>JAYKKT010000071.1:7872500-8177500 GCA_036023115.1 Brasenia schreberi
GGGCTCTTCTTAGCTTTCCTGGTCCTGTTTGGATTAGGCCAAGCTGCTTCGGGGTTTCAAAACATGTTTTTAAAAGGGTTTTAAAAGCTATATTGTATGTTTTCGAAATACAGAGTTCAAAACATATGTACAGGGTTGTCTGGAAGGCTCCTGGGTTTCCAGACTCAAAATAGCCCTTTGGGGCTGCTTTTACAAAACCAGATGGATTTGAGAAATTCGTGGGATTTCGGGGTGTTTACACTAATGAATGCCACTACATGTTGCCCCTAGACATTAGTCAGGGGGGTAGCTTCAATCCATTTGGAAAACTACTCAGTGGCTGCTAGGATAAACCTATGCCCGTTTGATGCATTTGGAAAAGTACTCCGTGGCTGCTAGGATAAACCTATGCCCGTTTGATGCATTTGGAAAAATGGGTCCTATGATGTCAAACGCCCACATGGTGAATGGCCATGGGCTGACCACGGAATGCAGGGTGGATGACGGGATGTGAATGGCGTGTCCATGCACTTGACATGGGTGACACTTCCAAACATGGTCATGGCAATCCTGCTTTAGAGTGGACTAAAAGTAACCAGCTCTAAGTATTTTCATTGCCATCATATTGGTTTAAACACCCCAAAATCTCACAATTTTCTCAAATATACCTGGTTTTGCAAAAGGAGCCCCAAAGGGCTATTTTGAGTCTAGAAATCCAGGAGCCCTCCAAACAACCCTGTACATATGTTTAAATCATATATGTTTTAAAAATATATGTTATACAGTTTTAAAACCTTAAAAAGGTGTTTTGAAACCCCGAAAAGCAACTTGGCTTGATGAAAGCAGGACCGAAGAAGCAAAAGAGAGCCCGGACCCGGAGCATATTTCAAGCCCGGCACATCAACTCTCGTATAAGAATCATTCCCAAATTCTCAGACATCCAAGCCCCTGTTATCAACAAATTTGTCAAAATGACCTCGGAAAGGTGAGAAGAAGAGCAGACGACAATGTTGGCGAAGACCCAACGCAAGACGGAGTACTGATGCTGTCAGGCCCCACACAAACTGTCCATTTCGAAATACCAAGAAGGAGTCAAAAAATCAGATTTGGGCCAGATCTGGACCATATATATCCAGATTCACACCCAAACATACATTTGGATTTGGATCCAAAGATCCAATCCAATATCCACATCCATGGCCCACATCACCTTCTCATAAATGGAGGTGGGGCCCACAAAGAATTCACGTGAAAAGCTTGGGTAGAGATAGAATGGGATGATAAAATATGAGTGAGAAAGTTGGTGGATTTGACTTTTTAGTCATGCTTTGGGTTAATCATGTGGGTTTTGCCTAAGAGTGTTGGTTTAAGCTTGTATGCACCTACACCTAACCTGGGGCTACACCAACATGCTGCAACTAGGTCCATGGATCGACGCCAAGGGGATGCTCCTAAAACCTAGCCCTAAGCTAACCCACCTCACCTAGCCATTCCCCCCTAAACCTGACCCAATCCTAACCACCCTCACCCAAAACCATCCCAACCATACCTAGCCGACCTCACCTAGCTCACCCCACCTAATTAGACCACCTAGACCCTAACTAGACTAAACCTAATCCTACCTTAGCCCACCTAATTAGACCCTAACCCTTAAATCCCAGCCACCCTAACCGACCTACCCTAAACCTCCATACCACTCACCTAGCCGACCTACCCAAACCACCCCACCACAGCCCACCATATCCTAAATATCTACCCAATCGACCCCAGCCCATGCCTATAAAAAACCCCCTTTTGGGGCGGGTTTTGGGCAGCTCTTGGATCCCTCTCTCTCCTCTCTCACCTGCCCTCTCTTCCACCCCATCTCACTCCATCCTTCCCCCAATTGTGCCACCTCCACTGCCACTCCACCCGGCTGCACTTCCACTCGACTGCCACTTGCACATCCCACTCGACTGCACACTTCCACCCACCTGCCACCTTCTTCCAGCTGCCACCTCCTTCCACCACCTCTGGCCATCACCTCCTCCACCACACCCGGTTAGTACTCCCATCTCAGCCCCATCTAACCTATCTTCCTCTCCCCTTCTTACCCAGCCACACATTCCATCACCCACCACTGCTGCACCCTAGCCATCTCCCTTACACCCGGCCACTTCACACCCCACCTCACCACCTTCCCTTAGTCACCCTTAACCTGCCCCCACCTAGCTAAGACCCTAACCTACCACAACCCCACCTAACATCCCTACTTGCTGCGCCTACCACCCGGCCTTCATCAAGACACTTCATTCGGCTAAGGCCCTACTTGCTGCCCGCACGCAGCCAAGGAGCTCCCCTTCGGCTGTCCAAGGTGACTCACTAGGCCAAAGCCAAGCAAGTGATACCCGGACCAGCTATACATAAGTGCCTAACTCGATCCTTGTTATGAACTTGCTTACATTTGATTAAATTTGATACGGGGTTGTAATAATGGAGCGTTGTCTCCCCCCGCTTGTAATAATGTGGTTTGGCACACCCACACACACGTGCACTTGAGCCTATTCCGCTCTTAGCTGTACACAATTTTAGCACACACACGGGCCTAATCAGCCCTTAAGATATAGCTATACTTATGTATATTAAGTTGCGTGGGGTTTAATTTAAGTTGTGTGCAGGGTCTTTCAATTTCCACACTCACACATTGAGCTTTCGCTCTTATTCCCAAGACCCTAGTAAGGGTCGTATTGCAATTTCCCTTGGGTGTTTTAATTTAAGTTGTGTGCGTGGTCTTTCAATTTCCACACTCACACACATTGAGCTTTCGCTCTTACTCCCAAGACCTTAGTAAAGGCCATATTGCAAATTCGTTTTGGGTGCTTAAATTCAAGTTGTGTGCGTAGCATTTCAATTCTACACTCACACACATTGAGCTTTCGCTCTTACTCCCAAGACCTTAGTCAAGGCCTATTGCAATTATATTTGGGTTTACATTACAAGTCGTGTGAGTTATCTTTTACATATACACACAACACCCACGCACACGTTGACGACCTTCGGGCCCATATATATTATAAGTATTTCCCTTCGGCTATGTCTTTAAGATTTGGGTTTTAAGGTTCAGCTGTGTGCGTAGTCTTTCCATATATACACGACACACACTTGCACAATTGAGCCTTTCCGCTCTTAAGATATAGCCATATTTCCCTTTTGCAATTTCCCTTTTGCAAATTTACATTAAGTCATTTCCCTTCGCATTGTCTTTCAATTCGGGTTTTCCCTTTGGAGTTGTGTGAGTTTGCATTGCATATACGCCATATCACGTGTTATGATGCATATTGCATCAAAGCAAGACCCACACTCCTGTGCAAAATTCGTCCAACTTAGGTCACTTGCGAACACACCTAGTTGGCCCTAAAAAGGTTAAAAAGAAAGACATAGGCATGTGCAAATCCCACGTGTAAATAAAATTTGCAATCATACACACAAAGCCCAAACACTTAGGGTATTTTCAAAGAGGTTTAAATTTCAAAGACTTTGCCAAGCGTATAGACTGACCCTTGCGCATCGGTGCAAGAAGGTCTGTGACGAAATGAGCTCACTTGCTCACAGTCGCCCCGATAGAAGTCAGATTTCAAAAACTTTCTTCGCTAGCTTAAGCAAGCTAGGTGGCACGCCCTTTTGTTAAATACGACTTAGACACACAAAAAGGTTCACTTCAGGTCTAAGAACCAGAAGTGAGGATTTTCCGTGTCTACAGATTTGGCACGCCCGGTGGGACCTGGGCCTTGTGCAGAGTCAGTTCATGTAGAAAAACCTCATGAAATTTTTTTTCTAAAGTGTTTTTAACTTTGTTTGTTGCATCTTTCATACTTAGGATTTGTTTTGAAAAGCATATTGAAGCATGTCGAGTCCATGCTCCCAAGAGGTATCGAGCCATGGTTCATGCGCATCAAGTTCTTAATCTAGAAAGTTTTCGAAAAAACAAGAGATTTAAGACTTCAGAAGGGTCTTCGAGGCCAAAATCGCCACTCTTAGCCAAGAGGCTGAAGCAAGCGATTCATGTTCGTCAAACGGTGAACCAAAGGCCAAGAAAAAATTTGAAAAACCTCACAAACACAAAGAGACTTCCGCGATGGAAGGTAACCAATACCACGAGTCCTTCACACACAAGGACCGTAAAGCCCTACAACAGCTGCTGAGAGGGCAAAATAAAGAGAAAAAAAGTTACGCCCTGTCTGATTTCTTGCTTGTGGACTATGAAACAAACAATGACGATGAAATACCGAACTTCCATCGGTATGATGGCATGGGAGACCCTAGGTCTCACTTGCAGCTTTTCTCTCGTCGAGCCCATAAGAAAAAGAAGGACTCGATGAAATGGGTGTATTGGTTCCCTTTGTCCCTCAAGGGCATAGTTGCCAAATGGCTGGCTTCCTACGATCTTAGCTAGTTCGCAACTTTTGAAGAGTTAGCGAACTGCTTTATGCAGAGATTCTCGCATAACGTAGAAGTCACGCCGACTTTAAACCCCTTGAGGGATACAAAACAAGGTGTGAACGAGGACGTACATACGTTCATCGTTCGTTGGAGGTCTCTCTTGGGTCAAGTGCGAGAGCTCATATCAGAAGGATGTGCAGTCATGCTCATCCTCAATAATTTTAGAAACGAGTTGAAAACCCTTCTCTCGCTTTATGAAATCTCGACTTCCCATAAGTTAATAAAGAAAGCATCCCTTTTTGAAACAAATTTGAAAAAGGGGGTGTATGACCACTTATGGAAAGGAAATCTAATTGTGAAAACTCGCTTGGAGATGCCCATCACTTATGGGCCATCCACCACGGACAAAGGGGCAAAACCTCATAAAATCGCCAATGTCCGGGTGGATCCAAGCCCGGCAAGTGCTTCAAGAGCTTTTGAAAAACCAGAAAATAAAAAGGAGAGGAGTTTTCAAAAACCCTTCAAAAGATGGGAGTATACTCCGCTGGGGCAACCTGTAACGGAGGTCCTAGACCTCCTACTTGCCCAAGGCATGATCGAACTCCCCGAGATTCCCGAGGGAGTCACTTCAAAGGGAGGGTTTTTAAACAAGTTCTGCAAGTATCATCGGCTCAAAGGTCATGATACAAGGCAGTGCTTCTCCCTCCTTAATAAAATTGAGAACTTGATATCAGAAGGCTGGCTCCAGGTCGCTGAAGAACCTGAGTCTGCCCAAGCTATCTTCAAAGAACCCTTCCCCAAGCACACAAGTACCAGTGGGAAGGGAAAAGAAGTATGTGCTCCTACAATTTCAATGAATCTAGAGCATGCATGTGAGTCCGGTTTATGTACTTGTGCGTCTACTCTCATACTGTATAAGAAACCCGCCCAAGTAGTCATCCGGGGACCACTAAGAGTTCCGTCCCCGGTTAAACCAGTGTTAACCATTCAAGGTGCTCCAAATCTCTCGATTAGAGCCATGATTAATACGAAACCTAGGTTGATCATGGGGGAGGTTGTAGACGCGCGAAAATCCCCGCCTCTCACCTTTTCAGGGCTCGGAGTGGATCCTCTCGTGTGTCTAAGGCCTATGTTTGCAAACAGGACGTGCCAGCTAGCTTACTTAAGCTAGCGAAGATATTTTTAACACTGACTTCTAAACGTGGCGACTGTGAGCAAGTAAGCTCTTGTCGTCGCAGACCTTCTTGCACCGATGCGCAAGGGTCAGTCTGTACGCTTTGCAAAAATCGAGTTTTGGAGAGAAAGTCTACGAAGTGGTTCGAGGTGTCTATTTCGGGTCTTTAAAATGCGATTGCATGTTTTAGATCACGTGGATTTGCACGTGCCTAAGTCTTTTCTTTTATCCCTCTTCGGGCCACCTAGTTTGTGTGTTATGAACACTCCACTACATGGGCGAATTCGAGCGGGGCTTGCTTTGATGCAATATGCGTCCTACCTCGTGGTATGGCGTAGATGCAATGCAAACTCACGCTACCCCAAAGGGAAAACCCGAAATGTAAAGACAATACTGAAGGGAAATAACCGGAGGGAAATAACCGAAGGGAAATGACTTGTAAAGTAAGTGCCAAAGGGAGATATGTATATAGAATATGTATATGAGCCCTTACTCAGGTCTTGCAAATAAGAGCGAAGGCTCAATGTGGGTGCATGCTTGAATTGAAAAGACTTACACACACGACATGAAATTAAACCCAAATATAAATTGCAGTATGGCCTTGACTAAGGTCTTGGGAGTAAGAGCGAAGGCTCAATGTGTGTGAGTGCTTGAATTGAAGTACTACACACACGACATAAATGAAACCCAAATATAACTGCAATAAGGCCTTTACTAAGGTCTTAGGAATAAGAGCGAAGGCTCAATGTGTGTGAGAGTGCTTGAATTGAAAGATTTACTCACACGACATGAAATGAAACCCAAATAGTATAGGTCGGCCCTTACTTGGGTCTTTCAAATAAGAGCGAAAGCTCAATGTGTGTGAGAGTGCTTGAATTGAAAGACTTACACACATGACATGAAATGAAACCCAAATAGTATAGGTCGGCCCTTACTTGGGTCTTTCAAATAAGAGCGAAAGATCAATGTGTGTGAGAGTGCTTGAATTGAAAGACAACGCACCCAACTTAAGCAAAACCCTTCGAAATGAAAGTATATGTATATACTTATATATTATGGGTTGATTAGGCCCGTGTGTGTTCAAAACCGTGCACAACTAGGAGAGTGCACGTGTGTGGGTGTGCCAAGCCACGTTATTACAAGCGGGGGGAGACTATGCTCCGTTATTACAACCCCGTATCAAATTGAATCTCAAGCAAGTATACAACTAAAGACCGAGTTAGGCACTTACTAGTAGCTGGTCCGTAGAGGCCTTGCTTGAGCGTGGGCTTGGCCTTCGCCTTGAGCTGCAAACGGGAGCTCCGCGAGGGTGAGCGACAAAGGGGTGCTGGCCGGCTGCAAATGGGGCGCGGGATAGGTGCCTTGAAGATGGCCGGCTGCAAGTGGGTGTCGCCTTGATGTGGGGAATTAAAGGGGCTGGGCCAAGTGAATATGTAGGGTCACTAAGAGAGTGTAGAGCATTAGGGAGTATGGACCTAAGGGGAGCTTAAGGAGAGGTCGAATGGGAGTCTAATAGGGTGGCCGGGTGTAGATAGGATAGTTAGGTAGTGACCGGTAGTTTAGGTTGTGATAGGTTCGGCTGAGTGAGAATGGTGGCAGCAAGGGGGAATGGCTAGTGGTAGGGTGTTGTGGTAGGATTTAGGTGGTTGAGAGTGGAGAGGAAGTAGAGAAGGAGCTAGGTAGAGTGTGGGGTACTTACCGAATGGAGAGAAGGTGGCGCTCGGCTGGAAGGAAGCTGGGCAGGTAGTGAGGCTCGACCGGGAGGTGGTGGAGATGGCGGTGCAAGTGGTGGTGGGATGGAGGGATGGTGGTGGTGCAGGTGGAGCAGGTGGAGCAGGTGGCTGGGTTCGGCTGGCTGGGAAGTGGGGTCCCGGCTGGGCTTGGGGAAGGCGGCTAGATAGGAGAACCCGCCCCCAAGGGGGGGGGGGGTTTATATAGGGATGGGTAGGTCGGTTAGGGCTGGGTTTGGGGTAGTGGTTAGGTGGTTTAGGTAGGGTGGTATGAAGATAAGGTGGGCTGGAAAGGGTAGGGCCAAATATTTTAAATACTAGTGGTTTGGGTAGATTGTGGGCTAGGGGTTGTTTAGGGGTTTAGGGCTTTAGGGCTTGGTTAGGTGGTTGGGTTCTAGGGTGAGGTTTAGTGAGCTAGGTTAGGTGATTAGGCTAGGTTTAGGGAAGGATTAGGGAAGTGGGTTAGGTGATTAGGTTGGGATTAGGTCGGGATTAGGGAAGTAGGTTAGGTGATTAGGCTCAGATTAGGGGTGGATTAGGGTGGAAGGCTAGGATTAGGTGTTTTGGGTTAGGTTTAGGTGAAGGAGCTCCCTTTGCATGGCCCATAGACCTTAACCACCTCATGTTGGTGCAGCCCTAGGTTAGGTTTTGGCTAATTACAAGCTTAAACCCACTCAATTAGGCTAACCCACATGATTATCCCCAAACTTGACACACAAGTCAAGCTTAATTACAACACTCTTGATATTATCCATCCCCACTCTCTCTCATGCCCATAATCCCACGTGAATTTCAAGTGGGCCCCACCTCCATTTATGAGAAGGTGATGTGGGCCATGGATATGGATATTGGATTGGATTTTTGAATCCAAATCCAAATCCAAGTCCACACATGGGTTTGGATTGGGATCTGGATATATATGGTCCAGATCCAATCCAAACTGAACTTTGACTCCTTCGAGCTGGGTTCGAAACAGACGATTTGTGCGGGGTCTGACAGCATCAGTACTTCGTCTGCATTGGGTCTTCGCCAACATGGTCGTCCGCCTCCGTTTCTGCCTTCCAGAGATGACTTCAAATGAGATTTTGATAAGAACAGGGTCTTGGACGTTCGAGATCCTGGGGGTATGGATGTGATACAAGAGTTGTTGTGCCGGGCTCGACATGTGCTTCGGTTCCGGGCTCTTCTTAGCTCTCCCGGTCCTGTCTTGATCGGGCCAAGCCACTTCGGGGTTTCAAAACATGTTTTAAAAGGTTTTCAAAAGCCATATTATATATTTTTGAAAGATAAAGTTTAAAACATATATACAGGGTTGTCTAGAAGGCTCCTGGGTTTCCAGAATCAAAAATGTCCCTTTGGAGGCTACTTGTACAAAACCAGATGGATTTTGAGAAATTCGTGGGATTTCGGGGTGTTTACAGATGCCCCTCTTTGGCCTTGTCCAAATAGATTTGGATAAGGGCAAAGATGACAAACACCCCTTTTAATGTCTCCCTAGATCTATCCACGAAGAATATGGGATCGTCCCAATTTTAGCAAAATCTCAATTTACAAACTCTGGTAGGAGGAGATATCACGCCAAAGGGTTTTACTATGGAATCTGGTCCTAAATGGGATCATGTTCATGCAAGTACCATGCGTGGAATGCAAATGACATGGATGTGGTGCCAAGAGTGGTGACCTCCTAGAGACCAGATGTGGTCGAACTCTAGAGGCTTACAAGGCCTATTGCTCCAAGTGAGCAAATCCTATGCTGTTCGATGTTCGGTTTTCAAAACTTATTTACAAAAGCTATTTACAAAAGGGACAACTGTCTTGAGCCTCGATCCTAAGGATCTCGAGCTCTTCGTGCTTGCCCTTGTTTGAGTCTTAACACTCACTTATCTAGCGGAGGTTTTATAAGAAAACAAGCTTCATTTCAAATTCCTACGTCTTACTCGAAACGTCGAATTCTCAAACAAGATGAAATTCAAGTAAGTAAATCCTATTTTTACTTTAGGATTCCTCGAAATGAACCATGCTTTAGCTTGGGATAAGCTAGGGATGGGAAAGAGATACCACGGTCCCTTCTGAAGCGTCCTGTGGTTTGAGGCACAGAAGGCGGAAAACTGCTCTTTTTGAGCTTTTTGGCCTCTTTTTCCTTTTTTTCATAGAGGGTCTCCCTTTGGGAGTATTTTTTCTTTAATCCCTCTTTTCACAAGAGATTCGATTTTTCCTTTAAATTCTGGTTTCTTTCTTTTGGAAAGAGACTTTGAATGGGAAATTCCCTTTTGTTTTGGGCCTTTGTTTTCCTTTTGGAAATAGAAGAGAAGAGGGGGGACTTATCCCAAGCCTACACTCGATCCATTCCAGATCAACCTATTTAGAAATAGCACGTACCACTTGCAAGTATCTTGCCATGTTGAACTAGGCCTTTCTTTGTAAGAAGAAGGATTTTGAAATGTAACCACGATTTTGAAGACTCCGGTCTTTCACAAGTGCGAATTCTCTCACTCAGGGTCACACGAGTTTGCCTTTGCACCTTATTCACATGTCTCAGGGCAGCTATCCCTTTTAAAATTTTCAAAAACTGGAATTTAACCCAGATCCTACACATGATACTTCTTTAAGTATTGAATATTGATAGGATCTGCTAAATTCCTACCTTCTACATCGATCAACCAATACGAATTGTTCGTAGTGGTTGCTCGTACAACATAGGGTCCATCCCAGTTGGGGCGCCACTTGCCTAGGGGGTGTGGGCCACGATGGTGGATGGTTTTTAAGACCAGATCTCCCACTTCAAAGTGGCGAGGTCTCATGTGTTTGCTATAATGTCGGGCTATCCTTTGCCGATATGCACGAGTATGATCCATGGCAAGGAGTCGCCTCTCGTCTAGCAAATCTAGTTCGGCCATCCTAGCATGCTGAAGCGTCTCTAGGGGGAGGTCGAGTGCTATGGATGTATGGAATGAATGCAGTTGAGTATGAATGGGAAGAATGGCGTTTGTGCCATAGACCAATTCGAATGGTGTGGCATTCGTGGGAGTCCGGATGGAAGTCCTATAAGCCCATAAGGCTTCATCTAGCTTCTCGTGCCACGTCCTACCCTTCTCTAAGGTTTTCTCAATAATACTAATGAGAGTCTTGTTTGTGGCATCGGCTTGGCCGTTGCCTTGAGGGTAGTAGGGCGAGGAGAAGTGGTGAGTTATGCCATACGTGTTGCACAACTTAACCATCCGCTCGTTCTTGAATGGGGTACCATTATCAGACACAAGGTCTCGTGGAACCCCAAATCGAGCCAAGATATTCCTCCGGATGAAAGCCACCACATGTTGCCCCATTACATTGGTTAGGGAAATGGCTTCCACCCACTTGGAGAAATACTCCGTGGCTGCTAAAATAAATCGATGCCCATTCGAGGCCTTTGGAAATATTGGGCCTACAATGTCAAACGCCCACATGGTAAATGGCCAGGGGCTGACCACAGAATGCAATGCAGATGATGGGATATGAATGGCGTGCCCATGCACTTGACATGGATGACACTTCCTAACATGATCGTGACAATCCTTTTTCAGGGTGGACCAAAAATAGCCCCCTCTAAGTATTTTCATCGCCATCATGTTGGCATTAACATGACCTCCACATTCTCCATCGTGGAACTCATGCATCACTATCCTAGCCTCCTCTAGGTCGATACACCTAAGCAGAATGCCGGTAAAACTTTTTTTGTAAAAGACCCCACCCATAATGGTGTATCGGGTCGAAATCTTACGAATGAATGCCTTATCTTTGGATGTGGCATCCTTGGGTTGTTTTGGCATTAGGGTTGTCTGGAAGGCTCCTGGGTTTTCAGACTCAAAAATGGCCCTTTGGGGGCTGCTTGTACAAAACCAGATGGATTTTGAGAAATTCATGGGATTTCGGGGTGTTTACAGAGGTGACAAGATCCGGGAGAATCTACCAACCTCCACATCTACAAAGTGCTAAAAACGTGGTCAGTGTGCCTGGCCCCTCAAAAGCATGTATTCCTAGAGTTCTGTCAAAAACGGTCAAAGGAAATGTCATTTTGAAGGTGTATGATTTTGAAAACCATCTTTCAAAGATTCCTATCAATATGTCCATCCTAGAGCTAATACAAACTTCGCCTAGGCATAGACTAGTATTAGAGAAAATTCTAGAAAGAGAAAGGGTTAGTTCGAACATTACCCCTGAATCTTTGTCCAAACAAGTGGCCTCCATAGGAGCGAAAACGCCCATCGTATTCTCGGAAGACGATGTAGATAGACCCTATGAGTCCCATAACCACTCCTTGCATATCGAGATGGTTCTGAATAACCACTCTCTGGATAGGTGCCTTGTCGATGGGGGAGGAGGGCTCAACATCCTTCCACTTCATGTGGCGAATTAAATCGAAGTCACCTTGACATCCGTTCATCAAAGTCCCATCATTATCACTAGATATGATGGAAATGCGTCTAGACCAACAGGATCTATCGAACTCCCCATAGAAACAGGAGGGATAGCACACACGGGGGTGTTCCATGTCTTGAACATCCATCCCCATTATAACCTGTTGTTGGGAAGGCCCTGGATACACAGCTTGTGCACTGTGCTATCCACCTTCCACAGGTGTGTCAAGATCCCTTTCAGGGTCAAAGTCGTTGTGATCCTAGGAGAAAGTCACCCTCAACTTCAGGAGGTTATAAATTCCCCCTGCTTGTCAAGCTCCCAGACCCATGAGGTAAAACTGGGGCAAACCATGCTCGAGCCACAAAGGCTCACTTTGTATAACCCTAGGAAGGTCATGTATGTGAAGGGGCCACCCAAGGTTGGCCCCATCAAGGTTCTGACCCTTCTAGGAAGACCCAAGAATCCCTTATTTCCAAAACCCCTAGACAAGAAGCCCTATGTGCACAACATAGACGATAGCAAGTTTCAGGATCACGATTTGTATTCAAACTTCTCCAAAAACAAAAAATCATGGAACATGCTGTTGAACATGGGCTATTTGCCTTATAAGAGTCTAGGGGCACAAAATCAGGGTCTCCTAGAACCCATACTTCCTAGGGCCAATCCAAGCCGATATGGGATCGACTATACTCCCAAAATACCACCAGAGCCACCCCCTGTGACCACCTGGGTCAAGGGTGCCCTGGAGCCTACCCTAGAAGAAACCTATGAGTTAGACCTCTTATTTAGAGTCTAACCTGTAGTGTTTTCCCTTTGTAGGTATGATGGAAGATCCCTTTATCAAAAATACAAAAACATTTAAAAAACTCAAAATCAAAAAAATGGAAAATTTACAAAAGCCAAAAACATTGAAAAATGAAAAACGCGAAAAAAGAGTAGTTTGTATAGTTCCCAAGGTTCTAGTTTTGCAAAAGCACAAAAAAATCAAAAAATTACAAAACTCCAAAAAGATTTTGTACATAGCTGCTCCTGGTAAGGCTTTGGAAAAGGAAAAGGATTTCGAAAGAAACGTTGTCTGTATAACCAGACCAAAAATTTCGAAATCAATAGAAATTCCAAGTGTAAAACCAGGTCTTTTGAAAATCCATGCATCAAATTCCCTCGGGTATAGAAACCACGAGAATGATTGAAGCCTATAAGTGGATCCCCTTGAGGAAGATCCCACTTCTGAGCTCCCAGAATTTCATAAAATTCTCGATTTTGAAAGACCTTCCAATTCAGTAGGAGGAGATTTCATAGAAGTAAACCTAGGGAGTGATTCAAATCCCAAACTCATTAAGGTAGGCGCATGTTTGCATGAGCATGAAAGATCAGCATTCATTGCATTTCTACAAACCTACTTAGATGTGTTTGCATGGACGTATGAAGACATGTCGGGCATAGACCCCAGTATTGTCGAACATCGTCTTCCCTTAGATGCGGATGTAAAACCCATAAAGCAAAAGCTTAGGAAAATACATCCGAATGTACACGCACAAGTCAAAGAGGGTTTAGAAGATCTGCTAAAGGCTGGATTTATAAAACCCATTGCATGCCTAATCAACCTTGAGCCTATTCCGCTCTTAGCTGCACACAATTTTAGCACACACACGGGCCTAATCAGCCCTTAAGATATAGCTATACTTATGTATATTAAGTTGCGTGGGGTTTAATTTAAGTTGTGTGCGTGGTCTTTCAATTTCCACACTCACACATTGAGCTTTCGCTCTTATTCCCAAGACCCTAGTAAGGGCCGTATTGCAATTTTCCTTGGGCATTTTAATTTAAGTTGTGTGTGTGGTCTTTCAATTTCCACACTCACACACATTGAGCTTTCGCTCTTACTCCCAAGACCTTAGTAAAGGCCATATTGTAATTTCGTTTTGGGTGCTTAAATTCAAGTTGTGTGCGTAGCATTTCAATTCTACACTCATACACATTGAGCTTTCGCTCTTACTCCCAAGACCTTAGTCAAGGCCTATTGCAATTATATTTGGGTTTACATTACAAGTCGTGTGAGTTGTCTTTTACATATACACACAACACCCACGCACACATTGGTGACCTTCGGGCCCATATATATTATAAGTATTTCCCTTCGACTATGTCTTTAAGATTTGGGTTTTAAGGGTCAGCTGTGTGCGTAGTCTTTCCATATATACATGACACACACTTGCACAATTAAGCCTTTCCGCTCTTAAGATATAGCCATATTTCCCTTTTGCAATTTCCCTTTTGCAAATTTACGTTAAGTCATTTCCCTTCCGCATTGTCTTTCAATTCGGGTTTTCCCTTTGGAGTTGTGTGAGTTTGCATTGCATATATGCCATACCACGAGTTAGGATGCATATTGCATCAAAGAAAGCCCCACACTCCTGTGCAGAAATTGCCCAACTTAGGTCACTTGCGCACACACCTAGTTGGCCCTAAAAAGGTTAAAAAGAAAGACATAGGCACATGCAAATCCCACGTGTAAATAAAATTTGCAATCGTACACACAAAGCCCAAACACTTAGGGTATTTTCAAAGAGGTTTAAATTTCAAAGACTTTGCCAAGCATACAGACTGACCCTTGAACATCAGTGCAAGAAGGTCTGCGACGAAAAGAGCTCACTTGCTCAAAGTCGCCCCGATAGAAGTCAGATTTCAAAAACTTCCTTCGCTAGCTTAAGCAAGCTAGCTGGCATGCCCTTTTGTTAAATACGAGTTAGACACACGAAAAGGTTCACTTCAGGCCTAAGAACTAGAAGTGAGGATTTTTCATGTCTACAATTGGCATTTACATGCCCTCCACATTCTCCATCGTGGAATTCATGCATTACTATCCTAGCCTCCTCAAGGTCGACACACCTCAGTAAGATGCCAGTAAAACTCTTTTTATAAAGAATCCCTCCCAAAATCATATATCGAGTTGAAATCTTTCGAATAAAAGCTTTGTCTTTAGACGAAGTGAATTATGCAAATCCTCCGTTTTCTAAGAACCCTTTAATGTCTTGAAACCAGGGTTTTTCAGTAGATGTTGGTTTGTTTTGGCAAATCTCCAAATCATGTGTGGATGGAGTGGGTGAGTGCCATATTTCTAAGGATCGAGTTCCTAAGGTGGGATCAACCCTTAGGTCTAAGCCTAAGGATGAGAGGGCATCGGCTATGCCATTGTCCTCTCTTCCTATGTGTGTGAGTGTACACGATTGGAAAGATTCGACCAGCTTGGTGGTGAATTCGTGATATGGGAGAAGTTTTTCATTTTTTACTTGCCAAATTTTTAACACTTGGTTTATGACAAGCAAAGAGTCTCCAAAGACTTCAATGCATGATGCCACTAGAGTTTTCAAAATTTTCAAGCCTTGTATGAGTGCTTCATACTCAGCTGTATTGTTGGAACATTCGAAATCTACGCGAATGGCGATGGGAATTTCTCCCTTTTTAGGGGATATGAGGATGATGTCTGCCCCAACCCCTCTTTGGTTTCGTGTCCCATCGAAGTACATCTTCCACACTTGGTTTTCATTTGAGCAATTTGATAGAATATGGTTTTGAAATTGGTTTTGAAAGAGGCCTTCGTCGGTTATTTTATCAAGTGTGGGATATGAATCCTCTAAAGGGAAGTCAACCATATAGTCAGCTAGGGCTTGCCCCTTGATGGAGGTTTGATGGTGGAATTTCAGATCATACTCCATCAAGAGAAGCTGCCATTTACCCAGCCTACCCGTGAGGATAGGTTTTTCAAACAAATGCTTGATTGGATCAAGCCTAGACACAATCCAGGTCTCATGATCTAGGAAGTAATGTCGAAATTTCTGGCAGGCCCATACCAAGGCCAAGCATGTCTTCTCCATGACTTGATAGTTTCTTTTATAAGCCAATAGAGTTTTCGAAATATAGTAGATGGCATACTCTTTATGGGTATCATCCTCATATTGAGCTAATAAGTTACCCAAAGCATTCGTATGCACAGAAATGTAAAGTAAAAGAGGTTTTCCTTGCTTTGGAGGGTTTAAAACAGGAGGATTAACCAAATACGCTTTTAATCTTTCGAAAGCTTTTTGGCAATCGTCGTCCCACACAAATTTCACCTCTTTTCTCAAAAGTTTGTTGAAAGGTTCGCATCTTGTAGCGAGGTTTGAAATAAACCTTCTAATTGATTGGAGGTGACCTTGGAGGCTTCGAATTTGTGTTAAATTGGAGGGTGGAGGCATATCTATAATGGCTCGACACTTAGAGGGGTCGACTTCAATGCCCCTTTGGCTTACCATAAAACCTAAAACTTGCCAGATTCTACTCTGAAGACGCACTTTTGAGGGTTTAGTTTTACTTTATAAAGCCTCAATCTTTCGAAAACTTTTTGCAAAGATTCGATGTGTGTATCTTGGGTTTTTTATTTCACTAAGAGATCATCAACATACACTTCTAAGAGTTCATGAATTTGATCGTGAAAGATCGTAGTCATGGCTCTTTGGTATGTGGCACCGGCGTTTTTCAAACCAAAGGGCATGACTCTATAGCAGTACGTGCCCTAGGGTGTGGTGAAAGCAATTTTAGCCTGGTCTCTTGGGGCTAATTTGATTTGATTATAACCCGAGTAGCCATCCATAAAGGAAAATATTTCATGATTTGCAGTACTATCGACTATCAAACCAATATTTGGCAAAGGAAAGTTATCCTTTGGCGTGGCTTTGTTCAAGTTTCTAAAATCAATGCAAATTCATATTTTCCCATTGGATTTTCAAACTACAACAATGTTCGAAAGCCAATCAGAATAAGCAATGGGTTTTATAAACCAGCTTTAAGCAAATCTTCTAAACCCTCCTTTACTTGCTAATGTACGTTCGGATGGATCTTCCTAAGCTTTTGTTTTATGGGTTTTGAATCTAGATCTAGGGGAAGACAATGCTCTACCACCTTTGGGTCTATACCTGGCATGTCTTCTTAAGTCCATGCGAACACATCGATATAGGTTTTCAAGAATGCAATGAATGATGCTTTTTCATGCTCATGCAAACATGCTCCTATCTTAATGTGTTTAGGTTTTGGCTCATTCCCTAAATTGATTTTTATGAAATCCCCTTCTACAGAATTTGAAGGTTTTTCCAAATCAAGAATTTTATTAAACTCGGGAAGCTCGGAGGTTTGATCCTCCTCAGGGAGAAGGGGATACTCCTCTGTGCTTTGATCATTCTCTAGAATTCTAAATCTTAGGGAATTTGGATTTGATGCATGGTTTTTACAAACACCTGGTTTTGGTTTTGGAATTTCTATAGGTTTGGAAGACTTGGGTCCTTTTATGAAGACGATTTTTTCTTCAAAATCCTTGGTTTTTTCAAAATTTTTACCAGGAGCTGGTATATACATGATTTTGTTTTTGAAATTTTCCAAATTTTTGATTTTTTTGGTTTTTTGCAAAGAAAAGATATTTGGAGATGTACAAACTGCAACTTTTTTGGATTTTACGCAAATTTCTAATGTTTTTGGATTTTGGGATTTTTCCATTTGTTTTTAGATTTTAAAAATTTATAATTTTTTTGGATTTTTGGTTAAGGAGGGATCTTCCATCATACCTAAAAAGGAAAATGCCACGAATTAGACTCTAAATAAGAGGTCTAAATCATAGGTTTCTGTTTTAATAGGTTTTAGGGCACCCTTGACCCAAGTGGTCGTGGGTGGTGGTTCTGGGAGTATGGAGGGGATATATCCTATCCCATACCTACTTGGGTTTGCCTTTGGTATTATGGGCTTGAGGCTACCTTGGTTTTGGGTTCCTAGGCTTTGGTAGGGCATGTAACCCATGTTCAATAGCATGTTCTAAGGCTTTTTTAGTTTTGCAAATTCTTTGTATAAAGGGTGGCCTTGGAATTTGCTATCGTCCATGTCATGCTTGAATGGTTTTTTACTTAGGGACTTTGGAAATAGTTCACACTTGGTCTTTCCTAGGATGATTATGGTTTTGGGCGGGCAAGCTTTGGGCTACCCCTTGATATGTAAGATTTTCCTAGGTTTTTGCAGGACGATCTTGGGCGTTTCGACCAATGGTTTCCCAAGGTTATCCTCATAGGCTTGGTAACTTGATAAGCAAGGGAAGTTTTGTATTCCCTGAAGTTGAGGATGGTTTTCACCTAGAATTATCACAATCTGGTTTTCATAGGGGATTTTTACACACCTATGGAAGGTGGATGGCACAGCTCGTAGGCTATGTATCCATGGTCTTCCAAGCAGTAGGTTGTAATGGGGGTATATGTCTAAGACATGGAACACTCTTGCATGGGCTATGCCCCCTATTTCCATGGGTAACTCTACGGCTCCCAAAATCCTTGGTTTTTTCCAAATTTTTACCAGGAGCTGGTATATACATGATTTTGTTTTTGAAATTTTCCAATTTTTTGATTTTTTTGGTCTTTTGCAAAGAAAAGATATTTGGAGATATACAAACTGCAGCTTTTTTGGATTTTACGCAAATTTCTAATGTTTTTGGATTTTGGGATTTTTCCATTTGTTTTTAGATTTTAAAAATTTATAATTTTTTTGGATTTTTGGTTAAGGAGGGATCTTCCATCATACCTAAAAAGGAAAATGCCACGAATTAGACTCTAAATAAGAGGTCTAAATCATAGGTTTCTGTTTTAATAGGTTTTAGGGCACCATTGACCCAAGTGGTCGTGGGTGGTGGTTCTGGGGGTATGGAGGGGATATATCCTATCCCATACCTACTTGGGTTTGCCTTTCGTATTATGGGCTCGAGGACACCTTGGTTTTGGGTCCCTAGGCTTTGGTAGGGCATGTAACCCATGTTCAATAGCATGTTCCAAGGCTTTTTTAGTTTTGCAAATTCTTTGTATAAAGGGTGGCCTTGGAATTTGCTATCGTCCATGTCATGCTTGAATGGTTTTTTACTTAGGAACTTTGGAAATAGTTGGCACTTGGTCTTTCCTAGGATGATTATGGTTTTGGGCGGGCAAGCTTTGGGCTGCCCCTTGATATGTAAGATTTTCCTAGGTTTTTGGAGGACGATCTTGGGCGTTTCGACCAATGGTTTCCCAAGGTTATCCTCATAGGCTTGGTGACGTGATAAGCAAGGGAAGTTTTGTATTCCTTGAAGTTGAGGATGGTTCTCACCTAGAATTATCACAATCTGGTTTTCATAGGGGATTTTTACACACCTATGGAAGGTGGATGGCACAGCTCACAGGCTATGTATCCATGGTCTTCCAAGCAGTAGGTTGTAATGGGGGTATATGTCTAAGACATGGAAGACCCCTGCATGGGCTATGCCCCCTATTTCCATGGAACACCCCTGCATGGGCTATGCCAAAATTGAAATATAAGTATATATATGAGTGGTAAAGCTCAACGTGTTCGTGTGTGTTGTGTATAAATTGAAAGACAACTCACACACACGACTGAAATTTAACTTGCGGAACGGGGAAATATAGATATAAGAGCGGAAAGGCTCAATGTGTGCGTGTGTGTTGTGTATAAATGTAAAGACAACTCACACAACTAAAATTTAACAACCCAGATTGTAAAGACTTACACAGCTGAACCGTAAAACTCACGCAGCTGAAAGTATATAGATATGTCTATATCTTAAGGGCTGCCAAGGCCAAAATGTGCATGAAAGTGTTTGAGCAAGAGCTCAGGTGTCCTTTGTGTGTAAGTGTGTAAGCAGTAGGTTGCCCCAGTGGGGTATACTCCCGTTTTTCAAAAGTTTTTTGTAACTTTTTTTAATTTTTTGGTTCAAACTTTTTGGAAGTGCTCATCGGGCTTGGATCCACTCGGACGTTTCAACTTTTTGGGGTTTTGCCCCTTTGTCCATAGTGGGTAACCTGTAAGTTTCGGGTTTTTCCAAACGTGACTTTGGCAAAATATTTCCTTTCCATAGGTGATCGTAGACTCCCTTTTTCAGATTTGTTTCAAAGAGGGAAGCTTTCTTGATCAACTTATGGAAAGTTGATATTTCGTGCAAAGAGAGAAGAGTTTTCAATTCATTTTTAAAATTGTCGAGGATGAGCATTACTGCGCATCCTTCGAAAATCGGCTCTCTTACTTGCCCGAGGAGGGACCTCCAACAAACGATGAATGCGTGTACATCCTCGTTCGCAGCTTGCTTCATATCCCTCAAAGTATTTAAAGTTGGCGTTACTTCTACATTATATGAAAATCTTTGCATAAAGTAGTTCTCTAACTCTTCAAAAGTTGCAAACTAGCTTAAATCGTAGGAAGCAAGCCATTTTGAAGCAGTACCTTTGAGGGAAAGAGGAAACCAATATATCCACTTTGTCGAGTCCTTTTTCTTTTTATGGGCTCGACGGGAAAAGAGTTGCAGGTGGGATCTAGGATCCCCCATGCCATCATACCGATGAAAGTTCGGTATCTTGTCGTCACTGTTTGTTTCGTAATCCAAAGGAAGAAAATTAGACAGGGCATACGTTCTCTTTTCTTTATTTTGCCCTTTTAGCAGTTTGTAGACGCGCGAAAATCCCCACGCCTCTTTGCCCTTTCTGGGCTTGGAGTGGATCCTCCCGTGCGTCTAAGGCCTATTTATGTAAACAGGGCGTGCCAGCTAGCTTACCTAAGCTAGCGAAGATATATTTAAATTGACTTCTAATTGTGGCGACTGTGAGCAAGTGAGCTCTTGTCGTCGCAGACCTTCTTGCACCGATGCGCAAGGGTCAGTTTGTACGCTTTGCAAAAATCGAGTTTTTGGGATAGAAAGCCTACGAAGCGGTTCGAGGTGTCTAATTCGGGTCTTTTAGGTACGATTGCAGTTTTTAGATCATGTGGATTTGCACGTGCCTAATGTAGACACCCAAAATTTTCTTTTAAAATTCTTACCTTTTTAGGAAAGTGGCCATTTTAGCAATTTTGGGGTTTTTGAAGGAAAAAGGCACTAAACGAGTTTGTTTTAGTACAAAAATTTTATGGATGCTTTAAAATGATGAAAGAATGCTTTCTGTTCTGAAAGTTTTGAGTTTTGATAAAATTTGTAAAAATGACGATTTTGCCCTTAGTACTGGAAAAGCAGGATTTCGTTTTTTTAAAAGATTTATGACAAAAAGTATGTTGAAAGCTTGCCTTTTGAAAAGATATAAGTATCAAAAAGACAAGTTGACACCTGAAAAGGACGGTGGACGCCCAGAAAGGGAAAACGGGCATTAAAAAGGAAAAGTGAGCTTCCTAGAAAGAAAAGCTCACATTTGGAAAGAAATCAATTTCTAGAGGGTAAGGTCGGTATTATCAAAAGAAAGGAAAGGTGGAAGCAAGAACGACCCTGGAGGCTACAGATTTGGGTGAGATTGGAGGGTGGAGCCATGTCTATGATGGCTCGACACTTAGAGGGGTCGACTTCTATTCCCCTTTGGCTCACCATAAAGCCTAGAAGCTTCCCTGATTCTACCCCGAATACACATTTTTGAGGGTTTAGCTTTACCTTGTAAAGCCTAAGCCTTTCGAAAATCTTTTGTAAACATTCGATGTGAGTGCATCGGGTTTTGGATTTTGCCAAGAGATCATCTACATACACTTCTACAAGCTCATGAATTTGATCATGGAAGATCGTGGTCATGGCTCGTTGGTATGTTGCACCGGCATTTTTCAAACCAAAGGGCATGATTGTATAGCAGTACGTGCCCCATGGGGTTGTGAAGGCGGTCTTACCCTGATTTCGTAGACTTAGTTTGATTTGATTATAGCCTGAATAGCCATCCATGAATGAAAATATTTCATGATTTGCAGTACTATCGACTATCAAATCTATGTTTGGTAAAGGATAATTATCCTTTGGAGTGGCTTTATTCAGGTTTCTGAAATCGATGCATATTCGAATTTTCCCATTGGTTTTTCGAACTACAACGATATTTGATAACCAATCAGAATACGCAATGGGTTTTATAAATCCGGCTTTTAGCAGATCTTCTAAACCCTCTTTTACTTGCATGTGTATATTCGGGTGTATTTTCCTAAGCTTCTCCTTTATGGGTTTTACACTTGTATCTAAGGGAAGACGATGCTCGACAATGCTGGGGTCTATGCCCGGCATGTCTTCATACGTCCATGCAAAAACATCTAAATAGGTTCGTAGAAATGCAATGAATGCTAACCTTTCAGTTTCATGCAAGAATGTGCCTATTTTGATGGATTTGGGATTGGAATCATCCCCTAGGTTCACCTCTATGAAATCTCCTCCTACTGATTGGGAAGGTCTTTCAAAATCGAGAATCTTATGAAATTCTGGGAGCTCAGAAGTGGGATCTTCCTAAAGGGGATCCACTTCTGGGCTTTGATCATTCTCGTGGGCTATAGACCCGAGGGAATTTGATGCGTGGTTTTTAAAATGACCTGGTTTTGTACTTGAATTTTCAAGTGATTTCAAAATTTTTGGTCTGGCTATGCAGACGACGTTTCTTTCAAAATTCTTTTCTTTTGCCAAAGTCCTACCAGGAGCAGCTATGTACAAAATCTTTTTGGTATTTTCCAAATTTTTGATTTTTTTGGTTTTTTGTAAAACAAGAACCTTGGGAACTATACAAAGTACTCTATTTTCGAGTTTTTGTTTTTCCATTGTTTTTGGTTTTCCTTGTTTTTCGATTTTTTTGATTTTAAGCTTTTCAAATGTTTTTGTATTTTTAGAAAAAGGGATCTTCCGTCATACCTACAAAGGGAAAACACTACGGGTTAGACTCGGAATAGGAGATCTAAATCGTAGGTCTCTTCTAAGGCAGGTTCCGGGGCACCCTTGACCCAGGTGGTCATAGGGGGTGGCTCCGGCAGTATTCGGGGAGTATAGCCGATCCCATATCGGCTTGGATTGGCCCTAGGAAGGATGGGCTCTAGGAGACCCTGGTTCTACGCCCCTAGACTCTTGTAGGGCGTGTAGCCCATGTTCAACAACATGTTCCACGACTTTTTGTTTTTCGAAAAAGTTTGATATAAGTCGTGGTCCTGGAACATGCTATCGTCCATATTGTGCTCATATGGCCTCTTGTCCCGGGGCTTTGGAAATAGGGAATACTTAGGTCATCCTAAAAGGGTTAGAATCGGGAGGGGGCCTGCTTTGGGTGGCCCCTTCACATATACAACCTTCCTAGGGTTGTTCAACACGAGCCAAGGTGGCTCAACCATAATTTGCCCCAGGTTAGCCTCATGGGCCTGGGAGCTTGATAAAAAGGGGAGTTTATGATCCCCTGAAGCTGTGGGTGACTCTCACCTAGGATTACAACGACCTGGTCCCTAAAAGGGATCTTAACACACCTGTGGAAGGTGGATGGCACAGCGCACAAACTGTGTATCCAGGGTCTTCCCAACAACAGGTTATAATGGGGGTGGATGTCCAAGACATGGAACACCCCCGTGTGTTCGATCCCTCCCGTTTCCATTGGGAGTTTGATGGATCCTAAAGGTCTAGATGCATTCCCATCGTATCCAATGATAACAATGGGGCTTGGGTTCACCGAAGTCAAGGTGACTCCGATTTTGTACGCCACATGAAGTGGAAGGATGTTGAGCCCTCCTCCACCGTCGACTAGGCACCTGTCCAGAGAGTGGTTGTTTAGAACCACCTCGATATGTAGGGTCTGGTTATGGGTTTCGTAGGGTCTATCTACATCATCTTTTGAGAAAGTGATGGGCGATTTTGCTCCTAATAAAGCCACTAGGGCAGACAAGGATTCCGGACTTATGTTCGAATCAACCTTGGCCCTTTCTAGAATTTTCTCTAATACAAGTCTATGCCTAGGCGAGGTTTGTATAAGCTCTAAGATAGACATGTGAATAGGAATCTTTGAAAGGTGGTTTTCGAAGTCATAAGGATTTAGGATGACTTTGTCCTTATCTGCTTTTGGCAGAGCACTAGGGATACATGCTTTTGAGGGGCCAAGCACACTGACCACCTTTTGAGCACCTTGAAGGTGCGGGGGTTGATAGATCCTCCCGGATCTAGTGACTTCCCCCATGACCAGCCTAGGGTTCGCACTAAATTTGGCTCTAAGGATGAGCTGAGGAGAACCTTGGATTTTCAAAACTGGTTTTACCGGGAATTCCACTTTTGGTGGTCCCCGAATGATGACTTGGGCGGGCTTCTTGTATAGTACAAGAATGGGCGCAGAAGTGGGTCGACCAGATTCTGGTTTTTGCGCTAGTTCCTTGGAAATGGTGAGGGTACATACCTCCTTTCCTTTCCCACTGCCACTAGCGTGTTTGGGAAAGGGTTCCTTGAAAATAGCTTGAGGTGGCTCAGGTTCCGCAGTGACCTGAAGCCGGCCTTCTACTATCAAGTTCTCAATTTTATTTAAGAGGGAGAAGCAGCGTTTGGTATCATGGCCTTTGAGCCGATGATACTTACAAAATCGGTTTAAATACCCCCCTTTGGAAGTGACTCCTTCGAGGATTTCAGGGAGTTCTATCATGCCCTGGGCAAGTAGGAGGTCTAGGACCTCCAACACAGGTTGCCCCAGCGGAGTGTACTCCCGTTTTTCAACCGGTTTTTGAAAGTTTCGCTCCCTCTTATTTTCTAACTTTTCAAAATTTTTGGAAGTGCCCGCCATGCCTGGATCCACCGGGACATTGGCGATTTTATGGGGCTTTGCCCCTTTGTCCATCGTGGGTAGCCCGTATGTGATGGGCTTTTCCAAGCGAGTTTTTGGAACGGTACTTCCTTTCCACAAGTGATCGTATGTCCCTTTTCGCAAGTTGGTTTCGAAAAGGGAGGCCTTTTTGATCAACTTATGGAAAGTTGAAATCTCATGGAGCGAGAGAAGGGTTTTTAACTCGCTTTTAAAGTTATCCAGGATGAGCATTACTGCGCATCCTTCGGATATGGGCTCTCGCACTTGGCCCAAAAGCGACCTCCATCTTATAATGAAGGCATGTACGTCTTCGTTCATGCCTTGTTTTGTATCCCTTAAGGTATTCAGAGTCGGCGTGACTTCTACGTTGTGTGCAAATCTTTGCATGAAGCAGTTCGCTAACTCTTCAAAAGTAGCGAACTGGCTTAAGTCGTAGGAAGCCAGCCATTTGGTAGGTGTGCCTTTAAGGGATAAAGGAAACCAATACACCCATTTCACCGAGTCCTTTTTCTTCTTATGGGCTCGACGCGAGAAAAGCTGCAAGTGAGACCTAAGGTCTCCCATGCCATCATACCGATGGAAGTTCAGTATTTCATCATCACTGTCTGTTTCGTAATCCATAGGAAGGAAATCAGACAGGGCGTAGCTTCTTTTCTCTTTATTCTACCCTTTCAGTAACTATTGTAGGGCTTTACGGTCCTTTTGTGTGAAGGACTCGTGGTATTGGTTGCCTTCCATTACGGAGGCCTCTTTGTGCTTGCGAGGTTTTTCATATTTTTTCTTGGGCCTTTGTTCACCGTTTGATGAACACGAATCGCCTACTTCAGCCTCTTGGCTGAGAGCATCGATTTTGGCCTCAAACTCCCTTCTCAAGTCCTCGATTTCATCTAGTTTTATTTTGTTTTTGAAAATCCTCCTAGAGTGAGAACTTGATGCGCATGAGCCTTGGCTCGACACTTCACTTGGATTGGATTTTGACATGCTTTTCAAGCTTTTTCAAAATATCCTAATTACAAGCAAAGAAAATAAGTTAAAATGACACCTTTTTACAAAAATTTTGCAAAAACTTCTACCTTAAAAACTCGATTTTTGAAAGGCTCATGTCCCATCGGACGTGCCAATCTCTGTAGACGCGCGAAAATCCCCACGCCTCTTCGCCCTTTCTGGGCTTGGAGTGGATCCTCCCGTGCGTCTAAGGCCTATTTATGTAAACAGGGCATGCCAGCTAGCTTACCTAAGCTAGCGAAGATATATTTAAACTGACTTCTAATCGTGGCGACTGTGAGCAAGTGAGCTCTTGTCGTCGCAGACCTTCTTGCACCGATGCGCATGGGTCAGTCTGTACGCTTTGCAAAAATCGAGTTTTTGGGATAGAAAGCCTACGAAGCGGTTCGAGGTGTCTAATTCGGGTCTTTTAGGTGCGATTGCAGTTTTTAGATCACGTGGATTTGCACGTGCCTAAGTCTTTTCTTTTATCCCTTTGTGGGCCGCCTAGTTTGTGTGTTATGAACACTCCACTACATGGGCGAATTCGAGCGGGGCTTGCTTTGATGCAATATGCGTCCTACCTCGTGGTATGACGTAGATGCAATGCAAACTCATGCTACTCCAAAGGGAAAACCCGAAGGGAAATGACTTGAAATGTAAATGCCGAAGGGAGATATGTATATAGAGTATGTATATGGGCCCTTACTCGGGTCTTGCAAATAAGAGCGAAGGCTCAATGTGGGTGCGTGCTTGAATTGAAAGACTTACACACACGACCTGAAATTAAACCCAAATATAACTTGCAGTATGGCCTTGACTAAGGTCTTGGGAATAAGAGCGAAAGCTCAATGTGTGTGAGTGCTTGAATTGAAGTACTACGCACACAACATGAAATTAAACCCAAATAGTATAGGTCGGCCCTTACTTGGGTCCTTCAAATAAGAGCGAAGGCTCAATGTGTGTGAGTGCTTGAATTGAAAGACAACACACACTACATGAAATGAAAGCCCAAATAGTATAACACGGCCCTTACTTGGGTCTTTCAAATAAGAGTGAAGGCTCAATGTGTGTGAGTGCTTGAATTGAAAGACAACACACACGACATGAAATGAAAGCCCAAATAGTATAACACGGCCCTTACTTGGGTCTTTCAAATAAGAGCGAAGGCTCAATGTGTGTGAGTGCTTGAATTGAAAGACAACACACACGACATGAAATGAAAGCCCAAATAGTATAACACGGCCCTTACTTGGGTCTTTCAAATAAGAGCGAAGGCTCAATGTGTGTGAGTGCTTGAATTGAAAGACAACACACCCAACTTAAGCAAAACCCTACAAAATTAAAGTATATGTATATATTTATGTATTAGGGGCTGATTAGGCCCGTGTGTGTTCAAAATCGTGCACAACTAAGAGAGTGCACATGTGTGGGTGTGCCAAGCCACGTTATTACAAGCGGGGGGAGACTATGCTCCGTTATTACAACCCCGTATCGAATTGAATTTCAAGCAAGTATACAACTAAAGACCGAGTTAGGCACTTACTAATAGCTGGTCCGAAGATGCCTTGCTTGAGCGTGGGCTTGGCCTTCGCCTTGGGCTGCAAAAGGGAGCTCCGCGAGGTTGAACGGCAAGGGGAGGTGCTGGCCGGGTGTCTTTGGTGCGCGGAAAAGGCGCCTTGAAGGTGGCCGGCTGCTAGCAAAGGGCTGTTTTTTGTGTGTTGGGTTAAAGGACCTAAGTAGGGTCACTAAGGGAGTATGGCACTAAGGGAAGCTCAAGGGAAGATCTAATGGGGCACCTAAGGTTGGCGGGTTGCTGGCCGAGTGAAGGGGCAACAGCCGGTT
The DNA here is from genome assembly GCA_036023115.1 of Brasenia schreberi. NCBI lineage: Eukaryota > Viridiplantae > Streptophyta > Magnoliopsida > Nymphaeales > Cabombaceae > Brasenia > Brasenia schreberi. Next base: position 7,899,620 of record JAYKKT010000071.1, read on the forward strand.
GGAGTGGCCGACTAGGAGGACTTAGTGGTGGCGGGTAGTTGGAGTGGCTAGGAGTGATGTAAGGTAGGGGAGCTAGCTAGGATATGGGGCAAGGTGGTAGTGGTTGTAGTAGGTGTATTGGGATGATACGGGCAGGTTTTAGGGAGTCGGATAGGGTGGCTGAATGGAGCTAAAAGGTCTAGGTGGTGGCAGGTAGTTAGGGTGCTATGGGTTCGGCTGAGTGGGGCTGGTAGCAGCAAGTGGAAGGGCTGGTGTTAGGGTGCTATGGGAGTGGATTAGGCGGCTGAGAGTGGAGAGGGAGTGAAGAAGTAGTAAGGTATGATGTAGGGGACTTACCGGGTGAAGAGATGGTGGCGGGTAGTAAGGGGTCAACCGGATGATGGTGGTGGTGGTGGGATGTGGAGCAGGTGGTGGCGGGATGTGGAGCAGGTGGTGCAGGTGGAGCAGGAGGTGGCGGGATAAGGAGCTGGTGGGGATTCGGCTAAGCTGGGGAAGTGGAGGACCCGGCTAGGAAGGACGGGCTGCTAGGTTATGAAGCCCGCCCCCAAGGGGGGGGTTTATATAGGGCTGGGCTAGGTCGGTTAGGGTTGGGTTTGGGGTAGTGGTTAGATGGTTTAGGTAGGGTGGTATGATGATAAGGTGGGCTGGAAAGGGTAGGGCCAGATATTTTAAATACAAGTGGTTTGGGTAGGTTGTAGGCTAGGGGTGGTTTAGAGGTTTAGGGTTTAGTTAGGTGGGTTGGTCCTAGGGTGAGGTTTAGTGAGCTAGGTTAGGTGATTAGGCTAGGATTAGGCTAGGTTTAGGGAAATTAACCTAGGTTTAGGGAAGGATTAGGGAAGTGGGTTAGGTGATTAGGTCGGGATTAGGGAAGTAGGTTAGGTGATTAGGTTCAGATTAGGGGCGGATTAGGGTGGAAGGCTAGGATTAGGTATTTTGGGTTAGGTTTAGGTGAAGGAGCTCCCTTTTCATGGCCCATAGACTTTAACCACATCATGTTGGTGCAGCCCTAGGTTAGGTTTTGGCTAATTACAAGCTTAAACCCACTCAATTAGGCTAACCCACATGATTAACCCCAAACTTGACACACAAGTCAAGCTTAATTACAACCACACTTGATCTTATCCACCCCCCCACTCTCTCTCATGCCCATAATCCCACGTGAATTTCAAGTGGGCCCCACCTCCATTTATGAGAAGATGATGTGGGCCATGGATATGGATATTGGATTGGATTTTTGAATCCAAATCCAAATCCAAGTCCATACATGGGTTTGGATTGGGATCTGGATATATATGGTCTAGATCCAATCCAAACTGAACTCTGACTCCTTCGAACTGTATTTGAAACGAACGGTTTGTGCGGGGCCTGACAGCATCAGTGCTCCGTCTGCGTTGGGTCTTCGCCAACATGATCGTCTGCCTCTGTTTTCGCCTTCCGGAGATGACTTCAAATAATGTTTTGATGATAACAGGGTCTTGGACGTTCGAGATCCTGGGGGTGTGGATTTGATACGAGAGTTGTTGTGCCGGGCTCGACTTGTGCTCCGGTTTCGGGCTCTCCTTAGCTTTCCTGGTCCTGTCTGGATTAGGCCAAGCTGCTTCGGGGTTTCAAAACATGTTTTAAAAAGGTTTTGAAAGCCATATTGTATATTTTTGGAATACGGAGTTCAAAATATATGTACAGGGTTGCCTAGAAGGCTCCTAGGTTTCCAGATTCAAAATAGCCCTTTGGGGCTGCTTTTACAAAACCAGGTTGTTTCGAGAAATTCGCGGGATTTCGGGGTGTTTACACAGTTGTTGTAGGGCTTTCCGGTCCTTGTGTGTGAAGGACTCGTGATATTGGTTTCCCTCCATTAGAGAGGTTTCCTTGGGGTTTCTAGACTTGTCTAATTTTTTTTAGCTTTTGCCGATTCGCCATGAGACGAACAGGAATCAGCTGCCTCTGCCTCTTGGCTAAGTGTAGCGATTTTTGCTTCGAAGTCTTTTCACAAGTCTTCAATCTCTTCTCTTTTGTTTTTGAAATTTTTCAAAATTTTTTTGGAATGGGAACTTGATGAGCGCGAGAGATGGCTAGACACTTCATTGGAGTCTGAACTCGACATGACTTCGATCCTTTGTTTTCGAAAATCAACTATAAAATGCAAAAAGGCAAATAGTTAAATACTTTTCTTGGAAAAAATTTCAAGAGTTTTGTTTGTTTGATCTAGGTTTTCTCAAGACCTGAGTCCCACCGGGCATGCCAAATTGTAAGCACGAAAAGTCTCACCCCTGATTCTTGAGACCAGAAGTGAACCTTTTCGAGTTTACGTCGCTTTTAGAGGGCGTGCCAGCTAGCTTTCTTAAACTAGCGAAGCTTTTGAAAATATCTGACTTTTGGGCAATTGTGAGAAAGCGGGATCTTTTTGCTTTAAACCTTCTTGAACTGATGCTCAAGGGTCAGTTCAAGTGCTTATAGTCTTCGATAAAAACAATTTTAACTTTGAAAATATAAGTGTTTGAAATATGGATTTGATTCGTGCCTACGTTGCAAATTTTATGTATGGGGGCTGTACGATTCCAAGTCTTTGAGTACGCTATTTAGGCCGGATATGTGTGTGCACAAGTGGCCTAATTTTAGCGAGTTTGAGCGTAGATTCGAGGCTTTTTCAAAAGTGTACGAATGCAAGGATGCACAAAAGTTTTTCGGGTTTGATATGATGATGTGAGCTAGGCTCGAATTGAAAGCAACTCACACACACAACTTAATGTAAATACCCGAATGAAAGTGCAACTCACGCAGCTTAAGGAAAATACCCGAACTTGAAAGCAACTCACACGACTTGAATGTAAATTACAGAATTTGAAATATACTTATATCTTAAGAGCAGAAAGGCTCAATTGTGAGTGAGTGCTCTTGGTGTGTAAATGGAAAGACAACTCACACAACTGGAATTGAACTTGCCGAAATTGAAATATAAGTATATAGTAAGAGCGGAAAGGCTTAATGCACGCGTGTGTGTAGTGTGAAATTTAAATGACAAACTCACACGACATGAATTGAATCACCCGGAAATGTAAGTGCGTACATGACTTAATGTAAAACTCACGCAGCTGGAAAATATAGAAGTATGCTATATCTTATGAGCAACAAAGGCTCAAAACGTGAGTGAGAGTGTGGAGCAAGTGCAAAGAGTACTTCTTGTGTGCGAGTGTGGAATTTTAAATGACAAACTCACACGACATGAATGTAACAACCCAACTTGAATTGTGTAGACGCGCGAAAATCCCCGTCTCTGGCTTCTCAGGGCCTGGAGCGGATCCTCTCGTATGTCTAAGGCCTATTTATATAAAAAGGGCGTGCCAACTAGCTTACCTAAGCTAGCGAAGATATATTTTAAGCTGACTTCTAATCGTGGTGACTGTGAGCAAGTGAGCTCTTGTCGTCGCAGACCTTCTTGCACCGATGCGCAAGGGTCAGTCTGTACGCTTTGAAACATCGAGTTTTAGGGTATAGAAAGCTTACGAAGCGGTTTGAGATGTTTAATTCAGGTCTTTTAGGTACAATTGCAGATTTTAGATCACGTGGATTTGCACGTGCCTAAGTCTTTCTTTTTATCCCTTGATGGGCCACCTAGTTTGTGTGTTATGAACACTCCACTACATGGGGCGAATTTGAGCGGGAATACGGGGCTTGCTTTGATGCAATATGCATCCTACCTCATGGTATGGCATAAATGCAATGCAAACTCACGCTACTCCAAAGGGAAAGCCTGAATGTAAAGACAATGCCGAAGAGAAATAACCGAAGGGAAATAACCGAAGGGAAATAATCGAAGGGAAATAACCGAAGGGAAATGACTTGTAATGTAAATGCCGAAGGGAGATATGTATATAAGGTATGTATATGGGCCCTTACTCGGGTTTTGCAAATAAGAGCGAAGGCTCAATGTGGGTGCGTGCTTGAATTGAAAGACTTACACACACGACATGAAATAAAACCCAAATATAACTTGCAGTATGTCCTTGATTAAGGTCTTGGGAATAAGAGCGAAAGCTCAATGTGTGTGAGTGCTTGAATTGAAGTACTACGCACACAACATGAAATTAAACCCAAATAGTATAACACGGCCCTTACTTGGGTCTTTCAAATAAGAGCGAAGGCTCAATGTGTGTGAGTGCTTGAATTGAAAGACTTACACACACGACATGAAATGAAAACCCAAATAGTATAGCTCGGCCCTTACTTGGGTCTTTCAAATAAGAGCGAAGGCTCAATGTGTGTGAGTGCTTGAATTGAAAGACTTACACAGACGACATGAAATGAAAACCCAAATAGTATAGCTCGGCCCTTACTTGGGTCTTTCAAATAAGAGCGAAGGCTCAATGTGTGTGAGTGCTTGAATTGAAAGACTTACACACACAACATGAAATGAAAACCCAAATAGTATAGCTCGGCCCTTACTTGGGTCTTTCAAATAAGAGCGAAGGCTCAATATGTGTGAGTGCTTGAATTGAAAGACAACACACACGACATGAAATGAAAACCCAAATAGGATAGCTCGGCCCTTACTTGGGTCTTTCAAATAAGAGCGAAGGCTCAGTGTGTGTGAGTGCTTGAATTGAAAGACAACACACCCAACTTAAGCAAAACCCTACGAAAATTAAAGTACATATATATATTTATGTATTAGGGGCTGATTAGGCCCGTGTGTGTTCAAAATCGTGCACAACTAAGAGAGTGCACATGTGTGTGGGTGTGCCAAGCCACGTTATTACAAGCGGGGGGAGACTATGCTCCATTATTACAACCCCGTATCGAATTGAATTTTAAGTAAGTATACAACTAAGGACCGAGTTAGGCGCTTACTAATAGCTGGTCCGAAGAAGCCTTGCTTGAGCGTGGGCTTGGCCTTCGCCTTGGGCTGCAAGAGGGAGCTCCGCGAAGTTGAACGGCAAGGGGCTACTGGGCGCCTTAGGTGCGCGGAAGAGATGCCTTGAAGGTGGCCGGCTACTTGGAAAGGGGTTGCCTTGGCATGTGGGGCTAAGGTGAGTATGTAGGGTCACTAAGGAAGGATTGTGAGGTTAGGGAGTATGGCACTAAGGGGAGCCTAAGGGAGTGTCTAATGGAGCACCTAAGGTTGGCGGGTGGCTGGCCGAATGGAAGGTGACAGTCGGTTGGAGTGGTGGAACGGAACTTGGTGGTGGTGGGCTGCTAGGGTGGCTATGGGTGGAGTGTGGGAAGGAAGCTAGCTAGGGTATGGGGTAGGATGGTGGCGGATGTGGTAAGGTAGAGTGGGCAGGTCTTAGGGGGTTTAATGGAATGGCCGGGTATAGCTAGGGTGTTTAGGTAGTGGCGGGTAGTGAGGTTGGCTGAGGCCTGGCCGAATGGAGGTGGTGGCGGCAAGTGGCTGGTGTTAGGGGAAGATGGTGGTGGTGCAGGTGGTTGAGAGTGGAGGGGAGTGGAGAAGAGGTGAGGTAGGGTATGGGGTACTAACCGGCGGTGATGGGAGGCGGCGGTTGGTTGAGGAGCAGCCGGGTGTGGTGGAGTGGCTTGGTTCGGCTGGATGAAGAGGATGGCGACGGGTGGCTGGGGTGTGGTGGAGTTGGTGGAGCGAGGTGGTGGCTGGTGGTGGTGCAGGTGGAAGAGCCAACTGGGAATGGTGGATGAGGAGCTTGATGGTGATCGGCTGGGAATGGGGGACCCAAGGCTTGATGATGGGAGATCGGATGGTGGAAGATGATCATGGGAGCTGGGAAAACCCGCCCCTTAGGGGGGGGTTTATAGGGCTGCAAGAGGCGGTTGGGGCTGGTATTAGGGTAGTGGTTAGGTGGTCTAGGGGTGGTGGTATGGTGGTAAGGTGGGCTGAAAAGGGTAGGGCCAGATATTTTAAATACAAGGGGTTTTGGGTAAGTTGTGTGCAAGGTTTAGGTGGGGTGGTTTAGAGGTTTAGGGTTTAGCTAGGTGGGTTGGTTTTGGGGTGAGGTTTAGTGAGGTGGGTTAGGTGATTAGGCTTGGATTAGGTTAGGTTTAGGGAAATTAACCTAGGTTTAGGGAAGGATTAGGGAAGTGGGTTAGGTCATTAGGCTCAGATTAGGACTGGATTAGGGTAGAAGGCTAGGATTAGGTGTTTTTGGTTAGGTTTAGGTGAAGGAGCTCCGTTTGTATGACCCATGGACCCTAATCATATCATGTTGGTGCAGCCCTAGGTTAGGTTTTGGCTAATTACAAGCTTAAACCCACTTAATTAGGCTAACCCACATGATTAACCCCAAACTTGACACACAAGTCAAGCTTAATTACAACACACACTTGATCTTATCCTCCCCCACTCTCTCTCATGCCCATAATCCCACGTGAAATTCAAGTGGGCCCCACCTCCATTTATGAGAAGGTGATGTGGGCCATGGATATGGATATTGGATTGGATTTTTTAATCCAAATCCAAATCTAAGTCCATACATGGGTTTGGATTGGGATTTGGGTATATATGGTCCAGATTCGATCTAAACTGAATTCTAACTCCTTTGAGCTGTGTTCGAAATGAACGATTTGTGCGGAGCCTGACAACATCAGTACTCCGTCTGTGTTGGGTCTTCGCCAACATGATCATCCGCCTCTGTTTTCGCCTTTCGGAGATGACTTCGAATAATGTTTTGATGACAACAGGGTCTTGGACGTTCGAGATCCTAGGGATGGATTTGATACGAGAGTTGCTGTGTCGGGCTCGACATGTGCTCCAGTTCCGGGCTCTCCTTAGCTTTCTTGGTGCTGTCTAGATTAGAACAAGCTGCTTCGGGGTTTCAAAAACATGTTTTAAAAGGTTTTTTAAAAGCCATATCATATATTTTTGAAATACAAAGTTCAAAACATATGTACAGTGCTGCCTGGAAGGCTCCTGGGTTTCCATACTCAAAATGGCCCTTTGGGGCTGCTTTTGCAAAACCAGATGGATTTGAGAAATTTATGGGATTTCGGGGTGTTTACAAATTGCAACTCACACGGCTTTCACTAAAGTCTTTAGCTTAAGAGCGAAGGCTCAATGTGTGCGCAATAGTGTGCAATTAAGAGCGACAAGGCTCAAGTGCACGTGGGTGTCTTGTGTACGTCTAAGAGCAATATGGCTCAAGTGTACGTGTGTGCTTCGTGTAGCAAGCATGAATATTACATTTCGGGGGGAGACTACGCTCTATTATTACAACCCCATATCAAATTGAATTTACTTTGAATGGAAAAAGCAACTTGATATATATTTCGAAAGACTTACACTTTTGAAGTCGGGATCTTGGCTAGGTCATGTCCACCTTCTTTGTGCTGAGCCCGGGTTCGATTTGTGCAAGTCCACCTTGAGGTTGTTTAGCCCCTTTTGCTGTGGTCAAGTTGTTGCAGCCGAGGTAGGTTCCTATGGTGTAGTCAGCACAAGTCTTGGAGTTCAGCCAAGTTCAAGATGGGTGAAAGTTTTCAGCCAAGGAGAGCTAAGGCAAGTCGGTTGGGAGTGGGGCAACGTGACATTGGAGCTGGGTTTTAAGGTGGTGTGAGTTTGGGTAGGCTATGGCCTTGTTTGGGGTAGTTTGGCTTGAGGAGTATGAGCTTGCTTGGGTTTTATTGGGCTGCTTTGAGGTTGATATGGGCTTAACCTAACTAGGTAGGTTTTATTTAGGGTGACTCGAGCCAAGGGTGGCTCGAGTGGGCTTGGTTTGAGGTGTTCGGCCAAGGGACTTGGCCGATTTTGGTTTAGGTGGTCGGGTCCTAGTTAGGTTAGGTTATGATAGAGTTTAGTCCTAAACTAGGTTAGGTTTAGTGAGCCAACCACCTTGGTTCGTCCAAGGTGGGCTCGGTTTTGGGTATGGGGACTTGGATGTAACTCGAGCCAAGGGTGTGTCAAGGCGCTTGGACATGTTGAGGCAGCAAGGTATGTTGCGGGTATGGCAGGGAGATAAGGGTGGCCGGTAAGGGTGTGGGTGCTAAGGTGGCAGGCGGCTGGAGCTAGGCAGGTGTGGGATGCAAGAAAGTGGCGCGCGGGACAAGCTAGAGTTCGACAGGCATTGGGGCACTGGGGTGTGTCAAGGGCGTATGGGAGCTGGCTGGGAGCGGACTGGGTGAGGTTGTAGGCAGTCGGGTATGGCAGGGGGTTGCGGTATGGCTAGGGCGTGTGGCTAAGGGATGATGGTGGCAAGTAGGTAGGGGTTGTGTTAGGGTGCTAGCCGGGTATGGCAGGGGAAGGTGCTAGGATGGCCGGGGCAGGATGCTGGCCAGAGGTTGGCGCTGCACAAGGTGCAGGTCGGGTACTAGGTAGGGGATGGTGTTGTAAAAGGGACATGGCCTGCACTAGTAGGCCGTGGGGTTTTCTAAGGGAAACGGCCTGCCAAAAGGGACAGGCCGTGTGGTTTCTTTTCTTTTGCTAGGTGTGGCCTGCACCTAGCTAAGTGGGGAAGAAGGGAGGGGAACCTAGGTGAGTCTAAGCAAGGCTCGGCCAAGGTGTAGCCGAGCTAGGGCGCGATTTGGTTCAAGCACAAGGTGAGGCGGTTGGGTAGGTGGGAATGGGTTAGGTTTTTGGTGGGTCGGCTAGGTGGAGATGGGCCAGGTTAGGGTTAGGTTTAGGCACCTACCTCTTGGAGTCGGTCCACCCACTTGCAGCTTCAAATCCATGGCATATGTTGGTGCAACCCTTTGGTTAGGTCTAGGTCTATAGATGGCTTGAACCCATACCCTTTGATCAAGCCCACATGGCTAGCCCACTTGAAAATATCAAGCCCACTATTTCTCTCTCCTACTTTATGCAAGCTCTCCTCAAGCCCTCTTGGATTTCACGTGAACTTGTGGGTACCCCCTCACCTCTATTTATAGGCAAATGAGTTGGGTCTTGGATATGGATCTTGGATTTGGATCTTGGAATCCATATCTGATCCAAACACTATTTGGGTCTGGATCTCGAATCTTGGATATTTGGGATCCAGATCCAACTCAAATATTATTTGGGTTTGGATCTCAAATCTCGGATATTTGGGATCTAGATCCAATCCAAACACTATTTGGGTCTGGATTTGGATATTTGGGTCCAGGTCCAATCCAAATTTTGTTTCTTCAATCCTTCTTGGCATTTCAAGACGGACGTTTTGTGCGGGCCCTAGCTTCATCAGTGCTCCGTCTTATGCTGGGTTTTCCCCAACTTTGTCATCCGAGCTCCTTCTAACCTTTTTGGACTCCGTTTTATCTGAATTTGGGATTCCGAGCTTGGTCTTGGATTTTTGATGCCATGACTTTGCATTTCATACTCTAGGGTTGAAATCTACTTCTGACCTGGGCTTTGCTTTTGCCTTTTAATCTTGCTTTTGTCAGGCCAGGGTGCTTTTTTGGGCTTCTGAACCTGCTTTTTGAGGCTACTTTTGATTCAGGCTCTACCTGTTTGTTTTTGGGCTTTTACAAAATTGGGATTTGGCCCATGTTTGAGAAATTTTTAATTTGAACGGGGTTTGAAACAAAAGTTTAAAGCTTTTGCAACTCTTGGGTTTTCGAAAACTCCAAAATCTGGTTTTGAAATGGGTTTTCAAACCAAGTGTTTGTTTTTGAAAATCGTTTGATTTTGGGGTGTTTACAAGGTGAGATCTAGGATCCCCCATGCCATCATACCGATGAAAGTTCGGTATGTCATCATCACTATCTATTTGGTAATCTGAAGGAAGAAAATATGACAGTGCATATGATCTTTTCTCTTTGTTTTGGCCTCTCAACAGTTGTTGGAGGGCTTTTCGATCCTTCAGTGTGAAGGATTCGTGATATTGGTCCCCCTCCATGACAAAGGTTTCTTTGGGCCTTTTTGACTTGCTAGCTTTTTTCTTAGCCTTGGCGGATTCACCATGAGACGAGCAAGACTCGGCTACCTCGGCCTCTTGGCTAAGGGCGGCGATCCTTGCTTCGAATTTCTTTTGCAAGTGTTCGAGCTCTTCTTTTTTGCTTTTAAAAGTGGTTTTTGAAAATTTCTTGGAAAATAGACTTAATGAGCACGAGGCTTGGCTAGACACTTCATTGGAGTCTGAACTTGACATGATTCAAATTTTTTTGGAAATCCTATAAGTGCAAAAAAGGCAAAAGTTAAACACTTTTCTTAAAAAAAATTCAAAGTTTTGTTGAATCGAAGTTTGCTTAAGACCCGGGTCCCACCGGGCATGCCAATCCTATAAACATAAAAATTTCCACTCCCAAGTTAGAAAACTCGAAGTGAACCTTTTCGTACCTACGCTTGCGCAAGCATGCCAGCTAGCTTACTCAAACTAGTGAAGATTTTAAAACGATTTTCTGACTTTGGCGATTATAGGCAAGAGGACTCTTTTCGCTTTAAACCTTCTTGAACCGATGCTCAAGGGTCGGTTTAAGCGCTTAGAAACTTCGATTTTTCAAACAAGTTTTCCTTCAAACAACAAGTGTTTTGGGCGATTTTTGGTTCATGCACTCTTTGCCAATTTTATTACGAGGGTTGGACAACCCTAAGTTTCTTGCAAGTTTTATCTATTTAGGCCTGATGTGTGTGTGGTATGTGTGGCCTAATTTCATTGTGATTTGAGCGAGTGCTCGAGCGAGTGCTCGAGCGATTTGCCACAATGAGCGGATGCAAAGATGCTATAAATTCTGTTTTGGGTTTTCGAGAACGATGATGCGACCTCACCCGAATTGAAATTGCACCCACTCTACTTTCACGAAAGTAAACTCATGCGAATTGAAAGTGCAGCTACTCTACTTTCATGAAAGTAAAACTCATGCGAATTTAAGTGCTTTAACTCTACTTTCACGAAAGTAAAGTCACCCGAATTGAAGTGCTTTCGCTCTACTTTCACGAAAGTAAACTCACACGAATTGAAGTGCAGTCACTCTATGATCACGGAAGTAAAACTCACGCTAAATGAAATACGTATACTTACTTAAGAACAGAGGGGGTTCGAAGTATAGAATGTTTATAATGTATATTGAGGCAGAGAGCGGAAAGGCTCAAGTGCATGTGAGTGTAAAGAGTGAAAAGGCTCAAAGTGCTCGTGGGTGCGATCGTTTTCATCCACCAATTAAGAGCGAAAAGGCTCAAGTGCTCATGGGTGTTATCGTGTTCATCCACCAGTTAATAGAGAAAATGCTCAAGTGCTCATGGGTGCGATCGTGTTCATCCACCAGTTAAGAGCGAGAAGGTTCAAGTGCTCGTGGGTGCGATCATGTTCATGCACAAATGTTACAACATAAGGGGAGGCTTTGCTCCATTAATACAACCCCGTTCCGAATTGAATTTAATGGAAAAAGCGGTTTAAAACCAAAGTTAAAAGTACTTACAAGTTTTCCCGTTCAATTTAGTCTTTTGTGCGTAGCCCCTTTCGCTTCACTTGGTCGAGCTCCACCCTGGTGCAGTCGGGTCCTTCAAGCTCCCCTTGGTGTGGTTCAGCCAGGTCAAGTCAGCCCCTTCACTTGGTATGGTTCAGCTAGGTCAAGTTGGCCCAAGGCGCAATTGTGAACTAGGTGCAGGTCAAGGTGGGTTCGGCCAGGTGCAGCCGATCTAAGGTGCAGGTCAAGGTGGGCTCTGCCCTCCAAGGTGCAGCCCACTAGTCTAACTCGAGCCCTCCTTTGTCAAGGGCTCCATCTTGGTGTAGCCACCCTAGGTTTAGGCACTCACCTTGGCCAAGTCTTGACTCCACCTTGGGTCAAGCCTACCATCTTTGACCAAATGCTTTATGTGAACCCCTTTGCTTGAGCTCCAAGTCCTCCCCCCTTTGTTGACCAAGTGCTCCAACCTCTCTCCTCCTTTCCAAAATTTTCAAGAGGAGTTCACGTGAACCCCCTTGGCCCTATTTATAGGCCAAGGGTGGTTCTTTGGATTGGGTTTGGATCTTAGGATCCAACCCGATCCAATCTTCAGTGAGACCTGGATCTAGATCTTTTAGTCCAGATCCAATCCAAACTTTTTCTTTTGAGTCCTTTTTTGGTGCATGAAACGGACGGTTTTTGAGCGGGCTCTAGTTCCTCGATGACCTGATTTTAAGCTGAGTTTTTCCCAGTCCTTTTGACCGGCCAATTTCTCACTTTCCAGACTTTTTGATGTTTGGTTTTGATTTGTCTGGCCCCATCTGAGGCTTTTAATTTGATGAGGCTGATCCCCGATTTTGAAGCGGACACTGATTTCTATTTTGACAGGCCCAATCTTTGATTTCTGACGGCTTCATCAAGGTCTTGGTTACATTTTGCATTTTTGGAGCTGAATTTGACTTTTGAAATAGACATCAGGTTTGATCCTCTGTCTCGCTTTTATCCGGATAGGCTGGGCCTCTCCTTCACTTTTTGACCTGATCTCGAGCTAGATTTTGGATCGGGTTTCACCTGCCTGTTTGAGTTGTTTTGCAATCCTTGGGTTTTTGACTTGAATTCAAAACCTTTATTTTGAAATATTTTCTGAAAAAGGTTTAAACTTCAAAATTTTGGGGTTTTAAATGTTCAAAACAAGGCTGTGAGCTGGTTTTCGAAATTCAAGAGTTTGTTGAAAACATTCCCATTTTGAGGTGTTTACACCTGCGCAACAAATGTAGGATCAAGATGCTCCCTTGCATGATCTGTAGAAACCTACAATAATGGATTCTCCTTTTCATCAGCAAAACTTTGTAAACATCCCAAAATCCCACGAATTTCTCAAATTCATCTGGTTTTGTAAAAGCAGCCCCAAAGGGCTATTTTGAGTCTGGAAACCCAGGAGCCTTCCAGACAACCCTGTACATATATTTTGAACTTTATATTTCAAAAATATATAATATGACTTCGAAAACCTTTTTAAAACATGTTTTAAAACCCCGAAGCAGCTTGGCCCAATCCAGACAGGACCAGAGAGCTAAGGAGAGCCCGGAACCGGAGCACATGTCAAGCCCGGCACAGCAACTCTTGTATCAAATCCACACCCTCAGGATCTCGAACATCCAAGACCCCGTTATCATCAAAACCTTGTTTGAAGTCATCTCCGGAAGGCGAAAACAGAGGCGGACGATCATGTTGGCGAAGACCCAACGCAGACGGAGCACTGATGCTGTCAGGCCCCGCACAAACCGTTCGTTTCGAACACAGCTCGAAGGAGTCAGAGTTCAGTTTGGATCGGATCTGGACCATATATATCCAGATCCCAATCCAAACCCATGTATGGACTTGGATTTGGATTTGGATTCAAAAATCCAATCCAATATCCATATCCATGGCCCACATCACCTTCTCATAAATGGAGGTGGGGCCCACTTGAAATTTAAGTGGGATTATGGGCATGAGAGAGAGTGGGGGGTAGATAAGATCAAGTGTGGTTGTAATTAAGCTTGACTTGTGTGTCAAGTTTGGGGTTAATTATGTGGGTTAGCCTAATTGAGTGGGTTTAAGCTTGTAATTAGCCAAAACCTAACCTAGGGCTGCACCAGCATGATGTGGTTAAAGCCTATGGGCCATGAAAAGGGAGCTCCTTCACCTAAACCTAACCCAAAATACCTAATCCTAGCCTTCCACCCTAATCCGCCCCTAATCTGAACCTAATCACCTAACCTACTTCCCTAATCCCGGCCTAATCCCAACCTAATCACCTAACCCACTTCCCTAATCCTTCCCTAAATCTAGGTTTAATTTCCCTAAACCTAGCCTAATCCTAGCCTAATCACCTAACCTAGCTCACTAAACCTCACCCTAGAACCAACCCACCTAACCAAACCCTAAACCCCTAAACCACCCCTAGCCCACAACCTACCCAAACCACTAGTATCTAAAATATCTGGCCCTACCCTTTCCAGCCCACCTTATCATCATACCACCCTACCTAAACCACCTAACCACTACCCCAAACCCAGCCCTAACCGACCTACCCATCCCTATATAAACCCCCCCCTTTGGAGGCGGGTTCCATCATCTAACCGCCTCACCCATCCCAGCTGGGTCCTCCACTTCCCCAAGCTCAGCCGCCTGCTCCACCTGCTCCACCTACTCCCCATCCCACCACCACCTACACCGTCACCTACACCACCACCTTCCAGCCGAACGCCACCGCCTGCCCAACTCCCTTCCACTCGAGCGCCACCCTCTTCTTCACCCGGTAAGCCCCCTACATCCTATCTTGCCACCTCTTCACTCCCTCTCCACTCTAAACCACCTAATCCACTCCCCTACCACCCTAACATCAGCCCTTCCACTCGCCGCCACCCTTCTCACTCAGCCGAACCCATAGCTCCCTAACTACCCACCACCAAGCTCCTAGTCGGCCACTCCAACCGACTGTCACCTTGTCATTTGGCCAGCCACCCGCCAGCCGTATCCTTCCCCTATCTAGTTCCCTTCCCTTAGTGCCATATTCCCCAACACTACACTCCCCCTAGTGACCCTCCTTAAGCCCTTTAACCCAACCCACCAAAAACAGCCCTTTGCTAGCCACCAGCCACCTTCGAGGCGCCTCTTCCGCGCACCAAGGGCACTCGGCCAGCACCTCTTGCCGTTCACCCTCGCGGAGCTCCCTTTTGCAGCCCAAGGCCAAGGCGAAGCCCACGCTCAAGTAAGGCATCTACGGACCAGCTACTAGTAAGTGCCTAACTCGGTCTTTAGTTGTACACTTACTTGAGATTCAATTCGATACGGGGTTGTAATAACGGAGCATAGTCAACCCCCGCTTGTAATAACGTGGCTTGGCACACCCACACACGTGCACTCTCCTAGTTGTGCACGATTTTGAACACACACGGGCCTAATCAGCCCCTAATACATAAGTATATACATATACTTTCATTTTTGTAGGGTTTTGCTTAAGTTGGGTGTGTTGTCTTTCAATTCAAACACTCACACACATTGAGCCTTCGCTCTTATTTGAAAGACCCAAGTAAGGGCCGACCTATACTATTTGGGTTTCATTTCATGTCGTGTGTGTAAGTCTTTCAATTCAAGCACTCTCACACACATTGAGCCTTCGCTCTTATTTAAAAGACCCAAGTAAGGGCCGACCTATACTATTTGGGTTTCATTTCATGTCGCGTGTGTAAGTCTTTCAATTCAAGCACTCTCACACACATTGAGCCTTCGCTCTTACTCCCAAGACCTTAGTCAAGGCCTATTGCAGTTATATTTGGGTTTAATTTCATGTCGTGTGCGTAGTACTTCAATTCAAGCACTCTCACACACATTGAGCTTTCGCTCTTACTCCCAAGACCTTAGTCAAGGCCATACTGCAATTTATATTTGGGTTTAATTTCATGTCGTGTGTGTAAGTCTTTCCATTCAAGCACGCACCCACATTGAGCCTTCGCTCTTATTTGCAAGACCTGAGTAAGGGCTCATATACATACTCTATATACATAGCTCCCTTCGGCATTTATATTTCAAGTCATTTCCCTTCGGTTATTTCCCTTCGGTTATTTCCCTTCAGTATTGTCTTTACATTCGGGTTTTCCCTTTGGAGTAGCATGAGTTTGCATTGCATCTACGCCATACCACGAGGTAGGACGCATATTGCATCAAAGCAAGCCCCGCTCGAATTCGCCCATGTAGTGGAGTGTTCATAACACACAAACTAGGTGGCCCGAAAAGGGATAAAAGGAAAGACTTAGGCACGTGCAAATCCACGTGATCTAAAATATGCAACCGCATCTAAAAGACCCGAATTAGACACCTCAAACTGCTTCGTAGACTTTCTATCCCAAAAACTCGATTTTTGCAAAGCGTACAGACTGACCCTTGCGCATCGGGGCAAGAAGGTTTGCGACGACAAGAGCTCACTTGCTCACAGTCGCCACGATTAGAAGTCAGTTTTAAATATATCTTCGCTAGCTTAGGTAAGCTAGCTGGCACGCCCTGTTTGCATAAATAGGCCTTAGACACACGAGAGGATCCGCTCCGAGCCCTGAAAAGGTGAGAAGCGGGGATTTTCGCGCGTCTACAAACTTCTCATCATATGTCGAACAGAATTAGTAGATATAAATGTTGTAATTCCAAATAAAATGAGTTATTAGGTATTGACGAATTCTCTTTGTGGCTGTGCTCGACTGGCTTTGGTAAGTCGCTTGCCTTGCTGAATTCGGTTCCATCTGCTAGGAAGGTAAGTGGATGTGGATAAGGTAAGTGAGGTGCTGTATATGGACCTTCCAAACAGGCTATTTTGTTGTCTTTTGGCAAGTCGGTTCGGTCAAGTAGGTTTAACCAAGTGGGTTCGATCAAATAGGTTCAACCAAATGGGTTCAATCAAGTAGGTTCAGCCAAGTGTTGTCGAAGTTTCTTCGCCTATGAACTTATGGTCAAGAAAATGCTCTTTGAGGTGATTGAATATGAGATCCTCACGTGCCTCATCCTTTTTAGTAACCAAATCATCCTGGCCTTCATATAGGAATTAGGTGGGAAGAAGTGGTTGTCTCTCATCAAATTCATCCCGATGCATAGTTTCTTCATTGGCAGCTGCAACCATGTTTATGAAAGATGATTCTTTTGACCTGTGCTTGTTGTCAACATGCATTATTTCTACAGCTCCATTTTTATCTTCTTTGGCCTTAGAAAGTGGGGAAAAGAACTGATGCATTGATATAAAAACAATTGATATTCCCAACATAAAGTTAATGGTCAGAGTATGACCAAATAACACCGCAGATGCTACTCCAGTGAAAATGGTAGCAACTGTTGATGAATATTTCTTCAAAATGATATAATTGCAATCGTGGCTTGCATCGGTAATTGGCTTCTCCTAAGGCAGACTTTCCTTTTCAAGATAAGCCGTGTGAAAATACAAGATTCACAGTAGTCCCATTCATCCATGGAAGGCTTAATTCGATGTTATTTATGTGTTCAACGAAGTCAACATATGCTGCTTGGATATTTGACCCAAGAAATAGCCATTGCCCATCTGAGTGTTAGTGTAGTGACCTTCCAAACCAAGCTCGAATGTTGAGGTCGGATGCAACCTTACTGGTTGACTTACCATATTAATTTACAGTGGCTGCAATTGGGAAGATGTTGGAGTTGTTTTGAGGGCTTACCAAATCAGCTCGCCTTTTGATGGTGTTGTCCATGTTGAGGTCAACTCAAGCTTGTTAACTAGAATTCAGTAGGCAAATATACCCAATAAGAGGATCGGCCAACCCAATAGCTCGCCTAAAATGTCAAGTTACCTTTCTCCAATCTTGCTCAAATCGACAAATTATGTATTGAGGACGCCTATAGCAAGTCGTATAATTTTCCATATTGAAATTTGTAAGACTTGGTAAGTTACCAAACTCCATACCAAAAGAAATCAACAAGGGGTAGGGGTAGGCATCATCCTTATATCCCCTAAAAAGGGAAAAATCCCAATGTCATTATGATTAGGTTTTCCTTGCTCCAATAATATGGTTGAATATGAGTTACTCATACAAGGCCTAAAATTTTTGAAAAATCTAGGGGCATCATGTATTGAAGTCTTTGGAGATTTTATGCTTGTTGTAAACCAAGTTTCAAAAGTTTGGCAAGTCAAAAATGAAAAAATCGTTTCATACTGTAAACACCCCGAAATCCCACGAATTTCTCAAATTCATCTGGTTTTGTAAAAGCAGCCCCAAAGGGCTATTTTGAGTCTGGAAACCCAGGAGCCTTCCAGACAACCCTGTACATACGTTTTGAACTCTATATTTCGAAAACATACATTATAGCTTTTAAAACCTTTTTAAAAACATGTTTTGAAACCCCGAAGCGGCTTGGCTCAATCAAGACAGGACCAGGAGAGCTAAGAAGAGCCCGGAACCGGAGCACACGTCGAGCCCGGCACAGCAATTCTTGTATCTGATTCACACCCCAGGATCTCGAACATCCAAGACCATGTTCTTATCAAAATAGCATTTGAAGTCATCTCCGGAAGGCAGAAACGGAGGCGGACGACCATGTTGGCGAAGACCCAACGCAGACGAAGTACTGATGCTGTCAGACCCCGCACGAATCGTCCGTTTCGAACCCAGCTCGAAGGAGTCAGAGTTCAGTTTGGATTGGATCTGGACCATATATATCCAGATTCCAATCCAAACCCATATGTGGACTTGGATTTGAATTTGGATCCAGAGATCCAATCCAATATCCATATCCATGGCTCACATCACCTTCTCATAAATGGAGGTGGGGCCCACTTGAAATTCACGTGGGATATTGGGCATGAGAGAGAGTGGGGATGGAAAATATCAAGAGTGTTGTATTAAGCTTGACTTGTGTGTCAAGTTTGAGTTTAATCATGTGGGTTAGCCTAATTGAGTGGGTTTAAGCTTGTAATTAGCTAAAACCTAACCTAGGGCTGCACCAACATGAGGTGATCAAGGTCTATGGGCCATGCTAAGGGAGCTCCTTCACCTAAACCTAACCCAAAATGACTAATCCTAGCCTAAACCCCTAATCCACCCATAATCTGAACCTAATCACCTAACCCACTTCCCTAATCCCGTCCTAATCCCAACCTAATCACCTAACCCACTTCCCTAATCCTTCCCTAAACCTAGACTAATTTCCCTAATCCTAGCCTAAACCTAGCCTAATCACCTAACCTAGCTCACTAAACCTCACCCTAAAACCCAACCACCTAACCTAGCCCTAAACCCCTAAACCACCCTTAGCCCACAATCTACCCAAACCCCTAGTTTTCAAAATATCTGGCCCAACCCTTTCCATCCCACCTTATCTACATACCACCCTACCTAAACCACCTAACCACTAACCTCAGCCCAGCCCTAACCGACCTACCCATCCCCTATTTAAACCCCTCCCCTTTGGGGGCGAGTTTTAAAAAAGCTAGAAGGCCCTCATCTCAGCCCAGCCGGCTCCACTCTCCACTCTCCACCTGCCCGCCTGCTCCACTCTCCACCTGCTCCACTAGCTCTACCTACACCGCCACCTTCCCTCTTCCATCCACCACCATTCCCCAGCCGGACGCCACCACCTTCACCCAACCGAACCAGCCAAGAGCCCACCTGCCCGCCTGCTTCTCATTGCCTTCCACCGCCTCTCCCCCTTCGGTAAGTACCCTAACTCTATCAAAACCCTTCCCTTCCACCTCTCCACTCCTAGCCACCCACCCTATCATCATCTTAGCCCTTTTGCCACCACCCTTTTCACTTAGCCGAACCTAGCAAAACCCAAACTGCCGGCCACTACCTAGCCATCATATCCCATTCGGCCTTCCCCTAGGTATCCCATTCGGCCTTCCCACAAACTCTCCTTTAGGTCCAGTTTTCCCTAAACACTCAACTCCCCTAGTGACCCTAAGAACTCACTTGTTCAGCCCCTTTAACCCCCCACCTCGAGGCGACATACACTTGCCACCGGCCACCATTGAGGCGCCCATCCCGCGCCCCACTTGCAGCCGGCCAGCACCATTGGTCACCTATCCTCGCGGAGCTCCCGTTTGCAGCCCAAGGCCAAGCCACACGCTCAAGCAAGACCTCTACGGACCTGCTACTCGTAAGTGTCTAAACTCGGTCTTTAGTTGTACACTTGCTTGAGATTCAATTTGATACGGGGTTGTAATAACGGAGCATAGTCTCCCCCCGCTTGTAATAACGTGGCTTGGCACAACCACACACGTGCACTCTCTTAGTCGTGCACGATTTTGAACACACACGGGCCTAATCAGCCCCTAATACATAAGTGTATATATATACTTTCATTTTCGAAGGGTTTTGTTTAAGTTGGGTGCGTTGTCTTTCAATTCAAGCACTCACACACATTGAGCTTTCGCTCTTATTTGAAAGACCCAAGTAAGGGCCGACCTATACTATTTGGGTTTTATTTCATGTCGTGTGAGTAAGTCTTTCAATTCAAGCACTCTCACACACATTGAGCTTTCGCTCTTAGTTGAAAGACCCAAGTAAGGGCCGACCTATACTATTTGGGTTTTTATTTCATGTCGTGTGAGTAAGTCTTTCAATTCAAGCACTTTCACACACATTGAGCCTTCGCTCTTACTCCCAAGACCTTAGTAAAGGCCTTATTGCAGTTATATTTGGGTTTCATTTATGTCATGTGTGTAGTACTTCAATTCAAGCACTCTCACACACATTGAACCTTCGCTCTTACTCCCAAGACCTTAGTCAAGGCCATACTGCAATTTATATTTGGGTTTAATTTCGTGTCGTGTGTGTAAGTCTTTCAATTCAAGCACGCACCCACATTGAGCCTTCGCTCTTATTTGTAAGACCCGAGTAAGGGCTCATATACATAATCTATATACATATCTCCCTTCGGTTATTTCCCTTCGGTTATTTCCCTTCGGTTATTTCCCTTCTGTTATTTCCCTTCAGTATTGTCTTTACATTTCGGGTTTTCCCTTTGGAGTAGCGTGAGTTTGCATTGCATCTACGCCATACCACGAGGTAGGACGCATATTGCATCAAAGCAAGCCTCGCTCGAATTCGCCCATGTAGTGGAGTGTTCATAACACACAAACTAGGTGGCCCGAAGAGGGATAAAAGAAAATATTTAGGCACGTGCAAATCCACATGATTTAAAACATGCAACTGCATCTTAAAAACCCGAAATAGACACCTCGAACCGCTTCGTAGACTTTCTCTCCAAAAACTCGATTTTTGCAAAGCGTACAGACTGACCCTTGCGCATCGGTGCAAGAAGGTCTGCGACGACAAGAGCTCACTTGCTCATAGTCGCCACGATTAGAAGTCAGCTTCAAATATATCTTCGCTAGCTTAGGTAAGCTAGCTGGCATGCCCTGTTTATATAAATAGGCCTTAGACATACGAGAGGATCCGCTCCAGGCCCTGAGAAGCCAGAGGCGGGGATTGTCGCGCGTCTACAGGGATTGGCACGCCCGGTGGGACGTGAGCCTTTCAAAAATCGAGTTTTTAAGTTAGAAGCTTGCGAAAAATTTTGTTAAAAAGGTGTCGTTTTTAACTTGTTTTCTTTGCTTGTACTTAGGAAATTTTGAAAAAGCTTGAAAAGCATGTCAAAATCCAATCCAAGTGAAGTGTCGAGCCAAGGCTCATGCGCATCAAGTTCTCACTCTAGGAGGATTTTCAAAAACAAAATAAAACTAGATGAGATCGAGGACTTGAGAATGGAGTTTGAGGCCAAAATCGATGCTCTCAGCCAAGAGGCTGAAGTAGGCGATTCGTGTTCATCAAATGGTGAACAAAGGCCTAAGAAAAAATCTGAAAAACCTCGCAAGCACAAAGAGGCCTCCGTAATGGAAGGCAACCAATACCACGAGTCCTTCACACAAAAGGACTATAAAGCCCTACAGCAGCTGCTGAAATGGCAGAATAAAGAGAAAAGAAGCTACGCCCTGTCTGATTTCCTTCCTATGGATTACGAAACAGACAGTGACGATGAAATACCGAACTTCCATCGGTATGATGGCATGGGAGACCCTAGGTCTCACTTGCAGCTTTTCTCACGTCGAGCCCATAAGAAGAAAAAGGACTCGATGAAATGGGTGTATTGGTTCCCTCTATCCCTTAAAGACACAGCTGCCAAATGGCTGGCTTCCTACGACTTAAGCCAGTTCGCTACTTTTGAAGAGTTAGCGAACTGCTTCATGCAAAGATTTGCACACAACGTGGAAGTCACGCCAACCCTGAATACCTTAAGGGATACAAAGCAAGGCATGAACGAAGATGTGCATGCCTTCATTATAAGATGGAGGTCACTTTTGGGCCAAGTGCGAGAGCCCATATCCGAAGGATGCGCAGTAATGCTCATCCTGGATAATTTCAAAAGCGAGTTAAAAACCCTTCTCTCGCTCCATGAGATTTCAACTTTCCATAAGTTGATCAAAAAGGCCTCCCTTTTCGAAACCAACTTACGAAAAGGGACATACGACCACTTGTGGACAGGAAGTGCCATTCCAAAAACCCGTTTGGAAAAGCCCATCGCATATGGGCTGCCCACGACGGACAAAGGGGCAAAGCCCCATAAAATCGCCAATGTCCGGGTGGATCCAGGCATGGCGAGCACTTCCAAAAATTTTGAAAAATTAGAAAATAAGAGAGAACATAATTTTCAAAAACCGGTTGAAAAACGGGAGTATACTCCGCTGGGGCAACCTGTGTCGGAGGTCCTAGACCTCTTACTTGCCCAGGGCATGACCGAACTCCCTGAAATCCCCGAAGGAGTCACATCCAAAGGGGGGTATTTAAACCGATTTTGTAAGTATCATCGGCTCAAAGGCCATGATACCAAACGCTGCATCTCTCTTTTAAATAAAATTGAGAACTTGATAGCAGAAGGAACCCTTTCCCAAACACGCAAGTGGCAGTGGGAAAGGAAAGGAGGTATGTACCCTCACCATTTCCAAGGAACTAGCGCAAAAACCAGAACCTGGTCGACCTACTTGTGCGCCCATCCTTGTACTATACAAGAAGCCCGCCCAAGTCGTCATTCGGGGACCACCAAAAGTGGAAACCCCGGTAAAACCAATTTTGAAAATCCAAGGTTCTCCTCAGCTCATCCTTAGAGCCAAGTCTAGCGCGAACCCTAGGCTGGTCGTGGGGGAAGTCACTAGATCCGGGAGGATCTATCAACCCCCGCACCTTCAAGGTGCTCAAAAGGTGGTCAGTGTGCCTGGCCCCTCAAAAGCATGTATCCCTAGTGGTCTGCCAAAAGCAGATAAGGACAAAGTCATCCTAAATCCTTATGATTTCGAAAACCACCTTTCAAAGATTCCTATTCACATGTCTATCCTAGAGCTTATCAAAACCTCGCCTAGGCATAGACTTGTCTTAGAGAAAATTCTAGAAAGGGCCAAGGTTGATTCGAACATAAGTCCGGAATCCTTGTCTGCCCAAGTGGCTTTATTAGGAGCAAAATCACCCATCACCTTTTCGGAAGATGATGTAGATAGACCCTACGAAACCCATAACCAGGCCCTGCATATCGAGGTGTATCTAAACAACCACTCTCTGGACAGGTGCCTAGTCGATGGTGGAGGAGGGCTCAACATCCTTCCACTTCATGTGGCGTACAAAATCGGAGTCACCTTGACTTCAGTGAACCCAAGCCCCATCGTTATCACTGGATACGATGGGAATGCGTATAGACCTTTAGGATCCATCGAACTCCCAATGGAAACGGGAGGGATCGAACACACGGGGGTGTTCCATGTCTTGGACATCCACCCCCATTATAACCTGTTGCTGGGAAGACCATGGATACACAGTTTGTGCGCTGTACCATCTACCTTCCACAGGTGTGTCAAGATCCCTTTTAGGGACCAGGTCGTAGTGATCCTAGGTGAGAGTCACCCACAGCTTCAGGGGATCATAAACTCCCCTTGTTTATCAAGCTCCCAGGCCCATGAGGCTAACCTGGGGCAAATTATGGTTGAGCCACCTCGGCTCGTGTTGAACAACCCTAGGAAGGTTGTATGCGTGAAGGGGCCGCCCAAAGCAGGCCCCCTCCTGACTCTAATCCTCCTAGGAAAACCCAAACGTTCCCTATTTCCAAAACCCCTGGACAAAAGGACATACGAGCCTAATATGGACGATAGCATGTTCCAGGACCACGACTTGTATCCCATCTTTTCAAAAAACAAAAGGTCGTGGAACATGTTATTGAACATGGGCTACACGCCCTACAAGATTCTAGGGGCACAAAGCCAGGGTCTCCTAGAGCCCATTCTGCCTAGGGCCAACCCAAGCCGATATGGGATCAGCTATACTCCCCGAATACCGTCGGAGCCACCCCTTGTGACCACCTGGGTCAAGGGTGCCCCGGAGCCTGTCTTAGAAGAGACCTACAATTTAGACCTCCTATTCCGAGTCTAACCCGTAGTGTTTTCCCTTTGTAGGTATGACGGAAGATCCCTTTTTCTAAAAAATACCAAAAACATTTGAAAAACTTAAAATAAAAAAAAATCAAAAAATAAGAAAAACCAAAAACAATGGAAAAGCAAAAACTCGAAAAAAGAGTGCTTTGTATAGTTCCCAAAGTTCTTGTTTTACAAAAATCCAAAAAAATCGAAAATTTGGAAAATACCAAAAAGATTTTGTACATAGCTGCTCCTGGTAGGACTTTGGCAAAAGGAAAGGATTTCGAAAGAAACATCGTCTGCATAGCTAGACCAAAAATTTCGAAATCACTTGAAAATCCAAGTACAAAACCAGGTTATTTTGAAAACCACGCATCAAGTTCCCTCCGGTCTATAGCCCACGAGAATGATCAAAGCCCAGAAGTGGATCCCCTTGAGGAAGATCCCACTTCTGAGCTCCCAGAATTTCATAGAATTCTCGATTTTGAAAGACCATCCCAATCAGTAGGAGGAGATTTCGTAGAGGTGAACCTAGGGGATGATTCCAATCCCAAAACCATCAAAATAGGTGCATGCTTGCATGAAACTGAAAAGTTAGCATTCATTGCATTTCTACAAACCTATTTAGATGTGTTTGCATGGACGTATGAAGACATGCCGGGCATAGATCCCAGCATAGTCGAGCATCGTCTTCCCTTAGATGCAGGTGTGAAACCCATAAAGCAGAAGCTTAGGAAAATACACCCGAATGTACACACGCAAGTCAAAGAGGGTTTAGAAGATCTACTAAAAGCCAGATTTATAAAACCCATTGCGTATTCTGATTGGTTGTCAAATATCGTTGTAGTTCGAAAAACCAATGGGAAAATTCGAATATGCATCGATTTCAGAAACCTGAATAAAGCCACTCCAAAGGATAATTATCCTTTACCAAACATAGATTTGATAGTCGATAGTACTGCAAATCATGAAATGTTTTCATTCATGGATGGCTATTCAGGCTATAATCAAATCAAACTAAGTCCACGAGATCAGGGTAAGACCGCCTTCACAACCCCATGGGGCACGTACTGCTATACAGTCATGCCCTTTGGTTTGAAAAATGTCGGCGCAACATACCAACGAGCCATGAACACGATCTTCCATGATCAAATTCATGAGCTCGTAGAAGTGTATGTAGATGATCTCTTGGCGAAATCCAAAACCCGATGCACCCATATCGAATGTTTACAAAAGATTTTCGAAAGGCTTAGGCTTTACAAAGTAAAGCTAAACCCTCAAAAATGTGTGTTCGGGGTAGAATCAGGGAAGCTTCTAGGCTTTATGGTGAGCCAAAGGGGAATAGAAGTCGACCCCTCTAAGTGTCGAGCCATCATAGACATGGCTCCACCTTCCAATCTCACCCAAATCCGTAGCCTCCAGGGTCGATTACAATCCGTGCGCCGATTCATATCGAATCTGGCAACTAGATGCGAACCCTTCAACAAACTGTTGAGGAAGGGTACGAAATTCTTATGGGATGGCGAATGCCAAAAGTCCTTTGAGAGACTGAAGGCATACTTGGTTAATCCCCCCGTTTTGAATCCTCCAAAACAAGGAAAACCGCTTTTATTATACATCTCCGTGCATGTAAATGCTTTAGGAGCCCTGTTGGCTCAATACGAGGATGACACCCATAAGGAGTATGCCATCTACTATATTTCGAAAACTCTCTTGGCTTATGAACGAAATTATCAAGCCATGGAGAAGACGTGCTTGGCCCTAGTCTGGGCCTGCCAGAAGTTCAGACACTATTTCCTAGATCATGAGATCTGGATAGTGTCCAAGCTTGATCCAATCAAGCACTTGTTTGAAAAACCCATTCTCACGGGTAGATTGGGCAAATGGCAACTCCTTCTAATGGAGTATGATCTGAAATACCATCACCAGATCTCCATTAAGGGGCAAGCCCTAGCAGATTACGTGGCTGAATTCCCCTTAGAGGACGCATATCCCACTCTTGTCGAAATGCCTGATGAAGGCATATTGCAAAACCATTTTCAAAACCACATTTTGGCAAATTCTTTCGAAAACCAAGTGTGGAATATGCACTTCGATGGGGCACGAAACCAACGAGGGGCTGGTGCTGGGGTCATCCTAATCTCCCCTGAAAAGGGCGAGATTCCCATAGCAGTCCGCTTGGATTTCGAATGTTCCAACAACATAGCTGAGTATGAAGCACTCATACAAGGCTTAAGGATTTCGAAAACTCTAGGGGCATCATGCATCGAGGTCTTTGGAGATTCGCTCCTTGTCATAAACCAGGTTTTAAAAATTTGGCAAGTACGTAATGAGAAACTACTTCCATATCACGAGTTGGCCACTCGATTGGTCCAGTCCTTCCAATCGTGTAAACTCACACACGTAGGAAGAGAGGACAATGGCATCGCCGATGCCCTCTCCTCCTTGGGTTCAGCCCTAAAGGTCGATCCCATTTCAGGGATCAGATCTTTGGAAATATGGCATGCGCCCCGTCCATCCACACACGACTTGGATATTTGCCAAAACAACCCAGAGTCTATTGAAAAACCCTGGTTCTATGACATAAAACAATTTTTAGAAAATGGGGGATTCACCGAGGATGCCACGTCCAAAGATAAGGCATTCATTCGTAAGATTTCGACCCGATACACCATTCTGGGTGGGGTCTTATACAAAAAGAGTTTTACCAGCTTAGGTGTATCGACCTAGAGGAGGCTAGGATAGTGATGCATGAGTTCCACGATAGAGAATGTGGAGGTCATGTTAATGCCAACATGATGGCGATGAAAATACTTAGAGGGGGCTATTTTTGGTCCACCCTGAAAAAGGATTGTCACGATCATGTTAGGAAGTGTCACCCGTGTCAAGTACATGGGCAAGCCATTCATATCCCTTCATCTGCATTGCATTCCGTGGTCAGCCCCTGGCCATTTACCATGTGGGCGTTTGACATTGTAGGCCCAATATTTCCAAAGGCCTCGAATGGGCATCGTTTTATTTTAGCAGCCACGGAGTATTTCTCCAAGTGGGTGGAAGCCATTTTCCTAACGAATGTAATGGGGCAACATGTGGTGGCTTTCATCCGGAGGAATATCTTGGCTCGATTTGGGGTTCCACGAGACCTTGTGTCTGATAATGGTACCCCATTCAAGAATGAGCGGATGGTTAAGTTGTGCAACACGTATGGCATAACTCACCACTTCTCCTCGCCCTACTACCCTCAAGGC
Source organism: Brasenia schreberi (assembly GCA_036023115.1). Classification (NCBI taxonomy): domain Eukaryota; kingdom Viridiplantae; phylum Streptophyta; class Magnoliopsida; order Nymphaeales; family Cabombaceae; genus Brasenia; species Brasenia schreberi. The sequence goes on from JAYKKT010000071.1 coordinate 7,926,578, forward strand.
AACGGCCAAGCCGAAGCCACAAACAAGACTCTCATTAGTATTATTGAGAAAACCTTAGAGAAGGGTAGGACGTGGCACGAGAAGCTGGATGAAGCCTTATGGGCTTATAGGACTTCCATCCGGACTCCCACGAATGCCACACCATTCGAGTTGGTCTATGGCACAAACGCCATTCTTCCCATTCATACTCAATTGCATTCATTTCATACATCCATAGCACTCGACCTCCCCCTAGAGACGCTTCAGCATGCTAGGATGGCCGAACTAGATTTGCTAGATGAGAGGCGACTCCTTGCCATGGATCATGCTCGCGCATACCGGCAAAGGATAGCCCAACATTATAGCAAACACATGAGGCCTCGCCACTTTGAAATGGGAGATCTGGTCTTAAAAACCATCCACCATCGTGGCCCACACCCCTTAGGCAAGTGGCGCCCCAACTGGGATGGACCCTATGTTGTACGAGCAACCACTACGAACAATTCGTATTGGTTGATCGATGTAGAAGGTAGGAATTTAGCAGATCCTATCAATATCCAATACTTAAAGAAGTATCATGTGTAGGATCTGGATTAAATTCCAGTTTTTCGAAAATTTTAAGGGATAGCTGCCCTGAGACATGTGAATAAGGTGCAAAGGCAACTCGTGTGACCCTAAGTGAAGAGAATTCGCACTTGTGAAAGAGTGGAGTTTTCAAAATCGTGGTTACATTTCAAAATCCTTCCTCTTACAAAGAAAGGCCTAGTTCAACATAGCAAGATACTTGCAAGTAGTACGTGCTATTTCTAAATAGGCCGATCTGGAATGAATCGAGTGTAGGCTTGGGATAAGTCCTCCCCTCTTCTCTTCTATTTCCAAAAGGAAAACAAAGGCCCAAAACAAAAGGGAATTTTCCATTGAAAGTCTCTTTCCGAAAGAAAGAAACCAGAGTTTAAAAGAAAAATCGATTCACTTATGAAAAAGAGGGATTAAAGAAAAAATACTCCCAAAGGGAGACCCTCTATGAAAAAAAGGAAAAAGAGGCCAAAAAGCTCAAAAAGAGCAGTTTTCCGCCTTCTATGCCTTAAACCACGGGACGTTTCAGAAGGGATCGTGGTATCTCTTCCCATCCCTGGCTTATCCCAAGCTGAAGCATGGTTCGTTTCGAGGAATCCTAAAGTAAAAATAGGATTTACTTACTTGAATTTCGTCTTGTTTGAGAATTCGACGTTTCGAGTAAGGCGTAGGAATTTGAAATGAAGCTTGTTTTCTTATAAAACCTCCGCTAGATAAGCGAGTGTTAAGACTCAAACAAGGGCAAGCACGAAGAGCTCGAGATCCTTAGGATCGAGGCTCAAGACAGTTGTCCCTTTTGTAAATAGCTTTTGTAAATAAGTTTTGAAAACCGAACATCAAACAGCATAGGATTTGCTCACTTGGAGCAATAGACCTTGTAAGTCTCTAGAGTTCGACCACATCTGGTCTCTGGGAGGTCGCCACCCTTGGCACCACACCCATGTCATCTGCATTCCACGCATGGTACTTGCCTAAACATGATCCCATTTAGGACCAGATTCCATAAGTACAACCCTTTGGCGTGATATCTCCTCCTACCAGAGTTTGTAAATTGAGATTTTGCTAAAAATGGGACGATCCTATATTCTTCATGGCTAGATCTAGGGAGACATTAAAAGGGGTGTTTGTCATCTTTGCCCTTATCCAAATCTATTTGGACAAGGCCAAAGAGGGGCATCTGTAAACACCCCGAAATCCCACGAATTTCTCAAATTCATCTGGTTTTGTAAAAGCAGCCCCAAAGGGCTATTTTGAGTCTGGAAACCTAGGAGCCTTCCAGACAACCCTGTACATACGTTTTGAACTCTATATTTCGAAAACATACATTATAGCTTTTAAAACCTTTTTAAAAACATGTTTTGAAACCCCGAAGCGGCTTGGCTCGATCAAGACAGGACCAGGAGAGCTAAGAAGAGCCCGGAACCGGAGCACACGTCGAGCCCGGCACAGCAATTCTTGTATCTGATTCACACCCCAGGATCTCGAACATCCAAGACCATGTTCTTATCAAAATAGCATTTGAAGTCATCTCCGGAAGGCAGAAACGGAGGCGGACGACCATGTTGGGGAAGACCCAACGCAGACGGAGTACTGATGCTGTCAGACCCCGCACGAATCGTCCGTTTCGAACCCAGCTCGAAGGAGTCAGAGTTCAGTTTGGATTGGATCTGGACCATATATATCCAGATTCCAATCCAAACCCATATGTGGACTTGGATTTGGATTTGGATCCAGAGATCCAATCCAATATCCATATCCATGGCTCACATCACCTTCTCATAAATGGAGGTGGGGCCCACTTGAAATTCACATGGGATATTGGGCATGAGAGAGAGTGGGGATGGAAAATATCAAGAGTGTTGTATTAAGCTTGACTTGTGTGTCAAGTTTGGGTTTAATCATGTGGGTTAGCCTAATTGAGTGGGTTTAAGCTTGTAATTAGCTAAAACCTAACCTAGGGCTGCACCAACATGAGGTGATCAAGGTCTATGGGCCATGCTAAGGGAGCTCCTTCACCTAAACCTAACCCAAAATGACTAATCCTAGCCTAAACCCCTAATCCACCCCTAATCTGAACCTAATCACCTAACCCACTTCCCTAATCCCGTCCTAATCCCAACCTAATCACCTAACCCACTTCCCTAATCCTTCCCTAAACCTAGACTAATTTCCCTAATCCTAGCCTAAACCTAGCCTAATCACCTAACCTAGCTCACTAAACCTCACCCTAAAACCCAACCACCTAACCTAGCCCTAAACCCCTAAACCACCCTTAGCCCACAATCTACCCAAACCCCTAGTTTTCAAAATATCTGGCCCAACCCTTTCCAGCCCACCTTATCTACATACCACCCTACCTAAACCACCTAACCACTACCCTCAGCCCAGCCCTAACCGACCTACCCATCCCCTATTTAAACCCCTCCCCTTTGGGGGCGGGTTTTAAAAAAGCTAGAAGGCCCTCATCTCAGCCCAGCCGGCTCCACTCTCCACTCTCCACCTGCCCGCCTGCTCCACTCTCCACCTGCTCCACTAGCTCTACCTGCACCGCCACCTTCCCTCTTCCATCCACCACCATTCCCCAGCCGAACGCCACCACCTTCACCCAACCGAACCAGCCAAGAGCCCACCTGCCCGCCTGCTTCTCATTGCCTTCCACCGCCTCTCCCCCTTCGGTAAGTACCCTAACTCTATCAAAACCCTTCCCTTCCACCTCTCCACTCCTAGCCACCCACCCTATCATCATCTTAGCCCTTTTGCCACCACCCTTTTCACTTAGCCGAACCTAGCAAAACCCAAACTGCCGGCCACTACCTAGCCATCATATCCCATTCGGCCTTCCCCTAGGTGTCCCATTCGGCCTTCTCACAAACTCTCCTTTAGGTCCAGTTTTCCCTAAACACTCAACTCCCCTAGTGACCCTAAGAACTCACTTGTTCAGCCCCTTTAACCCCCCACCTCGAGGCGACATCCACTTGCCACCAGCCACCTTTGAGGCGCCCATCCCGCGCCCCACTTGCAGCCGGCCAGCACCTTTGGTCACCTATCCTCGCGGAGCTCCCGTTTGCAGCCCAAGGCCAAGCCCACGCTCAAGCAAGACCTCTACGGACCAGCTACTCGTAAGTGTCTAAACTCGGTCTTTAGTTGTACACTTGCTTGAGATTCAATTTGATACGGGGTTGTAATAACGGAGCATAGTCTCCCCCCGCTTGTAATAACGTGGCTTGGCACAACCACACACGTGCACTCTCTTAGTCGTGCACGATTTTGAACACACACGGGCCTAATCAGCCCCTAATACATAAGTGTATATATATACTTTCATTTTCGAAGGGTTTTGTTTAAGTTGGGTGCGTTGTCTTTCAATTCAAGCACTCACACACATTGAGCTTTCGCTCTTATTTGAAAGACCCAAGTAAGGGCCGACCTATACTATTTGGGTTTTATTTCATGTCGTGTGAGTAAGTCTTTCAATTCAAGCACTCTCACACACATTGAGCTTTCGCTCTTAGTTGAAAGACCCAAGTAAGGGCCGACCTATACTATTTGGGTTTTTATTTCATGTCGTGTGAGTAAGTCTTTCAATTCAAGCACTTTCACACACATTGAGCCTTCGCTCTTACTCCCAAGACCTTAGTAAAGGCCTTATTGCAGTTATATTTGGGTTTCATTTATGTCATGTGTGTAGTACTTCAATTCAAGCACTCTCACACACATTGAGCCTTCGCTCTTACTCCCAAGACCTTAGTCAAGGCCATACTGCAATTTATATTTGGGTTTAATTTCATGTCGTGTGTGTAAGTCTTTCAATTCAAGCACGCACCCACATTGAGCCTTCGCTCTTATTTGTAAGACCCGAGTAAGGGCTCATATACATATCTCCCTTCGGTTATTTCCCTTCGGTTATTTCCCTTCAGTTATTTCCCTTCTGTTATTTCCCTTCAGTATTGTCTTTACATTTCGGGTTTTTCCTTTGGAGTAGCGTGAGTTTGCATTGCATCTACGCCATACCACGAGGTAGGACGCATATTGCATCAAAGCAAGCCCCGCTCGAATTCGCCCATGTAGTGGAGTGTTCATAACACACAAACTAGGTGGCCCGAAGAGGGATAAAAGAAAAGATTTAGGCACGTGCAAATCCATGTGATTTAAAACATGCAACCGCATCTTAAAAACCCGAAATAGACACCTCGAACCGCTTCGTAGACTTTCTCTCCAAAAACTCTATTTTTGCAAAGCGTACAGACTGACCCTTGCGCATCGGTGCAAGAAGGTCTGCGACGACAAGAGCTTACTTGCTCACAGTCACCACGTTTAGAAGTCAGTGTTAAAAATATCTTCGCTAGCTTAAGTAAGCTAGCTGACACGACCTATTTGTATACATAGGCCTTAGACACACGAGAGGATCCGCTCCAAGCCCCGAAAGAGGCGAAGAGGCGGGGATTTTTGCCGCGTCTACACATACCACAAACTGGCCACCAAGTTGGTCAATTCTTTCAAATCTTGCACACTCACTCACATAGGAAGAAAAGACAACACCATAGCTAATGCTCTCTCTTCACTAGGGTCATCTCTAAGGATCCACCCCACCTTGGGTGCTCGATCCCTAGAGATCTTATACTTACTCACTCCATCCACCAATGATTTAGAGATTTGCCAAAATGACCAAAATCAAGAAGAAAAACTTCAGTTTCAAGATATTAAAAACTTTTTAGAAAATGGAGGGTTTTCTGAATTTGCTTCCTTTAAAGACAAAGCTTTTATTTAGAAAATCTGAACTAGATATGTGGTCTTGGGAGGGGTTCTTTACAAAAATATTTTTTTCGACATCTCATTGAGATATGTTGACCAGAATGAGGTTAAGACCATCTTGCATGAATTTCATGATTGAGAGTGTGGGGGTCATGTCAATGCAAATATGATGGCTATGAAAATACTTAGAGCCAGTTATTTTTGGTCCACTTTGAAACAAGATTGTCATGACTATGTTAGGAAGTGTCATTAGTGTCAACTGCATGGAAATGTCATTCATATTCCATCATCTATTGCACTCCATCATGAGCCCATGGCCCTTCACAATATGGACATTTGATATCATTGGACCAATATCACCCACTGCATCTAACGAACACATGTTCATTTTAGGAGCCACTAAATATTTTTCTAAATGGGTTAAAGCTACCTCCTTCACTAATGTTCAAGGACAACATGTAGTGGCATTCGAAAAGAAAAATATCTTTGCTCAATTTGGAGTTCCAAAAGACCAAGTGTTGAATAACGGTACCCCATTTAAGAATGAAAAAGTGGAGAGGTTGTGTAAAACCTATGGCATCACTCAACATTTTTCATCACCCTACTACTCTCTAGAAAATTCCCAAGCTGAAGCCACAAACAAAACTCTCACAAGTATCATAGAGAAAACTTTTGAGAATAGTAGGACATGACATGAGAAGCTAGTTGAAGCCTTATGGGCTTATAGGACTTCCATCCACACTCCCACAAATACAACACCATTTGAGTTGGTCTATAGTACAAATGTCATACTTCTTATTCATACCAAATTGTATTCATTTCATACATCTCTCGCACTCAATCTACCCGTAGAGACCATGAAACAAGCTACGATGACTGAGCTTGATTTACTTGATGAGAAAAGGCTCTTTGCCATGGATCATACACACGCATACCGGCAAAGGGTAGACCTACACTATGAAAAGTACATGAAGACTCACCACTTCAAAATTGGTGACTTAGTCTTGAAAACTATTCACCATCATGGCTCATATCTACTTGGTAAGTGGTGGCCTAAGTGGGATGGTCCCTATGTTATAAGAGGGGCAACCACAAATAATGCATATTGGTTGATTGATATTGAGGGAATAAATTTAGTAGATCCTATCAATGCCCAATACTTGAAAAGATATCATGTCTAGGATATACTTTAAATTCATTTTTAAACGATTTTTGAAAATGGATCTCATTTTGAATTTATTGAAAGAATGACCAAAATGAATTATGTGACCCTAAATTAGGGAATGAATGCCTCGTGAAAACTAGAGCTTTCAAAATCATTCGATAACATTTCAAAAATCTTTGGCTTACAAGATGAGACCTAGTTCAAAATAGCAAAATGTTTTCAAATGATAGGTGCTATTATGAAATGGGATATACTTTTCTAGATCAAGTATCTAAAGGGATAAGCTATTTTCCCCATTTCATTCCTCTTCAAAAGGAAAATTGGCAAAAATAAAAAAGAAAATGAAGAAAAACAAAGGCTCCAATATAGAGGTCTTCCAAAAAGAAAAGGGAAAAGAAAACCTCCAATATAGAGAATCCCTTCAAAAGAAAAGAAAAAGAGAAGCCAAAGCTGAAACAAAGCAATTTTCTATCAAAATGTCTAGGCCTTATACCATAGGATGCTTTAGAATAGACCATGAGAAACTCTTTTCCTAAATCCCCACAACTTAACCCAATGAAAACAAAGTCTCTCATTATAATCCTAGAGTAGGAATAGGACCTACCATTTGGATTTCATTTTAATTGATGATTAGACTTTGTTATGTGGGAAATCGAATTTTGAAATGTTATTCAAAGTTTTTCAAGAAAACCTCTACTAAATAGTGGGTATTAAAACCCAAGTGAAGGGAAATATAAGAAATTGGAAGTCTCTTTTCATGGAAACCAAAGTGAGTTCATTTTTTAAATAAATTTTTGCAACTCAAAACATCAAATGAAACAATATGGGAATCATCCTACTTGGGGCAGCCGACCTTCATGGGCTTCTTCCCAAGCTCCCAAATTACATGAAAGGGTCTCTATAACCCACTTCACACTCCATGCACTCATACATCCACTAAAAGGGTTGTTCATGCATGGTCATCATAGGACTAGGCATTCTCATTCATGTCAAGTCTTCTTTGGCTAAAATCCCCTCCTTTTCCAATGAGGTATATCCAAGAAAAGAGATGATATGAAACAAAGGAAATATCCATACTCTCAAGAAAAATCTGGGAAGAAAATTCAAGAGAGTGTTTTTTCTTTGCCATTAATCAAATAAATTTGGATTAATGTCAAAGAGGGGCATCTGTAAACACCCAAAAAATTTTGTAAATACCAAATATTTCTTAAAATTTCAAAATTAGATCACAGCCCCTAGATTTGAAAATAATTAGAAAAACTAGATATTTTAAATAATTTCTAAAAGGAAATTGAGAGACTTATATGAAACTGGATCGAATCAAAGCTCGAATCAAAAAGATGATATGGTAAAAACACAAATGGCAAGCGAAGCGGACCCAAATATGGCAATGAATCAAGATTCATTCACATCCCATCAAATCTTGCAAAGACCATGGCTACACCCACTCTAAGTAGCCTAGACCGAGCCAAGTGGGAAGGCAGGCTAGGAAGGCTCGAGTCACTCTAGCCGTGCCCAAGGAACAGACTAAGCCATGTGGGTTGCACGAAGCCCACATGGGTCAAGAGGAGACCACTCTCCAGCCACACATGCACCCATGTGCAACTATGGACCAGAAGTTTCCTTGGATCAAATCAAAATTGGATTGAATACCAAGCCAAAACCCAAACCCATGGAAGGTCTTAGAGACCCTCCCTTGAAATCTATAAATAGGGGGCTTTAGGGGTTGACTTAAGGGAGAAAAATCAAAGGTAAGTATCGCAAGAAGAAGGAGAGAGAGAAGAGGAGAGGAAGAGGGAGTTGTCCCCTTCCCAAATGTGCAGGCGGCCGTTACCCGCCTTCAAGCTTGCTCCATTAAGGTTTATTTTCATTCTCTTCTTCCCTTTCTTTCTTTAAGTCTTTCAATTCCATTCATTTGGGTTGTAATTAAAGAGCTTTTGACTCCAAATTAATATAATATTTTGAGGAGAGATGCTGCCAAAATTAATCGAAGATCATGGTAAGAATTGCCTCTTATGTGTTTGATTAATGGTTTGTTCCTACCCTAATATACATTGTAAATCTTATACTCTCTAACCCCCTCTATGCTTAAGATATATGATACTTTCCTTTGATTATTGCACTTCCTCCTTGTTGGAACTGTTGTGCATGATCATTTAATTTGGTAGAACTTGGCCGAATTCATCCATTAGTTTTTTAAAACCAAAAACTCTATTTTATGCATTTTGCATCCTCTTGATTGCCAAAATTTTCAGCCCGACTTTGCAATAAAAAAACTCTAAAATTTGGTACATATATTCCTTACACACTATAAACACCCTAAATAAATTTTGCAAAAACATGACTCAGCACACTCTAAAAAAATAGCTTGTTTTGAAACCTGGCTTTAAATTAGAAATTTTCACAAGAACCTTAAAACGGAGATTTTTAAGTTAAATATTTTCAAACCAAAGCTAAGGTAAAGCCTAGTCAAACATGGAGGAAGCTGAATCGTTTCCCCGAAGAATCAGTGAAGATCATGGCCACGACAAGCATCAAGCTGGATATGGACCAAGGGAAGATCCAAGGCACACATCACGATGAAGCCCACATTGGCCAAGCTCACACGACTTGATCGGGCCAATGAGGCTCATCTTCATGAAGACTTGGCTCAAGCATGCAAGGCGGATTCAAGTTCAAGGCATCAAGTTTAAACCAAGACACATTAATGTAGCCTACCTAATCTACTTTGGCCGAACCACATTGACTTAACCCACCCAATCCACCTTGGCCGAACCACATTGACTGAACCTATCTAACCCACATGGGCTGAACTACATCAAGCCCAATCTACTTAGTCCATTTTGGCTGAATTCCACAAAGTAGGATAACCCTAGCCAACTAAAACCAAGCCTAGACGTCTAGCCGTGTTCACACCTAGCTCGAGCCAAGGCAAAACCGACCACCTAGGGCTGCGCTTGCTGGGTTCATGTTGACCTAGGGGACCACATGAAGACCAAGTGAAGAACCTTGAAGCTGACCATAAGTTATGGATTGGATTTGGGCCAAGGAGTTGCCCGCCCCATGGAAGGCACTAGTGACCCTCCCCTTGGCCTATAAATAGAGGCCAAGGGGGGCTTATTTCCATAATTTAGCACTTGGAGGGACCTTCCAAAACATGAGGGAATAGAGAGGGAGAGCTTAAGAGAGGGGAAGTGATGCAAGTTAGAGAGAGAGTGAGAGAAAATAAGAGAGAAGAGAGAAAAGGGAGGAAGAAGAAGAGGTGGTTCTAAGCAAGGAAGGGGTCAAATTCCTCATTGTAATAATGGAGCTTCGTCTCCCCCCATGTTGTAATAACAAGTAGATATATTGTCAATTTCATTTCCTAAGTATGCACTCTACTTGTTTGCTTTCTTGATTCTACATCTCTATATTCTATAAAACTCCTATAACTCCTAACCCCCTCTATGCTTAAGCTAATATACATATTTACATTCATTTTTCTTCAGCAATTTACTTTGGGTTGCTATGATTATGTCATTTAAATTCGGGTGAGTTGCATCACGTATGTTGTAAAAACACAGAAAAACTATTTTCATCATCTCTACATATGTATGATATTTTAATTTTCATTCTTCATTTTTACTCCGATTGATCTAAAATTTGGAACACTTCATCTATACACATCAACCCACATCTAATAAAATTTTCAAGAATTTTAGGGCCGTGTAACTACATAATTAAAAGTGTGTAAGATCGAGCAAAATCAGAACCATTTCTGTCAAAACTGTATTTCCTGCAATAGAGCCTAGATAATTATCCCATAACTCTGTTTGTAGTTGTCCAATTTCAGTAAAACTTATTTTATTAGAAAGATGACATCTATATCTTTCCAACAAAACCAAGTACATAAGAATTGGAGTACTATACACCAAGATGCAAACTCTTTTGTGAGTCTTTGTATTTCTGTGATAGAGCAGTCTGAGTGTCTAAGCGGAGACATTTTCTGGATTTAATTCCAAAGAATAACAACTTCCAAAAATAGAATATAAATATTTTTAAATCCTCACTTGCTCCTATTGACCATGAATTTTTCATGATTTTTGAAAACTTGGAGATACTAAAAGAAAATCAAGAAGCAAGGTCGAAAATACAACTAGTTTTTATTTTTCAGAACTTGGTAAAATTTTGTCTTCCAAAACAACTTGTGTACGAGATTGATCCAGTTTTCTCAAATTTTCTTAAAGTAGATTTGGAATCACACCTACACCAATGAGTCCTCAAAGCACCTAGGCTGACCCTTGAGCATCGGTTCAAGAAAGCCTAAGGTGACAAGATCTTGCTTAGCCATAATCGCCAAACAAGTTAGATTTATAAATTTTGCTAGTTTTGAAAACTAGCTGGCATGCTCGCGCAAACGAAGTAGTTTTGAAAAGTTTATTTGAAGTCTCTACATATGCTTGGAGTGAAATTTTCACATCTATAAAATTGGCACGCTCGGTGGGACTCTAAACTTTGAGGATTTTAAACTTAGGTGATTTTTCCCAAACTCCACTTCTTTAAAACTCTTGGTGTTTAATTCCTCTCTTGTGCACAGGTCTATAATTTTCGTCTAAGCATGTCGAGTTCGAAGGGCTTCTATGAGGTGTCGAGCTGAGCTTCATGCTCCTCAAGTCGCCTTTTCAAAAAGTTTTCAAAAACGTATTGCAAAAATCGAGAAGACTCACTTGTTTCCCTAAGAAGAAAGCTTAAATTCATAGAAGAAAAAATCGCCACTTTAAGCCAATAGGCCAAAGTGGTTGAATCATGCTCTTCTCAAGGGAAACAAGCAAGGGCTCGCAAGAAACCCTCACATACAAGGAAAGCCAAAATGGCCTCTAGATTAGAGGAAGAACCAGAGTCAGAATCCTTCACTATCAAAGGTAGAAAAGCCTTGCAACAATTGTTGAAAGGCCAAACCAAAGAGAAAAGAGCCCACACACTATCAGATTTCTTATCATCTGATTATCAAACCTATAGTGACAATGACATACTGAATTTTCACCGATATGATGGAAGTGGGGATCATAGATCCCACCTTCAACTCTTTTCTTGGAGGGCATACAAAAAGAAGAAGGATTCTTCAAAATTGATTTACTGGATCCCCCTCTCCCTCAAGAGAAATGCATCGAAGTGGTTCGCCTCATACAACTTGAGCCAATTTGCCAACTTTGAAGACTTGGCGAATTGTTTCATGCAAAGATTTTCACATAATGTTGAGGTTATAGCCACTTTGAATACCTTAAGAGATACTAAACAAGCTCCTAACGAGGATGCACACGCATTTATCGTTAGGTGGAGGTCACTTTTGGGCCAAGTAAGAGAGCCCATATACGAAGGATGCTCCATAATGCTCATCCTTGAGAATTTCAAAACCGATTTAAAAACCTCCTCTCACTCCATGAAATCTCAAATTTTCAAAAATTTATAAAGAAAGCTTCGCTCTTCGAAGCAAATTTGAAAAATAAGAGTGTACAAGGATTTATGGAAGGGGAGGAGTTTTCAAAAACCCCGGTTTGAAAAGCAAGGGGCATGTGGGCCACACACATCTGAGAATGGGGCCAATGCACAAAAGATTGCAAATGTTCGAGTAGAGTCGAGCTCAGCCGGATCCTCCCACACCTCTGAACAAAAATGTCAACAAAACTCAAAAAAAAATTAAAAAGAGGGGATTAGGAGTTATAGGATGTTTATAACATATAGAGAGGTAGAATCAAGAACACAAACAATTAGAGTGCATAAGCAAGAATAAAAAAATTTCCCCTCATCTACTTCTTATTACATCATGGAGGGAGAAAAAGCTCTATTAATACAACCCCTTTTGAATTGAATGTGAAGAAGAGAATAGAGAGGAACAATGGATGAGGAATACTTACATGATTACCTCCAAGGATCGGCTCCCAACAGAAGCTCATGGCCCTCACCTTCCCTTTCTTTCCTCTCTTCTTTTCTCACTCTTACTCTCTAAAATTGCAGCACTTGCCTACCTTTCTACACTCCCTCTCCCTCTCCCTCTCTCCACTCTTCCCTAGAGGAAACTCATGAATTCCCCAACCAAGGATGTAGATCACTCAATCTCTAATGCCCCAAGCTTTCAAGATGCCAAAGCCGTCCCCCTTGGCCTCTATTTATAGGCCAAGGGAGGCCTTCTTCTAGGCCCTTCTTTGGGGCAGGTGCTCCATGTCCCAAACCTAGCCCCAAAGCCTGGTCTTCACGTGGCCTTGTGGTCCTCTTTGGTCAAAGCTGGACCAGCCCCATGTGGGTTGGTCCTTTGCTTAAGTTGAGTGCACCTAGTCATGGTTGGTTGGACCTAGGTGGCTCCAATTGAAATCAGCTACTTGCCTTCAACGTGGATTGAACTCCCTTGTGGCTCGTCCCATCTTCTCTTGGAATAGCCTCTTACTTTGCTTGATATGAGATGTGATTTGGCTCATAAGTTGGGGCGTCCTCGAATTAACCCTAGCCTTCCCTTGGTGCAACCAAATGAGCCTAGTGCAACCCACGATCTTCAAGGTTGACTTGGCAAGGTCTTGTGCCTTTCTTCAAACCCATTGAGTCAAGCTCGGCTAAGGCGTCCTTGTATGCTCGAGCCATGGCTTCATGAAGCTCTTCCTTGACTTTGATTTAGAAATTTTGAAATCTCCATTTGAGGAATTTATAAAAAAAATTCTTGATTTAAAGCAGGAATTCAAAATGAGCTCTTTTTCAAAAGTGAGAGTGTTTTTATAAAATTTATTTAGGGTGTTTATAGATGCCCCTTGTAAGCATGAAAATTTCCACTCCATGTTTATGAGACCAGAAATGAACCTTTTCGTACCTAAGTCATTTTGCGAACGTGCCAGCTAGCTTACTCAAACTAGCGAAGGTTTTTGAAAGATTTCTGACTTTCTAGCGATTGTGGGAAAGTGGGATCTTTTCTCTTTAACCTTCTTGAACCGATGCTCAAGGGTCAGTTTAAATGCTTACAAACTTCGATTTTTCAAATCAAATACTAAACTTCGAAAGATCAATGTTTTATGAATTTGATGTATGCCTTCTTTGCAATTTTTTATTATGATTGTTGGACGACCCTAAGTCTTTTGAGTTTTATCTATTAGGCCTGATATGTGTGTGAATATGTGGCCTATTTTCAACGTGGTTTGAGCGAGGATTCGGGGCTTTTGAAAGCGAGCGAATACAAGGATGCAAAAATCCTTTTCATGTTTTGAAAGCGATGATGTGAGCTAGGCTCAAATTGAAAGTGCAACTCACACAGCTTTCACTAATGTAAATACCCAAAATGAAAGTGCAACTCACACAACTTTCACTAATGTAAATACCCGAAATGTAAGGCAACTCACGCGACTTAAATGTAAATCCACACAAAGGAAAATGCAACTCGACTTCCACTAAAGTAAACTCACACGACTTGAAAATATATAAACATGTTTTATCCTAAGAGCGAAAAAGCTCAATGTGTGTGAGTGTAAAGAGCGGAAAGGCTCGAGTGCTTGTGGGTGTTTCTCGTGTGAAATTTAAATGACAACTCTCACAACTTAAAGTAAATCCACATGAAATGAAATTGCAACTCACACAGCTTTCACTAAAGTAAATACCCAAATTGAAGTATATACGTTTAGCTTAAGAGCGGAAAGGCTCAATGTGTGTGAGTGTGAAGAGCGAAAAGGCTCGAGTGGTCATGGGTGTTCTTGTGTGAAATTGAAATTGCAACTCACACGACTTAAAATTAAATCCACCCGAAATTAATTGCAACTCACACAACTTTCACTAAAGTAAATACCCAAATTGAAGTATATACGTTTAGCTTAAGAGCGGAAAGGCTCAATGTGTGTGCAATCGTGTGCAATATAAGAGCGAAAAGGCTCAAGTGCATGTGTGTGGTTGTGTTTCATACACAAATATTACATCTCGGGGGAGACTTCACTCCATTATTACAACCCCGTTCCGAATTGAATTTAATTTAAACAAGTAATGTAAAACCAAATGTAAATGGCACTTACAAGTGTTCGGTTTTGCCTCTCGAGTCGCTCGGGTCTTCCTTTGTTGCAGCCGCTAGGTAAGCCCCTTCAAGTGGGTTCCGAGGTGAGGCTTCGGTGTAGGTCCACTTAGGCGCAGCCAAGTGGGTGTGGGCTTGGTCTTCGCTGGGTTTGGCCAAGGGATCTTGGTTAGGTTTAGGATGTGGTTGGTCAAGTCCTAGTTAGATCTAGGTTTTCGTTTAGGAAGATGGGAATGAGCTAGGTGCAGCCAGCACCTAGCTTAGTTAGGGTTTAGAGGGGGCAGGTCGAGCCAATGGTGGCTCAAACAAGGTGGATTCTAGGATGGAAAAGCTTGGCCGAAGGGTCTAGATCGGGTGTGGGCCAGTAGGGGCAGGTTGTGGGGTATGTGGATGGAGGTTAGCCTAAGAGCCAGACAACAAGGTTTGGCCGAGTGCAAGGTGGTGCACTCGGGCTCTGTGTTTAGCTAGGTTAGGTGAGGAGTTAGGCTAGACAAAGACAGGCTAGTTTGGTGGGGTGTTGTGGCTTAGGGCAGGCCAAACTAGGGTTGGTTTGTAACTAGGTTCAGCTAGTGTGGGCTGGGGTAGCTAGGTTCAATCGGGCTTGTGGCAGGTCGAGCCAAGGTGTCGCCGAGTGGGGCTGGGTTTAGGTGGGTTTTAGGGCAAGTCGGTTCCAAGGTGTACAACTGGCTAGCCAATGGATTAGGTTGTTTTGAATGGGGTCAGTTTAGGGTAGCAATGGGACAGGTCGGTTTAGGGTATGGTTGGGTGTAAGGCTTAGTTAGGTTTGGTGGGGAGATAGGCCAGCCAAGGGCAGGCCGAGTGGTCTACTGTGTGGGGCAAGTAGTGGCTGAGGTAGATAGGTTCAGCCGAACAAGGTTCAGTTGAATCCACCTTGACTCAGCCAAGGTGTAGGCCGAATGGGGCTGGGTTTAGGTTTAGGTAGGTTATGTGGGTTGGGCAGTGGAGTCGGTTTAGGGTGGAGTCGGTGGTGGCTGGGTTAGGTTTAGGTGGGGAGTTAGGCCAGTTAGGGTGGAGTCAGTTGGTAGGGTGGCTGGGTTAGGTGGGGCGCGGGCTAGCCAAAGGGGCAAGGCCAAGGGGTGGTTCTTGTGGGTCAAACCGAGGGTTAGCTAGGTTCAACTGGGGCGGTTTTGGCTAGGTTTAGTGGTATGTGGGTTAGGTCAGTTAGGTTAAGTTGGCTAGGTTTAGGCTAGGTTTAGGGACTTACCTCTTGGAGCCGAGTCCACCTTGTGCAGCCATGGTTGCAGCCTATGTCCATGCCATTTGTAGCCATGTTGTTGCAGCCCCAAGCTAGGTCTAGGTCCACAAGGCTTGAACCCACTTCACCCTTGATTGAGCCCACATGGCTAAAGCCCACCAAAGTTGACTTTTCCACCCACTCTCTCTCTCTCTTCCCAAGCCTCCCCAAGGATTCACGTGAACATTTTCACCCCCCCTTGGTCCTATTGATAGGCCAAGGGGTGGGTCTTGGGTTTGGATCTAGATCTAGATATTTGTATCCATATCCAATCCAAAATCTTCTTTCTTCAATCCTTCTTAGTGTTTTGAGACGGCCGGTTTTGAATGGGTCCTAGCTCTGTCAATGACTCGTTTTGGCTGGGTTTTCCCCAGTCTTCTTATCCGACCATCTTCTCACCTTCTAGACTATGTTTCATCTGATTTTTATTTTTCAGGCTTGGGGTTTCACCTCTGATAATTTTATCAGAGCTTTGGCTTCGTCCTTCATATTTTGGGGCTTCTAAACACCCCAAAATCAAACGATTTCCAAAAAAACAAACACCTAGTTTGAAAATCTATTTCAAAACCAGATTCTAGAGTTTTCAAAAACCTAGGAGTTGTAAAAGCTTTAAACTTTTGTTTCAAACCCCGTTCAAATTATAACTTTCTCAAACACGGGCCAAGTTCCAATTTTGTAAAAGCCCAAAATCCAACAGGTAGAACTTGATCAAAAGTAGCCTCAGAAGTAGGTTCAAAAGCCTTGAAAGCACCCTGGTCTGATAAAAGCAGGATCAAAAGGTAAAAGGAAAGCCCAGGCCAGTAGCAGACTGCAAGCTCGGAGCATCAAATGCCAAGGCAAGAGCATTCACCAAAATAGCAGAAATCCAAGCCTGAAACGACAGAAATGAACTGAAACAGTCCAGAAAGGTGAGAAGGAGCTCGAACGACAAAGCTGGGGAAAACCCAACACAAGACGAAGCACTGATGAAGCCAGGGCCCACACAAAACATCTGTCTCGAAACGCCAAGAAGAATTGAAGAAACATAAATTTGGATTGGACATGGACCCAAATATCCAGATCTAGACCCAAATAGTGTTTGGATTGGATCTAGCTCCCAAATATCTGAGATCCGAGATCCAAACCCAAATAATATTTGAGTTGGATCTGGATCCCAAATATTTGAGATCCAAGATCCATACCCAAATAGTGTTTGGATCGGATATGGATTCCAAGACCCATATCCAACACCCACCTTATTTGCCTATAAATAGAGGTGAGGGGGTGCCCACAAGTTCACGTGAAATTCAAGAAGGCTTGGAGAGAGATTGCATAAAGTAGGTGAGAGAAATAGTGGGCTAGCCTTGTGGGCTAAATCAAGGGCATTGGTTCAAACCTTGTATGAACCTAGGCTCAAACCAAGGGGCTGCAAAAGGGCATGGAAGCATGGGTGAAGCATGGTGGACCGGCTCCAAGAGGTAGGTCTCTCAACCTCAACCTAACCTAGCCTAAACCACCTAACCCACCTCACTAAACCTAACCCTAAACTAGCCTAAACCTATTCCTCTCACCCAAACCGACCTAAACTCCCTACCTATCACTCACCCACTCCATCCCACCACCCTACCTAGCGCCCGGTTCACATCATCCCATCGCCCTACCTAGCGCCCCACTCCACTACCTCCCAGCCATCACCAGCCTCACCACCTACCCACAACCTGCCCCATCGCACCCCATCACACCCTCCTAGCTCCCAATACTTGCCATCTCCCAGCACCCGATGCCTCACCCCGGCACCTGCCAAGCGCGCCTAGCACCTGTCCTATGCCGCGCGCCATTGCCGCATCCCACTAGCTCTAGCTACCTACCGCGTGCCACTGTCGCGCCCCACTACCTAGCGCCACTACTGCACCCCACTTCCCGCCTCATCACCGACCTAACACCCTAAACTACCTGCGTCAGCCGAGACCTCCCAACTACAACCTTCCCCTTAGGGCCGACTACAACCAACCGCACCCTTTCCCCTTAGGGCCGACTAGAACCAGCTACACAACCCTTAGGGCCTACTAGAGCCAGCCCGCACCTAAGACCCCATCTTATCGTGACACACTAGCCCTACAAGGCCCTTCCAAGCTCCAAACACACAAGCCTCCCCAAGCTCAATCTCATGTCAATAAACCCACCTAGGGAGACCCGTCTCTTGGTTGCCAAGGTGGACAAAAGCCCAAGCACGAGTGAGAGGAAAAGTCGTCCACTTGTAAGTGTTTAAATTCAGTTTTTACATTACTCCTTTTAAATTCAATTCAATTCGATACGGGGTTGTAATAATGGAGCGTAGTCCCCCCCCGAAATGTAATATTGGTGCTTGATACATGAAGCACACACATACACTTGAGCCGTATTGCTCTTAAACATACACAAGACACCCACGTGTACTTGAGCCTTTCCGCTCTTAGTTGCACACTATTGCACACAAATTGAGCCTTCGCTCTTAAGCTAAAGACTTTAGTGAAAGCCGTGTGAGTTCCAATTCAATTCGGGTTGTTACATTCATGTCGTATGAGTTTGTCATTTAAATTTCACACTCGCACCCAAGAAGTACTTGAGCACTTGCTCCACACTCTCACGCACCTTTTGAGCCTTTGTTGCTCATAAGATATAGTGTATTTATATACTTTCAAAATGCGTGAGTTTTACGTTCAGTTGTGTATGCACTTACATTTCCAGGTGGTTCAATTCATGTCGTGTGAGTTTGTCATTTAAATTTCACACTACACACACGTGTGCATTGAGCCTTGTAAACACCCCAAATCTTCTATATTTCAAAAAATCTCAAAAACACCAAAAAGCTCGTTTGAGCCAAAATGACAACCTTTTTAAAATGTGAAAATAGGTACAGAAGGCAAAAGGAGACCCTAGGCCAGAAGAGGATTCAAGCCCAGAGCTTCAAAAGTCACTCCCTAATCAAAAAGCAAGAGAAAGCAGAGCCTGTTTGATGAAAAGCTCAACGGAGTCCAGAACGGCGAGACGGAATCCGGACAACAAAGTTGGAGAAAATCTAGCAACAGACGAAGCACTGATAAAGCCAGTGCCTGCACAGATCGTTCACCTCGAGAAGCCAAGAAGGACTGTCTGAAGAAATTTTGATTTGGATCTAGAACATAAATATCCAGATCCAAATCCATGTAATGAATAGTGTTTGGATTTGGGCCAATCCAAATAGTGTTAGGATTTGGATTGGATCCAAATAGTGTTTGGATTGGATCAGATCTGGACCAAAATATCCAGATCTGTATCCATAAAAATATTGGGTTTGGATTAGATACGGATCTCAAAATATCCAAGATCCAATATCTAGATCCAAATAGTGTTTGGATTTGGGTCTGGATCCAAATCCCAAACCCAAACCCAAATCCAAGACCCACCTCAAATGTCTATAAATAGAGGTGAGGGGGTTCATGTAAAGGGTTTATGCAAATGCTTGGGAAGAGAGGGAGGGAGTGATAGATCTAGCCATGTGGGCTCATTGGGTGAGGTGGGTTCAAGCCATGTGGGCTAAGTGGGTCTAGACCAAGGGGCTGCAACCAAGGTGGGCTGGACCAAGAGGCTGCAACCGTGGAGACGTGGGCTCAAGCCAAGAAGGATCGGCTCCAAGAGGTAAACCTAACCCCCAACCTAGCCTAGGTTCGAACCTACCTAACCCCAACTGAACCTAATCCAACTAAACCATCCCTAACAAACCCCAAAGACTTCACCCCGGCCGGCCGTGAGCAAACGGCGCCTGCCGCGCGCCCCTTTACGCTACCGCACCCCTCTACTGCCTGTCGTGCCCCTCTGATGCTGTCGCGCGCCCTACGCCTCACCCGAACTCCCTTGCAGTGCCACTGCGCGCCCTGCGCCACTACAGCCCACCTACGCGACCCACTTGCCATGCCAAGCACCCGACACCTTCCTGCCGACCTGACCACCCTCCTGCTGACCTGACCTGCACCCTGGCCGTGACCTGCACCCTAGGACAGACCCTACACAGCCCCCGTCTTGGCCGAACATTAGTTCCCCTATGACCCTAACCGTGCCCCATAGAACCTCCCTCAAAGCTACTTAGGATAACCCCTCTTGGCTGCCCAAGGTGAACCGCAAGCCCAAGTGCGAGCAAGTTGAAGACGGACCAGCTATTTGTAAGTGTCTAAACTTGGTCTATTACATTAACTTGCTTTATATTCAATTAAATTTTCATACGGTGTTGTAGTAACGGAGCTTTGTCTCCCCCTGATTGTAATAACGTGGTTTGACACACCCACACACACGTGCACTTGAGCCTTTCCGCTCTTAGTTGCACACCTTTTGCACACACACGGGCCTTGACAACCCTTAAGATATAGTTATATTTATATATATTCAGCTGCGTGGGTTTATATTCAAGTTGTGTGCGTTGCCTTTCAATTCCACACTCACACACATTGAGCTTTCGCTCTTACTCCCAAGACCCTAGTAAGGGCCGTATTGTAATTTCATTTGGGTGTTTTAAATTCAAGTTGTGTGCGTGGTCTTTCAATTCCACACTCACACATATTGAGCTTTCGCTCTTACTCCCAAGACCCTAGTAAGGGCCGTATTGCAATTTCATTTGGGTGTTTTAAATTCAAGTTGTGTGCGTGGTCTTTCAATTCCACACTCACACACATTGAGCTTTCGCTCTTACTCCCAAGACCCTAGTAAGGGCCATATTGCAATTTTATTTGGGTATTTCATTCAAGTTGTGTGCGTGGTCTTTCCATTCCACACTCACACACATTGAGCTTTCGCTCTTACTCCCAAGACCCTAATAAGGGCCATATTGCAATTCTATTTGGGTTTTACATTACAAGTTGTGTGAGTTGTCTTTACATATATACACAACACCCATGCACACGTTGGCGACCTTCGGCCCCATATATATATAGTTGTATTTCTCTTCCGCTATGTCTTTAAGATTTGGGTTTTAAGGTTCAGCTGTGTGAGTAGTCTTTCCATTTATACACGACACACACTTGCACAATTGAGCCTTTCCGCTCTTAAGATATAGCCATATTTCCTTTTTGCAATTTACATTACGCAATTTCCCTTAAGCATTGTCTTTCAATTTCGGGTTTTTCCTTGGAGTTGTGTGAGTTGCATTGCATACTCGCCATACTCGAGCTAGAGTGCATACCTACATCAAAGCAAATCCTGAATCAATCGTGCAAACACGCCAAGACTTAGGCTATTTCGATGCACACACATCATGCCTAAGTAGATTAAAATTGAAAGACTTAGGGTCGTCCAACCCTTGTAAAATCAAAATCGCCCTAGTGCATGGTTTTCAAAAGGTTTTAAAACACTTCTTCATTCAAAATATATTTTGAGTTAAACTTGTTTCAAAACGAAGTCTCTAAGCGTACAGACTGACCCTTGCGCATCGGTGAAAGAAGGTCTACGACGTAAAGATCCCACTTACCTACAATCGCCTTTAAAAAGTCAGATTATTTCAAAACATACTTAGCTAGTTAAAGTAAACTAGCTGGCACGCCCATAAAGCGAAGTAGATTGCAAAAAGGTTCACTTCAGGACTAAGAACCCGTAAGTGAAAATTTTCGGTGTCTACAAAATTTGGCACCCCCGGTGGGACCCAGGACTTAAGTAGACTTCAAACAAACAAGTTACACTCAAAATTTTCGAAAAAAAGAGTGTTTTTCCAAAAATCATGCATACTTAGGAGAATTGCATAAAAATGGATAAAAAGCTACAAAAATCCTCGTTGAGTAAACTAAGAAAGGCTTTCAAAACAGATAAAGCCCAATAAGAGCTCGATGATATTTCAAAAATATTTCAAAAGATGGATGCTTTAAGCAAGGAGCTTAAAGCCCATCGATCACATAGCAGCTCTTCTAGGGCACATACGGATCGCGAATTGAAAACCGATCTCAAACTCAACGAAGGATTGGAGATTAAAGACAAATCCAGGAAAAGGGATGAGTCATCCACTCCTACATCTTCAAGCTTTTCAAAATCCAAGGGAAATTCAAAAACAGACTGTTCTGTTTCAAAAAATCAAAAAAATCTTGAAAACTTTCAAAAAGACAAAAAAATTGAAAAATCAAACTTTGAAATTTTGAAAAATTCAAGTGAAAGTCCTAAGTCTAGGCACACACACACTGCGGGACATGAAACCCACACCCTACAAAGAGACGAGAGTGAAAAACAGGAAGGTTTCGAAAGGAAATACCTCGTAAAACCCCGAGGGCTCAAAACAGAGTTACCCGAGGAATCAGCCTGCTCTTACCCTAAAAAGGTAGACAAGCCACAAAGAGGTATGCCTGAAACCCATCCTTCTCAAAACTCTCTTCTTCATATAGGGTCATCAGATGCTTTGGATAACCCCTATGCACACACAAACCCACAAATTGTGCCAAAATTTGAGGATTTTCAAGGTGCGCCAAATATCCCGCACCACCCAAATGAATTTCAAAAACAAAAAGAAGTTCAAAAAATGGAAGACATGGAGACCCCTAATGCATGCATCGACATCTTAGGAGCTCATAACCCTACCATAGAAAAACCCACTTCTTCGAGCCTAGTCTTGTGCCCTGGAACCAAGGCTATGGCTTCGAAACAAAAAAATCCATCCCTAGGGGCACCACGAGTTGCACCTAGGGAATAGGTCGAAAACTTCGAGGGAGCAATCTGGGCTTCCCTTGAAGCAAATCTCTCCCAAAATCAGGTTATATGGAACTATAAGTCTTCCATCACCCTAAAAAGTCCAAAGTTTCTCAAGGGACCAAGCACGGCTTCCCCTGAGAACAAAATTTTCCAAAATGGGGTTATCTGGAACCATAAGTTTTTCAAAACCCTGAAATATTTAGAATCCTTCGAGGGACCAAGCTTGGCTTCCCTTGAAAGGTATGTTTCCCTGTAAACACCCCGAAATCCCACGAATTCCTCGAAACAACCTAGTTTTGTAAAAGCAGCCCCCAAAGGGCCATTTTGAGTCTGGAAACCCAGGAGCCTTCCAGACAACCCTGTATATATGTTTTAAACTTTATCTTTCAAAAATATACAATATGGCTTTTAAAAACCTTTTTAAACATGTTTTTGAAACCCCGAAGCAGCTTGGCCTAATCCAAACAGGACCTGGAAAGCTAAGGAGAGCCCGGAACCGGAGCACATGTCGAGCCCGGCATAGCAACTCTCGTATCAAATCCACACCCCCAGGATCTCGAACGTCCAAGACCCTGTTATCATCGAAACATTGTTTGAAGTCATCTCCGGAAGGCGAAAAACAGAGGCGGACGATCATGTTGGCGAAGACCCAACGCAGACGGAGCACTGATGCTGTCAGGCCCCACACAAACCGTCCGTTTCGAACACAGCTCGAAGGAGTCAGAGTTCAGTTTGGATTGGATCTGGACCATATATATCCAGATCCCAATCCAAACCCATGTATGGACTTGGATTTGGATTTGGATTCAAAATCCAATCCAATATCCATATCCATGGCCCACATCACCTTCTCATAAATGGAGGTGGGGCCCACTTGAATTTCACGTGGGATTATGGGCATGAGAGAGAGTGGGGGTGGATAAGATCAAAGAGTGTTGTAATTAAGCTTGACTTGTGTGTCAAGTTTGGGGTTAATCATGTGGGTTAGCCTAATTAAGTGGGTCTAAGCTTGTAATTAGCCAAAACCTAACCTAGGGCCGACCTATACTATTTGGGTTTTCATTTCATGTCGTGTGTGTAAGTCTTTCAATTCAAGCACTCACACACATTGAGCCTTCGCTCTTATTTGAAAGACCCAAGTAAGGGCCGACCTATACTATTTGGGTTTTCATTTCATGTCTGTAGATGCGCGAAAATCCCCGCCTCTTCGGCTCTTTCGGGGCTTGGAGTGGATCTTCTTGTGTGTCTAAGGCCTATGTATGCAAACAGGGCGTGCCAGCTAGCTTACTTAAGCTAGCGAAGATATTTTTAACACTGACTTCTAAACGTGGCGACTGTGAGCAAGTAAGTTCTTGTCGTCGCAGACCTTCTTGCACCGATGCGCAAGGGTCAGTCTGTACGCTTTGCAAAAATCGAGTTTTGGAGAGAAAAGTCTACGAAGCGGTTCGAGGTGTCTATTTCGGGTCTTTAGGATGCGATTGCATATTTTAGATCACGTGGATTTGCACGTGCCTAAGTCTTTTCTTTTATCCCTTTTCGGGCCACCTAGTTTGTGTGTTATGAACACTCCACTACATGGGCGAATTCGAGCGGGGCTTGCTTTGATGCAATATGCGTCCTACCTCGTGGTATGGCGTAGATGCAATGCAAACTCACGCTACTCCAAAGGGAAAACCCGAAATGTAAAGACAATACTGAAGGGGAAATAACAGAAGGGAAATAACCGAAGGGAAATAACCGAAGGGAAATAACCGAAGGGAGATATGTATATAGCTTATGTATATGAGCCCTTACTCGGGTCTT
The DNA here is from genome assembly GCA_036023115.1 of Brasenia schreberi. Taxonomy (NCBI): domain Eukaryota; kingdom Viridiplantae; phylum Streptophyta; class Magnoliopsida; order Nymphaeales; family Cabombaceae; genus Brasenia; species Brasenia schreberi. The sequence goes on from JAYKKT010000071.1 coordinate 7,950,779, forward strand.
GCAAATAAGAGCGAAGGCTCAATGTGGGTGCATGCTTGAATTGAAAGACTTACACACACGACATGAAATTAAACCCAAATATAAATTGCAATATGGCCTTGACTAAGGTCTTGGGAGTAAGAGCGAAGGCTCAATGTGTGTGAGAGTGCTTGAATTGAAGTACTACACACACGACATAAATGAAACCCAAATATAACTGCAATAAGGCCTTTACTAAGGTCTTGGGAGTAAGAGCGAAGGCTCAATGTGTGTGAAAGTGCTTGAATTGAAAGACTTACTCACACGACATGAAATAAAACCCAAATAGTATAGGTCGGCCCTCACTTGGGTCTTTCAAATAAGAGCGAAAGCTCAATGTGTGTGAGAGTGCTTGAATTGAAAGACTTACTCACACGACATGAAATAAAACCCAAATAGTATAGGTCGGCCCTTACTTGGGTCTTTCAAATAAGAGCGAAAGCTCAATGTGTGTGAGTGCTTGAATTGAAAGACAACGCACCCAACTTAAACAAAACCCTTCGAAAATGAAAGTATATATATACACTTATGTACTAGGGGCTTATTAGGCCCGTGTGTGTTCAAAATCGTGCACGACTAAGAGAGTGCACGTGTGTGGTTGTGCCAAGCCACGTTATTACAAGCGGGGGGAGACTATGCTCCGTTATTACAACCCCGTATCAAATTGAATCTCAAGCAAGTGTATAACTAAAGACCGAGTTTAGACACTTACGAGTAGCTGGTCCGTAGAGGTCTTGCTTGAGCGTGGGCTTGGCCTTGGGCTGCCAACGGGAGCTCCGCGAGGATAGGTGACCAACGGTGCTGGCCTGCTGCAAGTGGGGCGCGGGATAGGCGCCTCGAAGGTGGCCGGTGGCAAGTAGATGTCGCCTCGAGGTGGGGGTTTAAAGGGGCTGAACAAGTGGGTTTGTAGGGTCACTAGGGGAGTTGAGTGTTTAGGGAAACTGGACCTAAAGGGGAGTTTGTGGGAAGGCCGAGTGGGATATGATGGCTAGGTAGTGGCCGGCAGTTTGGGTTTGGCTAGGTTCGGCTAAGTAAAAAGGGTGGTGGCAAAAGGGTTAAGATGATGATAGGGTGGGTGGCTAGGAGTGGAGAGGTGGAAGAGAAGGGCTTTGATGGAGTTAGGGTACTTACCGAATGGGGAGAGGTGGCGGATGAAGTGGGAAGTCGGGAGTGGATGGGACTCTTGGCTGGTTCGGTTGGATGAAGGTGGTGGCGTCCGGCTGGGTGAGATGATGGAGAGTGGAAGAGGGAAGGTGGTGGTGCAGGTGGTACCGGTGGAGAGTGGAGCAGTTGGGGAGTGGAGCAGTTGGGGAGTGGAGCAGGCGGACAGGTGGAGAGTGGAGTCGGCTGGGCTGAGGTGAGGGCCCTCTTGCTTGAGAACCCGCCCCCAAAGGGGAGGGGTTTAAATAGGGGATGGGTAGGTCGGTTAGGGCTGGGCTGAGGGTAGTGGTTAGGTGGTTGAGGTAGGGTGGTATGTAGATAAGGTGGGCTGGAAAGGGTTGGAACAGATATTTTAAAACTAGGGGTTTGGGTAGATTGTGGGCTAAGGGTGGTTTAGGGGTTTAGGGCTAGGTTAGGTGGTTGGGTTTTAGGGTGAGGTTTAGTGAGCTAGGTTAGATAATTAGGCTAGGTTTAGGCTAGGATTAGGGAAATTAATCTAGGTTTAGGGAAGGATTAGGGAAGTGGGTTAGGTGATTAGGTTGGGATTAGGCCGGGATTAGGGAAGTGGGTTAGGTGATTAGGTTGGGATTAGGGGTGGATTAGGGGTTTAGGCTAGGATTAGTCATTTTGGGTTAGGTTTAGGTGAGGGAACTCCCTTAGCATGGCCCATAGACCTTGATCACCCCATGTTGGTGCAGCCCTAGGTTAGGTTTTAGCTAATTACAAGCTTAAACCCACTCAATTAGGCTAACCCACATGATTAAACCCAAACTTGACACACAAGTCAAGCTTAATACAACACTCTTGATATTTTCTATCCCCACTCTCTCTCATGCCCAATATCCCACGTGAATTTCAAGTGGGCCCCACCTCCATTTATGAGGAGGTGATGTGGGCCATGGATATGGATATTGGATTGGATCTCTGGATCCAAATCCAAATCCAAGTCCATATATGGGTTTGGATTGGGACCTGGATATATATGGTCCAGATCCAATCCAAACTGAACTCTGACTCCTTCGAGCTGGGTTCGAAACGGACGAATCGTGCGGGGCCTGACAGCATCAGCACTCCGTCTGCGTTGGGTCTTCGCCAACATAGTCGTCCGCCTCCGTTTCTGCCTTCCGGAGATGACTTCAAATGCTATTTTGATAAGAACAGGGTCTTGGACGTTCGAGATCCTGGGGGTGTGAATCAGATACAAGAGTTGATGTGCCGGGCTCAACGAGTGCTCCGGTTCCGGGCTCTTCTTAGCTCTCCTAGTCCTGTCTTGATCGGGCCAAGCCGCTTTGGGGTTTCAAAACATGTTTTAAAAAGTTTTCAAAAGCCATATCATATGTTTTTGAAAAATAAAGTTTAAAACATATATACAGGGTTGTCTGGAAGGCTCCTGGGTTTCCAGACTCAAAAATGGCCCTTTGGGGCTGCTTGTATAAAACCAGGTTGTTTTTGAAGAAATTCGTGGGATTTCGGGGTGTTTACAATGTCGTGTGTGTAAGTCTTTCAATTCAAGCACTCACACACATTGAGCCTTCGCTCTTATTTGAAAGACCCAAGTAAGGGCCGACCTATACTATTTGGGTTTTCATTTCATGTCGTGTGTGTAAGTCTTTCAATTCAAGCACTCACACACATTGAGCCTTCGCTCTTATTTGAAAGACCCAAGTAAGGGCCGACCTATACTATTTGGGTTTTCATTTCATGTCATGTGTGTAAGTCTTTCAATTCAAGCACTCACACACATTGAGCCTTCGCTCTTATTTGAAAGACCCAAGTAAGGGCCGTGTTATACTATTTGGGCTTTCATTTCATGTCGTGTGTGTAAGTCTTTCAATTCAAGCACTCACACACATTGAGCCTTCGCTCTTATTTGAAAGACCCAAGTAAGGGTCGTGTTATACTATTTGGGTTTAATTTCATGTTGTGTGCGTAGTGCTTCAATTCAAGCACTCACACACATTGAGCTTTCGCTCTTATTCCCAAGACCTTAATCAAGGCCATACTGCAAGTTATATTTGGGTTTAATTTCATGTTGTGTGCGTAATACTTCAATTCAAGCACTCACACACATTGAGCTTTCGCTCTTATTCCCAAGACCTTAATCAAGGCCATACTGTAAGTTATATTTGGGTTTAATTTCATGTCGTGTTTGTAAGTCTTTCAATTCAAGCACGCACCCACATTGAGCCTTCGCTCTTATTTGCAAGACCCGAGTAAGGGCCCATATACCTACTCTATATACGTATCTCCCTTCGGCATTTACATTACAAGTCATTTCCCTTCGGTTATTTCCCTTCAGCATTGTCTTTACATTCGGGTTTTCCCTTTGGAGTAGCGTGAGTTTGCATTGCATCTACGCCATACCACGAGGTAGGATGCATATTGCATCAAAGCAAGCCCCGCTTGAATTCGCCCATGTAGTGGAGTGTTCATAACACACAAACTAGGCGGCCCATAAAGGGATAAAAGAAAAGACTTAGGCACGTGCAAATCCACGTGATCTAAAATCTGCAATCGCATCTAAAAGACCCGAATTAGACACCTCGAACTGCTTCGTAGGCTTTCTATCCCAAAAAACTCGATTTTTCAAAGCGTACAGACTGACCCTTGCGCATCGGTGCAAGAAGGTCCGCGACAACAAGAGCTCACTTGCTCACAGTCGCCACGATTAGAAGTCAGTTTAAAATACATCTTCGCTAGCTTAGGTAAGCTAGCTGGCATGCCCTGTTTATATAAATAGGCCTTAGACGCACGAGTGGATCCACTCCAAGCCCAGAAAAAGGCGAAAACGCGTGGGGATTTTCGCGCGTCTAAAGAGAGTGGCACGCCCGGTGGGACGTGAACCTTTTAAAAGTCGAGTTTTAAGTTAGGAGCTTACAAAAATTTTCAAAGAGGTGTCATTTTAACTTGTTTTCTTTGCTGGTACTTAGGATATTTTGAAAAAGCTTGAAAAGCATGTCAAAATCCAATCCAAGTGAAGTGTCGAGCCAAGGCTCATGCGCATCAAGTTCTCACTCTAGGAGGATTTTCGAAAACAAAATAAAACTAGATGAAATCGAGGACTTGAGAAGGGAGTTTGAGGCCAAAATCGATGCTCTCAGCCAAGAAGCTGAAGTAGGCGATTCACGTTCATCAAACGGTGAACAAAGGCCTAAGAAAAAATCTGAAAAACCTCGCAAGCACAAAGAGGCCTCCGTAATGGAAGGCAACCAATACCACGAGTCCTTCACACAAAAGGACCGTAAAGCCCTACAGCAGTTGCTGAAAGGGCAGAATAAAGAGAAAAGAAGCTACGCCCTGTCTGATTTCCTTCCTATGGATTACGAAACAGACAGTGACGATGAAATACCGAACTTCCATCGGTATGATGGCATGGGAGACCCTAGGTCTCACTTGCAGCTTTTCTCGCGTCGAGCCCATAAGAAGAAAAAGGACTCGATGAAATGGGTGTATTGGTTTTCGTTATCCCTTAAAGGCACAGCTGCTAAATGGCTGGCTTCCTACGACTTAAGCCAGTTCGCTACTTTTGAAGAGTTAGCGAACTGCTTCATGCAAAGATTTGCACACAACATAGAAGTCACATCGACTCTGAATACCTTAAGGGATACAAAGCAAGGCATGAACGAAGACGTACATGCCTTCATTATAAGATGGAGGTCGCTTTTGGGCCAAGTGCGAGAGCCCATATCTGAAGGATGCGCAGTAATGCTCATCCTAGATAACTTTAAAAGCGAGTTAAAAACCCTTCTCTCGCTCCATGAGATCTCAACTTTCCATAAGTTGATCAAAAAGGCCTCCCTTTTCGAAACCAACTTGCGAAAAGGAACATACGATCACCTATGGAAAGGAAGTGCCGTTCCAAAAACCCGCTTGGAAAAGCCCATCACCTACGGGCTACCCACGATGGACAAAGGGGCAAAGCCCCATAAAATCGCCAATGTCCAGGTGGATCCAGGCGTGGCGGGCACTTCCAAAAATTTTGAAAAGTTAGAAAATAAGAGGGAAAGAAACTTTCAAAAACCGGTTGAAAAACGGGAGTACACCCCGCTGGGGCAACCTGTGTCGGAGGTCCTAGACCTCCTACTTGCCTAGGGCATGATAGAACTCCCTGAAATCCCCGAAGCAGTCACTTCCAAAGGGGGGTATTTAAACCGATTTTGTAAATATCATTGGCTCAAAGGCCATGATACCAAACACTGCTTCTCCCTCTTAAATAAAATTGAGAACTTGATAGCAGAGGGCCGGCTCCAGGTCACTGCGGAACCTGAGCCACCTCAAGCTATCTTCAAGGAACCCTTTCCCAAACACGCCAGTGGCAATGGGAAAGGAAAGGAGGTATGTACCCTCACCATTTCCAAGGAACTAGTGCAAAAACCAGAGTCTAGTCGACCCACTTGTGCGCCCATTCTTGTACTACATAAGAAGCCCGCCCAAGTCTTCATTCGGGGACCACCAAAAGTGGAATCCCCGGCAAAACCAGTTTTGAAAATCCAAGGTTCTCCTCAGCTCATCCATAAAGCCAAAGTTAGTGCGAACCCTAGGCTGGTCGTGGGGGAAGTGACTAGATCCAGGAGGATCTATCAACCCCCGCACCTTCAAGGTGTTCAAAAGGTGGTCAGTGTGCCTGGCCCCTCAAAAGCATGTATCCCTAGTGTTCTGCCAAAAGCAGATAAGGACAAAGTCATCCTAAATCCTTATGACTTCGAAAAACCACCTTTCAAAGATTCCTATTCACATGTCTATCTTAGAGCTTATACAAACCTCGCTTAGGCATAGACTTGTATTAGAGAAAATTCTAGAAAGGGCCAAGGTTGATTCGAACATAAGTCTGGAATCCTTGTTTGCCCAAGTGGCTTTATTAGGAGCAAAATCGCCCATCACTTTCTCGGAAGATGATGTAGATAGACCCTACGAAACCCATAACCAGGCCCTCCATATCGAGGTGGTTCTAAACAACCACTCTGGACAGGTGCCTAGTCGATGGTGGAGGAGGGCTCAACATCCTTCCACTTCATGTGGCGTATAAAATCGGAGTCACCTTGACTTCAGTAAACCCGAGCCCCATCGTTATCACTGGATACGATGGGAATGCGTCTAGACCTTTAGGATCCATCGAACTCCCAATGAAAACGGGAGGGATCGAACACACGGGGGTGTTCCATGTCTTGGACATCCACCCCATTATAACCTGTTGTTGGGAAGGCCCTGGATACACAGTTTGTGCGTTGTGCCATCCACCTTCCACAGGTGTGTTAAGATCCCTTTTAGGGACCAGGTCATTGTAATCCTAGGTGAGAGTCACCCACAGCTACAGGGGATCATAAACTACCCTTGTTTATCAAGCTCCCAGGCCCATGAGGCTAACTTGGAGCAAATTATGGTCGAGCCACCTCGGCTCGTGTTGAACAACCCTAGGAAGGTTGTATATGTGAAGGGGCCGCCCAAAGCAGGCCCCCTCCCGATTCTAACCCTTCTAGGACGACCCAAGCGTTCCCTATTTCCAAAGCCCCTAGACAAGAGGCCATATGAGCACAATATGGACGATAGCATGTTCCAGGACCACAACTTGTATCAAACTTTTTCGAAAAACAAAAAGTCGTGGAACATGTTGTTGAACATGGGCTACACGCCCTACAAGAGTCTAGGGGCACAGAACCAGGGTCTCCTAGAGCCCATCCTTCCTAGGGCCAATCCAAGCCGATATGGGATCGGCTATACTCCCCGAATACCGCCGGAGCCACCCCCTGTGACCACCTGGGTCAAGGGTGCCCCGGAACCTGCCTTAGAAGAGACCTACGATTTAGATCTCCTATTCCGAGTCTAACCCGTAGTGTTTTCCCTTTGTAGGTGTGACGGAAGATCCCTTTTCTAAAAATACAAAAACATTTGAAAAGCTTAAAATCAAAAAAATCGAAAAACAAGAAAAACCAAAAAACAATGGAAAAACAAAAACTCGAAAATAGAGTACTTTGTATAGTTCCCAAGGTTCTTGTTTTACAAAAAACCAAAAAAATTGAAAATTTGGAAAATACCAAAAAGATTTTGTACATAGCTGCTCCTAGTAGGACTTTGACAAATGAAAAGGACCTCGAAAGAAACGTCGTCTGCATAGCCAGACCAAAAATTTCGAAATCACTTGAAAATCCAAGTACAAAACCAGGTTATTTTGAAAACCACGCATCAAGTTCCCTCGGGTCTATAGCCCACGAGAATGATCAAAGCCCAGAAGTGGATCCCCTTGAGGAAGATCCCACTTCTGAGCTCCCAGAATTTCATAGAATTCTCGATTTTGAAAGACCTTCCCAATCAGTAGGAGGAAATTTCGTAGAGGTGAACCTAGGGGATGATTCCAATCCCAAAGCCATCAAAATAGGCGCATGCTTGCATGAAACTGAAAGGTTAGCATTCATTGCATTTCTACGAACCTATTTAGATGTGTTTGCATGGACGTATGAAGACATGCCGAGCATAGATCCCAACATTGTTGAACATCGTCTTCCCTTAGATGCAGGTGTAAAACCCATAAAGCAGAAGCTTAGGAAAATACACCCGAATGTACACACGCAAGTCAAAGAGGGTTTAGAAGATCTGCTAAAAGCCGGATTTATAAAACCCATTGCATATTCTGATTGGTTATCAAACATCGTTGTAGTTCGAAAAACCAATGGGAAAATTCGAATATGCATCGATTTCAGAAACCTGAATAAAGCCACTCCAAAGGATAATTATCCTTTACCAAACATAGATTTGATAGCCGATAGTACTGCAAATCATGAAATGTTTTCGTTTATGGATGGCTATTTAGGCTATAATCAAATCAAACTTAGTCCACGAGATCAGGGTAAGACCGCCTTCACAACCCCATGGGGCACGTACTGCTATACGGTCATGCCCTTTGGTTTGAAAAATGCCGGCGCAACATACCAACGAGCCGTGACCACGATCTTCTATGATCAAATTTATGAGCTTGTAGAAGTGTATGTAGATGATCTCTTGGCAAAATCCAAAACCCGATGCACTCTCATCGAATGTTTACAAAAGATTTTCGAAAGGCTTAGGCTTTACCAAGTAAAGCTAAACCCTCAAAAATGTGTGTTCGGGGTAGAATCAAGGAAGCTTCTAGGCTTTATGGTGAGCCAAAGGGGAATAGAAGTCGACCCCTCTAAGTGTCGAGCCATCATAGACATGGCTCCACCCTCCAATCTCACCCAAATCCGTAGCCTCCAGGGTCGTTTACAATCCGTTCGGCGATTCATATCGAATCTGGCCACTAGATGCGAACCCTTCAACAAACTGTTGAGGAAGGGCACGAAATTCTTATGGGATGACGAATGCTAGATGTCCTTCGAGAGACTGAAGGCATACTTGGTTAATCTCCCCGTTTTGAACCCTCCAAAGCAAGGAAAACCGCTTTTACTATACATCTCCGTGCATGCGAATGCTTTAGGAGCCCTGTTGGCTCAATACGAGGATGACACCCATAAGGAGTATGCCATCTACTATATTTTGAAAACTCTCTTGGCTTATGAACGAAATTATCAAGCCATGGAGAAGACGTGCTTGGCCCTAGTCTGGGCCTGCCAGAAATTCACACACTATTTCCTAGATCATGAGTTCTGGATAGTGTCCAAGCTTGATCCAATCAAGCACTTATTCGAAAAACCCATTCTCACAGGTAGATTGGGCAAATGGCAACTCCTTCTAATGGAGTATGATCTGAAATACCATCACCAGATCTTCATTAAGGGGTAAGCCCTAGCAGATTATGTGGCTGAGTTCCCCCTAGAGGACGCATATCCCACTCTTGTTGAAATGCCTGATGAAGGCATATTGCAAAACCTTTTTCAAAACCACATTTTGGCAAATTCTTTCGAAAACCATGTGTGGAAGATGCACTTCGATGGGGCACGAAACCAACGAGGGGCTGGTGCTGGGGTCATCCTAATCTCCCCTGAAAAGGGCGAGATTCCCATAGCAGTCCGCTTAGATTTCGAATGTTCCAACAACATAGCTGAGTATGAAGCACTCATACAAGGCTTAAGAATTTCGAAAACTCTAGGGGCATCATGCATCGAGGTCTTTGGAGATTCGCTCCTTGTCATAAACCAGGTTTTGAAAATTTGGCAAGTACGTAATGAGAAACTACTTCCATATCACGAGTTGGCCACTCGATTGGTCCTGTCCTTCCAATCGTGTAAACTCACACACATAGGAAGAGAGGACAATGGTATCGCCGATGCCCTCTCCTCCTTGGGTTCAGCCCTGAAGGTCGATCCCATTTCAGGGACCAGATCTTTGGAAATATGGCATGCGCCCCACCCATCCACACACGACTTGGATATTTGCCAAAATAACCCAGAGTCTATTGAAAAACCCTGGTTTTACGACATCAAACAGTTTTTAGAAAATGGGGGATTCGTCGAGGATGCCACATCCAAAGATAAGGCATTCATTCGTAAGATTTCAACCCGATACACCATTCTGGTTGGGGTTTTGTACAAAAAAAGTTTTACCGACATTCTGCTTAGGTGTATCGACCTAGAGGAGGCTAGGATAGTGATGCACGAGTTCCACGATGGAGAATGTGGAGGTCATGTTAATGCCAACATGATGGCAATGAAAATACTTAGAGGGGGCTATTTTTGGTCCACCCTGAAAAGGGATTGCCACGATCATGTTAGGAAGTGTCATCCATGTCAAGTGCATGGGCACGCCATTCATATCCCATCATTTGCATTGCATTCCGTGGTCAGCCCCTGGCCATTTACCATGTGGGCGTTTGACATCGTAGGCCCAATATTTCCAAAGGCCTCGAATGGGCATCAATTTATTTTAGCAGCCACGGAGTATTTCTCCAAATGGGTGGAAGCCATTTCCCTAACCAATGTGATGGGGCAACATGTGGTGGCTTTCATCCGAAGGAATATATCTTGGCTCGATTTGGGGTTCCACGAGACCTCGTGTCTGATAATGGTAACCCATTCAAGAACGAGCGGATGGTTAAGTTGTGCCACACGTATGGCATAACTCACCACTTCTCCTCGCCCTACTACCCTCAAGGCAACGGCCAAGACGAAGCCACAAACAAGACTCTCATTAGCATAATTGAGAAAACCTTAGAGAAGGGTAGGACGTGGCACGAGAAGCTGGATGAAGCCTTATGGGCTTATAGGACTTCCATCTAGACACGACGAATGCCACACCATTCGAATTGGTTTATCGCACAAACGCCATTCTTCCCATTCATACTCAACTGCATTCATTCCATACATCCATAGCACTCGACCTCCCCCTAGAGACGCTTCAACATGCTAGGATGGCCGAACTAGATTTGCTAGATGAAAGGTGACTCCTTGCCATGGATCATGCTCGTGCATACCCGCAAAGGATAGCCCGACATTATAGCAAACACATGAGACCTCGCCACTTTGAAGTGGGAGATCTGGTCTTAAAAACCATCCATCATCGTGGCCCACACCCCCTAAGCAAGTGGCGCCCCAACTGGGATGGACCCTATGTTGTACGAGCAACCACTACGAACAATTCGTATTGGTTGATCATTGTAGAAGGTAGGAATTTAGCAGATCCTATCAATGTTCAATACTTAAAGAAGTATCATGTATAGGATCTGGATTAAATTACAGTTTTCGGAAAATTTTAGGGATAGTTGCCCTGAGACATGAGAATAAGGTGCAAAGGCAAAGTCATGTGACCCTGAGTGAGAGAATTCGCACTTGTGAAAGAGTGGAGTCTTCAAAATCGTGGTCACATTTCAAAATCCTTCTTCTTACAAAGAAAGGCCTAGTTCAACATAGCAAGATACTTGCAAGTAGTACGTGCTATTTCTAAATAGGCTGATCTGGAATGGATCGAGTGTAGGCTTGGGATAAGTCCTCCCCTCTTCTCTTCTATTTCCAAAAGGAAAATAAAGGCCCAAAACAAAAGGGAATTTCCCATTCAAAGTATCTTTCCAAAAGAAAGAAACCAGAATTCAAAAGAAAAATCGATTCTCTTGTGAAAAAGAGGGATTAAAGAAAAAATACTCCCAAAGGGAGACCCTTGATGAAAAAAAGGAAAAAGAGGCCAAAAAGCTCAAAAAAAGAGCAGTTTTCCGCCTTCTGTGCCTCAAACCACGGGACGCTTCAGAAGGGACCGTGGTGTCTCTTTCTCATCCCTGGCTTATCCCAAGCTAAAGCATGGTTCATTTCGAAGAATCCTAAAGTAAAAATAGGATTTACTTACTTGAATTTCATCTTGTTTGAGAATTCGATGTTTCGAGTAAGGCGTAGGAATTTGAAATACAGCTTGTTTTCTTATAAAACCTCCGCTAGATAAGCGAGTGTTAAGACTCAAACAAGGGCAAGCACAAAGAGCTCGAGATCCTTAGGATCGAGATTCAAGGCAGTTGTCCCTTTTATAAATAGTTTTGTAAATAAGTTTTGAAAATCGAACATCGAATAGCATAGGATCTGCTCACTTGGAGCAACAGGCCTTGTAAGTCTCTAGAGTTCGACCACATCTAGTCTCTGGGAGGTCGCCACAATTGGCACCACACCCATGTCATGCATCTGCATTCCACGCATAGACACTTGCATAAACATGATCCCATTTAGGACCAGATTCCATGTAAAACCCTTTAGCGTGATATCTCCTCCTACCAGAGTTTGTAAATTGAGATTTTTGCTAAAAATTGGGACGATCCCATATTCTTCGTGGCTAGATCTAGGGAGACATTGAAAGGAGTGTTTGTCATCTTTGCCCTTATCCAAATCGATTTGGACAAGGCCAAACAGGGGCATCTGTAAACACCCCGAAATCCCACGAATTCCTCAAAACAACCTGGTTTTGTAAAAGCAGCCCCCAAAGGGCCATTTTGAGTCTGAAAACCCAGGAGCCTTTCAGACAACCCTGTATATATGTTTTAAACTTTATCTTTCAAAAATATACAATATGGCTTTTAAAAACCTTTTTAAATATGTTTTTGAAACCCCGAAGCAGCTTGGCCTAATCCAGACAGGACCTGGAAAGCTAAGGAGAGCCTGGAACTGGAGCACATGTCGAGCCCGGCACAGCAACTCTCATATCAAATCCACACCCCCAGGATCTCGAACGTCCAAGACCTTGTTATCATCGAAACATTGTTTGAAGTCATTTCCGGAAGGCGAAAAACAGAGGCGGACGATCATGTTGGCGAAGACCCAACGCAGACGGAGCACTGATGCTGTCAAGAAGGAGTTAGAGTTCAGTTTGGATCGGATCTGGACCATATATATCCAGATCCCAATCCAAACCCATGTATGGACTTGGATTTGGATTTGGATTCAAAAATCCAATCCAATATCCATATCCATGGCGCACATCACCTTCTCATAAATGGAGGTGGGGCCCACTTGAATTTCACGTGGGATTATGGGCATGAGAGAGAGTGGGGGTGGATAAGATCAAAGAGTGTTGTAATTAAGCTTGACTTGTGTGTCAAGTTTGGGGTTAATCATGTGGGTTAGCCTAATTAAGTGGGTCTAAGCTTGTAATTAGCCAAAACCTAACCTAGGGCCGACCTATACTATTTGGGTTTTCATTTCATGTCGTGTGTGTAAGTCTTTCAATTCAAGCACTCACACACATTGAGCCTTCGCTCTTATTTGAAAGACCCAAGTAAGGGCCGACCTATACTATTTGGGTTTTCATTTCATGTCGTGTGTGTAAGTCTTTCAATTCAAGCACTCACACACATTGAGCCTTCGCTCTTATTTGAAAGACCCAAGTAAGGGCCAACCTATACTATTTGGGTTTTAATTTCATGTCGTGTGTGTAAGTCTTTCAATTCAAGCACTCACACACATTGAGCCTTCACTCTTATTTGAAAGACCCAAGTAAGGGCCGTGTTATACTATTTGGGCTTTCATTTCATGTCGTGTGTGTAAGTCTTTCAATTCAAGCACTCACACACATTGAGCCTTCGCTCTTATTTGAAAGACCCAAGTAAGGGCCGTGTTATACTATTTGGGTTTAATTTCATGTTGTGTGCGTAGTGCTTCAATTCAAGCACTCACACACATTGAGCTTTCGCTCTTATTCCCAAGACCTTAATCAAGGCCATACTGCAAGTTATATTTGGGTTTAATTTCATGTTGTGTGCGTAGTACTTCAATTCAAGCACTCACACACATTGAGCTTTCGCTCTTATTCCCAAGACCTTAATCAAGGCCATACTGCAAGTTATATTTGGGTTTAATTTCATGTCGTGTGTGTAAGTCTTTCAATTCAAGCACGCACCCACATTGAGCCTTCGCTCTTATTTGCAAGACCCGAGTAAGGGCCCATATACCTACTCTATATACATATCTCCCTTCGGCATTTACATTACAAGTCATTTCCCTTCGGTTATTTCCCTTCGGTTATCTCCCTTCAGCATTGTCTTTACATTCGGGTTTTCCCTTTGGAGTAGCGTGAGTTTGCATTGCATCTACGCCATACCACGAGGTAGGACGCATATTGCATCAAAGCAAGCCCCGCTCAAATTCGCTCATGTAGTGGAGTGTTCATAACACACAAACTAGGCGGCCCATAAAGGGATAAAAGAAAAGACTTAGGCATGTGCAAATCCACGTGATCTAAAATCTACAATCGCATCTAAAAGACCCAAATTAGACACCTCGAACCACTTCGTAGGCTTTCTATTCCAAAAAACTCGATTTTTCAAAGCGTACAGATTGACCCTTGCGCATCGGTGCAAGAAGGTCTGCGACGACAAGAGCTCACTTGCTCACAGTCGCCACGATTAGAAGTCAGTTTAAAATACATCTTCGCTAGCTTAGGTAAGCTAGCTGGCACGCCCTGTTTATATAAATAGGCCTTTGACGCACGAGAGGATCCACTCCAAGCCCAGAAAAAGGTGAAAAGGCGTGGGGATTTTCGCGCGTCTACACCAAACCCAAGTTGTGTGGAAACCTGAGTTTTCCACCATCCTGAAAAATCCAAAGTCTCTCGAGGACCAAGTCTGGTTTCCCTCGAAAGACACATCTCCCAAACCTGGGATGCGTGGAAGCCCAAGTCTTCCATCACCCCTGAATCCAAACTCCCGATATCCAAAAGGGTATATATCCCCGACATGGACGATTCCATGTTCCAAAACCATGATTTATACCAAAACTTTTCGAAAAGCAAAAAGTCTTGGAACATGATTCTGAATATGGGATATAAACCCTACGCGGGCCTGGGAACCCGAAACCAAGGTAGGCTAGAACCTGTCCTACCTCAAGCCAATAGGGAAAGGTATGGATTGGGCTACAGCCCACCCATACCCCCAGAGCCGCCACCTAAGACCATCTGGATCAAGGGTGCCCTCTAGAACCTCTAAAACAAAAACCCATGTCTTAGACCTATTAATTAGAGTTTGATTCATGAATGTTTTCTTTGTAGATCAATGGAAGATCCCTATTTTTGAAAAAATCAAAAAAATTGGATATTACCAAAAACCAAAAAAATTGAAAACCCTCAAAATCTTAAAAACATTTGGAAAAATGAAAATTTCAAAAAGAAATTTTGTTTCAAAAGCATTTGGCCATGTACAAAGTCCATTTTTAAAAACTGTATCTACTCCAAGAACCCAAGTATCCAAAAGCTGATCCTGTCCACCCTTTTGCCTAGAGCTTTTTCAAAACTGAAAAGCTCGAGAATCACCAAAGCAAGAAGGAATAAACACCTCCAAGCTTCCTGAACTTCGCAAAATCCTTGACTTATGGAAAATTGGGGATTTTTAGAAATAAGTTTAACCCATAGTGTGTGCATAAGCATCATGCATTACACCTTGAAATCATTCATATGCATCGAGTCTAGACATCACCCTAGAACTCGAATTCAAGGTTTTGAAAAACCAAAGGGGCAATAAGAGTCGACCCCCTAAGTATCGGACCATCATAGGCATGTCTCCATACGAATCAAATCTGACACCTTCAAGGCAAACTTCAAAAAGAAATGAGAATCTCGAAAAAGGGTTAGCATTTCACAAAAACTTTTCAAAATTCTTTTGATAAAAACCTCCCAAGCATTGCAATTCATGCATTGTATGCTTGACTTAATCAAATGAAGATGTTATTCATACTAAATGTGCCATACATTTCGAAAACTCTATTGGCATGTGACAGGAATCACTAAGCCAAAAGAAAAATCGTGCTTGGCCTTGCTGTAGGCCTTCCAAATTTGAGACATCATCTCCCATGTCATGAAAAAGGAATGATGTTCATTAAAATACCCATTTGAAAAACCTATCTCAAACAGATAGGCAAAGTAAATGGCAGCCCCTTTCAACAGAGTATGAGTTTCAAAAACTCAAGACTCCATGAAGGGACAAGCCCTATGTCGTGTGGCTAAGGTGCCTCTTTGAGACACATTCCCCATACTTGATCAAATGCCCCATGAAGGCATGAATCTTCAAAATGAATTCCAAAAACCATGCTTGACCAAAACCAAGTATGGAAAACATATTTCGATCAAAAGGGTTGGTATAAAACCATCTTCATATAGAAAGGGAGGATTTCCCAAAATTGCTTTCTCAAAAGGGATCAAAATTTCGAAAATTTTAAACCTACATATGGCTTTTGAAAAGAAGGATTCTCAAACTTCGGGTTTATATGAAAACCTTGATTGTGTTAGGATAAAGCACATGAGTTTCACGATGAAAATCTGGAGACCATGTCGAAATCAAACATGATGGCCATGACGATCACTTAGGGCTGGCTGTGTTTTCCATCCTTGAGCAAAAGTATCATGATCATGTTAGAAAAACCATGGAAGTGCATGGACATGGACATCAACATACCATTGTCCATCCAAAATCCTTTTGAAAAGTCATGGCCCTTCACCATATGGCCATGCGAAATTCCCATCAAGCTAGGGGCATTTTTAAGTACAGCCCCTAGACACTTTCCATGGATAAACGAATGCATCTCCTTCATGATTTGTGAGATACATTTCATATGTTCATCGTTGCATAAAAACATGTATTTCCATTTTAAATCACATGGAGTGCATAGCAAGCATCATATCACCCCGAAGAAAGCCCAAAAGGGTGGCAAACTCGAGTAGGAATCTCCCCATGTCTTCAAAAGGGCAACAAAAATTAGAAATTTGTTGATATTATGGGTAGAAATTAGCAAAACCCCGAAAATGCCCGAATATTCAAAAGGGTTTATGTTAAATTCTTTTTCAAAAAGATTTTAAAAAATCGAACTCCTTTGAAACTTCTTGAAAGAAGGATCGAAGTAGATTGTATAACCCTGAATGGAGGAATTTATACTTTTCGAAAAGTAGAGTCTTCCAAAAATGAATTGGCGATATTTCAAAGAACCCTGGCTTACAAGATTAAGCCTTGTTCAAAATATCAAAATATTTTTGAATAGCAGATGCTATTAAGAAATAGGACGATCTCGTTTAAATCGAGTAACTAAAGGGATAAGCCTTCCCCCATCCTACTTTCTCTCCGAAAAGGAAAATTGGTTGTATTCAAAAGAAAAAGAAAAAAAAATGAGAATACAAAAACTCCTTCGAAAGTGGTCTTCCCTTCATAAACAGGGAATACAAAAACTCCTCCGAAAGAGGTCTTCTCGTTTCAAAAGAAAAAGGGGATATAAAAAAACTCCTCCCAAAGAGGTCTTCCCTTCATAAACAGGGAATACAAAAACTCCTCCAAAGAGCTGCTCTCCTTTAAAGAAAAGAGGGATTAATGAAAAAATACTCCCAAAGGGAGACTCTCTATGAAAAAAAGAAACAAAAAGCCAAAGCTCCAAAGAGCGATTTTCCGCTTCTTTGCCTAAAATCACGGAACGCTTTAGAAGGGACCGTGGTATCTCTTTCCCATATCCCTACAACTTATCCCCGAGGAAAAATATTCAAATTTGTAAAAATCCTAAAGTATGAATAAAATCGGCTTATTTGGATTTCATTTTGTTTGAGAACTCAATTCTATTTTGTAGGAAATGGAACTTTGAAATGTTTTCCAAGTTTTCCTACCCAAAAACCTCTACTGAGTAGCAAGTATTGAAACCCGAATGAAGGAAAGTATGAAAAATGGAAGTCCTTTTCGATACAAGTTAAAAGGAGTTCCTTTTCAAAAAGAAATTTTCGAAAAACCCACGAATGTCAAAAAGACAAGGGTACAACCTACTTAGAGCAGACAGCCTCAAAAGGCTCTCTCTAAAGCTCGAAAACCCGAAAAATGTCAAGAAGACATGGGTAAAAACCTACTCGGAGCAGCCAGCCTCAAAAGGCTCTCTTCGGGCTCAAAAGCCAAAAATAAAATTTTTCTCATGCATGCATTGAAAGAGTCGTTCGTGCATGATCATACATATAGGGAAATAGCTAGGGAAAGCCCCCTTTTGCTAAAAATCCCCACCTGTGGGAAAAGAAAAGAGGGTTTTTGCGAAATAAATGGTGTATTCTCAAGAAAATTTGAGAGAAAAACCAAAATGGGATGTTTCTCCTTTGCCATTTGGATAATGCCAAAGGGGGGCATCTATAAACACCCCAAATCTTCTATATTTCAAAAAATCTCAAAAACACCAAAAAGCGCGTTTGAGCCAAAACGACAACCTCTTTTAAAATATGAAAACAGGTACAAAAGGCAAAAGGAGACCCTAGGCCAGAAGAGGATTCAAGCCAAGAGCTTCAAAAGCCACTCCCTTATCGAAAACAAGAGAAAGTAGAGCCTGTTTGATGGAAAGCTCAACGGAGTCCAGAACGGCGAGATGGAGTCTGGACGACAAAGTTGGGAAAAACCCAGCACCAGACGAAGCACTAATGAAGCCAATGCCCGCACAGATCGTTCGCCTCGAGAAGTAAAGAAGGACTGTCCGAAGAAATTTTGATTTGGATCTAGACCATAAATATCCAGATCCAAATACATGTAATGAATAGTGTTTGGATTTGGGCCAATCTAAATAGTGTTTGGGTCGATCCAAATAGTGTTTGGATTGGATCAGATCTGGACCAAAATATCCAGATCCGTATTCATAAAAATATTGGGTTTGGATCAGATACGAATGTCAAAATATCCGAGATCTAATATCCATATCCAAAAAGTGTTTGGATTTGGGTCTGAATCCAAATCCCAAACCCAAATCTAAGACCCACCTCAAATGTCTATAAATAGAGGTGAGGGGGTCCATGTAAAGGGTTGATGCAAATGCTTGGGAGGAGAGAGAGGGAGTGATAGATCTAGCCATGTGGGCTCATTGGGTGAGGTGGGTTCAAGCCATGTGGGCTAAGTGGGTCTAGACCAAGGGGCTGCAACCAAGGTGGGCTGGACCAAGAGGCTGCAACCGTGGAGACGTGGGCTCAAGCCAAGAAGGACCGGCTCCAAGAAGTAAACCTAACCCCCAACCTAGCCTAGGTTCGAACCTACCTAACCCCAACTAAACCTAACCCCAACTAAACCTAACCCTAACTAAACCTAATCCAACTAAACCGCCTCAAAACATCCCTAACAAACCCCAAAGACTTCACCCCGGCCGGCCGTGAGCAAACGGCACCTGTCGCGTGCCCCTTTACGCTGCCCCGCCCCTCTACTGCCTGTCGCGCCCCTCTGACGTTGTTGCGCACCCTGTGCGTCACCCAAACTCCCTGGCAGTGCCACTGCACGCCCCGCGCCACTACAGCCCGCCTGCGCGACCCGATTGTCGCGCCAGGCGCCCGACGCCTTCCTGCCGACCTGACCACCCCCCTGCCGACCTGACCTGCACCCTGGCCGTGACCTGCACCCTAGGACAGACCCTACACAGCCCCCGTCTTGGCCGAACCTTAGCTCCCCTAAGACCCTAACCATGCCCCATAGAACCTCCCTCAAAGCCACTTAGGATAACCCCTCTTGGTTGCCCAAGGTGAACCGCAAGCCCAAGTGCGAGCAAGTTGAAGACGAACCAGCTATTTGTAAGTGTCTAAACTTGTCTATTACATTAACTTGCATTATATTCAATTAAATTTTGATACGGGGTTGTAGTAAAGGAGCTTTGTCTCCCCCTGATTATAATAACGTGGTTTGACACACCCACACGCACGTGCACTTGAGCCTTTCCGCTCTTAGTTGCACACCTTTTGCACACACACGGGACTTGACAGCCCCTAAGATATAGTTATATTTATATATATTCAGCTGCGTGGGTTTATATTCAAGTTGTGTGCGTTGTCTTTCAATTCCACACTCACATACATTGAGCTTTCGCTCTAACTCCCAAGACCCTAGTAAGGGTGTATTGCAATTTCATTTGGGTGTTTTAAATTCAAGTTGTGTGTGTGGTCTTTCAATAACGCACTCACACACATTGAGCTTTCGCTCTTACTCCCAAGACCCTAGTAAGGGCCGTATTGCAATTTCATTTGGGTGTTTTAAATTCAAGTTGTGTGCGTGGTCTTTCAATTCCACACTCACACACATTGAGCTTTCGCTCTTACTCCCAAGACCCTAGTAAGGGCCATATTGCAATTTTATTTGGGTGTTTCATTCAAGTTGTGTGCGTGGTCTTTCAATTCCATACTCACACACATTGAGCTTTCGCTCTTACTCCCAAGACCCTAATAAGGGCCATATTGCAATTCTATTTGGGTTTTACATTACAAGTCGTGTGAGTTGTCTTTACATATATACACAACACCCACGCACACGTTGGCGACCTTCGGCCCCATATATATATAGTTGTATTTCCCTTCCACTATGTCTTTAAGATTTGGGTTTTAAGGTTCAACTATGTGAGTAGTCTTTCCATTTATACACGATACACACTTGCACAATTGAGCCTTTCCGCTCTTAAGATATAGCCATATTTCCCTTTTGCAATTTACATTATGCAATTTCCTTTAAGCATTGTCTTTCTATTTCAGGTTTTCCCTTGGAGTTGTGTGAGTTGCATTGCATACTTGCCATACTCGAGCTAGAGTGCATACCTGCGTCAAAGCAAATCCCGAATCAATCGTGCAAACACGCCAAGACTTAGGCTATTTCGATGCACGCACATCGTGCCTAAGTAGATTAAAATTGAAAGACTTAGGGTCGTCCAACCCTTGTAAAATCAAAATCGCCCTAGTGCATGGTTTTCAAAAGGTTTTAAAACACTTCTTCATTCAAAATATATTTTGAGTTAAACTTGTTTCAAAACGAAGTCTCTAAGTGTACAGACTGACCCTTGTGCATCGGTGCAAGAAGGTCTGCGACGTAAAGATCCCGCTTGCCTATAATCGCCTTCAAAAAGTTAGATTATTTCAAAACATACTTTGCTAGTTAAAGTAAACTAGCTGGCACACCCATAAAGCGAAGTAGATTGCAAAAAGGTTCACTTCAGGCCTAAGAACCCGTAAGTGAAAATTTTCAGTGTCTACAAGCCTTTCCGCTCTTATCATACATCTATATTTCAATTTCGGCAATATTCAATTCATGTCGTGTGAGTTTGTCATTTAAATTTCACACAACACACACGCATTCATTGAGTCTTTCCGCTCTTACTATACTTATATTTCAATTTCGGCAAGTTCAATTCCAATTGTGTGAGTTATCTTTCCATTTACACACCAAGATCACTCACTCACAATTGAGCCTTTCCGCTCTTAAGATATAAGTATATTTCAATTCTGCAATTTACATTCAAGTCGTGTGAGTTACTTTCAAGTTCGGGTATTTCCCTTCAGCTGCGTGAGTTGCACTTTCATTCGGGTATTTACATTAAGTTGTGTGTGTCAGTTGCTTTAAATTCGAGCTTGTAAACACCCCAAAATTCTTCGATTTCATGAAACAAATACCTGGTTTTCAAATCAACCCCAAAAGGGCCATTTTGAGTTTTAAAAACCCAGGGGCTTCCCAAAAGCCTATAAATTCAATTTTGGAACCCCATATCCAATATGAGTCCTTTAAACTCGGGCTAAGCCTCATTTTTCTAAAAAGCCAAAGATGAACAGGTGAAGCAGGGAGGACGACACCTGATCGAGAAGTAGCCCAACAACCAGCCCACGAAGGCCAAATCAAAGGCAGCCTCAGACACAGGGGCAGAAGCTAAAAAGCAACACCCTGGCCAGATAAAAGCCAGGGTCAAAAGGCGAAAGGAAGGCCCAGGCCCGATGCAGAATGCAAGCCCGGCACACCCAGAAGCCAAATCAAGCATCCCCATCCAAGCAACATGAATCTGAATCAGAAAAGGTCAAGATGAACAGAAACAGAGTCTAGAATGGCGAGATGGAGTCCGGACGACAAAGTTGGGGAAAACCCAGCACTAGACGGAGTGCCGATGAAGCTAGTGACCACACAAAACATCCACCTCGAAAGGCCAAGAAGGACCATCTAGAGAAATTTTGGATTGGATCTAGACCATAAATATCCAGATCTATATCTAAATAGTGTTTGGATTTGGGTCAATCCAAATAGTATTTGGATTTGGATTGGATCCAAATAGTGTTTGGATTGGATCAGATCTGGACCAAAATATCTAGATCCATATCCAAAAAACGTTGGATTTGGATCGGATATGGATCTCAAAATATCTGAGATCCAAGATCTAGATCCAAATAGTGTTTCGATCGGACATAGATTCCACGATCCAAACCAAGACCCATATCCAAGACCCACCTCATTTGCCTATAAATAGGAGTGAGGGGGTCCCCAAGAGTTCACGTGAATTTGCTTGGAGGAGAGAGAGTGAGAGAGTGGTTCAAGTCATGTTGGCTCAAGGGTGAGTGTGGGTCAAGCCTAGTAGGCTAAGTGGGTTCCATCCAAGGTGGGCTCGATCAAGGGAGGCTGCAACCGTGGCTTGGAAGTGGGCTCAACCAAGAAGGATCAGCTCAAAGAGGTAAACCTATCCCTAAACTACACTAGACTCGAACCAACCTAACCTTAACTGAACCTAGACTCGAACTTAACTGAACCTAGACTCGAACTTAACTGAACTTAGACTTGAACCTAAACTAAACCCTGGCCCAGCCGTGTGCCCCTGCGCACCACCCGCGCCCTACGCCCTTCCGAACCCCACGTGCCGCGCCAGTCGCACGCCATCTGTGCGCCCTATGCCTCTTAGCGTCAGGCACCTCCCGCGCGCCATCCACACGTCCTGCGCCCCCCAGCGTCAGGCACCTCCCACGCTCCGCCTGTCTGTACCCCCAGCACGCGATGCACTCCAGTGCGCGATGCACCCTACGCTCTGTCCTTACACCTACTGCTCCATTCCAGCTCCCCTTTAGGACCCCTTAGGACCACGAGCCTTCCTTAGGACTGACTCTACCACCTTGGCCGTGACCTTACACTTAGGCCGTAACCCCCTTGCTTGACCGAATCTAGGTCCCCTAAGACCCTAAGTCCGTGAGCCTTCCCTAAGTATAACCGAGCCCCAACCTCTCCCAAGCCACCTAGGACTAACCCTAGACAGTCCCACTTTGGCCGTGACCTTCTACTTAGGTCCATACTCTAGACAACCTAACCAGGACCCATCAATACTCTCTTCCCAAAGCCATTTAGGGAGACCCCTCTTGGCTGCCCAAAGTGAACCACAAGCCCAAATACGAGCAAGTGAAGACGGACTAGCTATTTGCAAGTGTCTAAACTTGGTCTCTGACGCTAACTTGCTTTACACTTAATTCAATTCGGATACGGGGTTGTATTAACAGAGCGTTGTCTCCCCCCGGAATGTAATATTGTTGCTTGGCACACGAGACACATACGTGCACTTGAGCTTTAGCTCTTAATCTCGTACACCAAGCACCCACATACACGGTTGAGCTTTCGCTCTTACTCCAAAGACTCTAGTAAGAGCTGCGTGAGTTGTCTTTAAATTTATACACTACACCCACGCATGCATTGAGCTTTCGCTCTTATCATATATATGTATTTCCATTCAGTTGGTTGTTACTTTAAGTCGTGTGAGTTTTCATTTAAAATTCCACACTCGCACCCAAAGACACCCGACCTCTTGCTCAAGCACCTTCACGCACATTTTGGCCTCAGCAGCCACTAAGATATAGCCATATCTATATATTTTCAACTGCGTGAGTTTTCTCGGTTCAGTTGTGTATGTCTTTCAATTCTGAGTTGTTAAAGTCATGTGAGTTGCATTTCAATATATACACAACACACACGCACACGTTGACGACCTTCAGGCTCATATATATAAGTATTTCCCCGTTCCGCAAGTTAAATTTCAATCGTGTGTGTGAGTTATCTTTCAATTTATACACTACCCACACACGAACACATTGGCGACCTTCGGGCCCATATATATACACGTATTTCCCTTCCGCACTTTACATTTAAGTCGAGCGGGGTTTTACATTCCAAGTCGTGTAAGTTGTCTTTACATTTATACACAACACACATGCACACATTGAGCCTTTCCGCTCTTATATCTATATCTCCCTTCCACAATTTCCCTTCAGCTATGTCTTTCAATTTCGGGTTTTAAGGTTCAGTTGTGTGAGTTGCATTGCATATCCGCCATACTCAAGATAGTGCGCATACTTGCATCAAACAAACCCCGAACAACCCGTGTAAACATGCCAAGACTTAGGCACTTGATGCATACACCTCACGCCTAAGTAGATAAAACTCAAAGACATAGATACGTGCAAACCCCACGTAAAAATATCTGCAATTAGACAAACAAATCGATCAAATACTTTCATATCTTTTCAAAAAGGCTACGCTTGTTTAAAATCGAGATTTCTAAAGCATACAAATTGACCCTTAAGCATCGGTTCAAGAAAGTTTACGACAAAAAGAGCCCACTTGTCCACAGTCACCCCCTAAGTCAGATATTTCAAAACCTACTTCGCTAGTTTGACTAAGCTAGCTGGCACGCCCTTTTTAAAGTGACTTAGACATGAAAAAGGTTCACTTCAGGCCTAAGAACTCGGAGTGAAAATTTTCGCTTGTCTACAGGAATTGGTATGCCCGGTGGGACTTGGATCTTAAAAAAAATCGATACAAACAAGCAGACCTCTTGAAAAATTTTCAAGAAAAGTATTTTAACTCTTTGTCTTTTGCATTTCATAGTTGGGTTTTAAAAAGCATCGAAGTCATGTCGAGTTCAAACTCCAATGAAGTGCCCAGCCATGTCTCGCGTACATCAAGTTCTCACTCTAGGAGATTTTCGAAAAATCGAAACAAAAGAGAGGAAATCGAGGATTTGAGAAGGGACTTTGAGGCCAAGATCACTGCCCTTAGCCAAGAGGCTGAAGCAGCTGATTCGTGTTCGTCACATGGCGAAGCCATAAAGGCCAAAAAGAAATTTGAAAAGTCTCGAAAGCACAAAGAGACCTCCGCTATGGAGGAAAACCAATACCACGAGTCCTTCACTCACAAGGACCGTAAAGCCCTACAGCAGCTGCTAAAAGGGCAGAATAAAGAGAAAAGAACATATGCCCTGTCTGATTTCCTTCCTTTGAATTATGAAACAGACAATGACAATGAAATACCGAATTTCCATCGGTATGATGGCATGAGAGACCCTAGGTCTCACTTGCAACTTTTCTCTCGTCGAACCCACAAGAAAAAGAATGACTCGATGAAATGGGTGTATTGGTTTCCCCTTTCCCTCAATGGCACAACTGCAAAATGGCTGGCTTCCTACGATCTAAGTCAGTTCACAACTTTTGAAGAGTTAGTGAACTGCTTTATGCAAAGATTTTTGCATAACGTAGAAGTCACGCCCACTTTAAATACTTTGAGGGATACGAAGCAAGATATGAAAGAAGATGTGCATGCATTTATCGTTCGATGGAGGTCCCTCCTTGGGCAAGTATCAGAACCCATATCAGAAGGGTGTGCAGTAATGCTCATCCTGGATAATTTTAAAAACGAGTTGAAAACCCTTCTTCCCCTCCACGAAATCTCGACTTTCCACAGGTTGATTAAAAAGGCATCCCTTTTTAAACTAATTTGAAGAAAGGCGTCTACCATCACTTGTGGAAAGGGAGTGTGGTTTCAAAAACTTGCTTGGAAAAACTCGGAACTTACGGGTTACCCACAATGGACAAAGGGACTAAGCCCCACAAAGTTGCAAATGTCCGAGTAGATCCAAGCCCGGTGAGCACTTCGAAAAATTTTGAGAGTTTTGAAAATAAAAAAGACAAAAAAATATAAAAACCTTTTGAAAAATAGGAGTATACTCCATTAGGACAACCTATGTCGGAGGTCCTACACCTCCTACTTGCCCAAGGAATGATCGAACTCCCCGAGATTCCCCAGGGAACCACTTCCAAAGGAAGGTTCTTAAATTGATTTTGCAAGTATCATTGGCTCAAAGGCCATGATACGAAGCAATGTTTCTTCCTACTCAACAAGATTGAGAACTTGATAGAGCAGGACCGGCTCCATGTCACTGAGGAACCAGAGCCTGCCCAAGCTATTTTCAAAGAACCCTTCCCTAGCCACGCAAGTACCAGTGGAAAGGACAAAGAGGTATGTGCTTTAAAGATTTCAAAGAGTCTAGCGCATGCATATCATTCTGGGGTTTCTACTTGTGCACCATCTCTAATCCTTCATAGGAAAATCGCCCAAGTAGTAATCCAGGGAGTGCCTAAAGGCCCGCCCCTGGTTAAACCTGTTTTACAAATCCAAGGTGCCTCAAAGCACACGAATAGAGCCATCATAGGCGCGAGCCCTAGGTTGATCATGGGGGAAGTGACTAGGTCCAGGATCTATCAACCCCCACATCTACAAAGTGCTAAAAAAGTGGTCAGTGTTCTTGGCCCTTCAAAAGCATGTATTCCTAGGATCTCGCCAAAAATGGACAAAGGCAAAGTTGTTTTAACCTTGTATGATTTTGAAAATCATCTTTCAAAGATTCCAATTAACATGTCCATCCTAGAGCTGATACAAACCTCGCCTAGGCATAGACTTGTTTTAGAGAAAATTCTAGAAAAAGCCAAGGTTAGCTCAAACATAACCCCAGAGTCCTTATCAACCCAAGTGGCATCTATAGGTGTAAAAACGCCCATCGTGTTCTCAGAAGAGGATATCAAAAGACCATATAAACCCCACAACCAAGCCCTACATATCGAGGTGGTATTGAATCACCATCCTCTGGACACGTGCCTAGTTGATGGGGGAGGAGGTCTCAACATCCTTTCGCTCCACGTGGCATATCAAATCGGAGTCACCTTGACCTCCGTGAACCCAAGCCCCATCGTGATCACTAGATACGATGAGAATGCGTCTAGACCCTTAGGATCCATAGAATTACCCATGGAAATGGGGGGGATAGCTTACATGGGGGTGTTCCATGTCCTGGACATCCACCCCCACTACAACCTATTATTGGGAATGCCTTGGATACACAGCCTGCGAGTTGTACCATCCACCTTCCATAGATGTGTCAAAATCCCCTTCGAGGATCAAGTCGTGGTAATTCTAAGTGAGAGTCACCCTCAGCTTCAGGGAATATAGAATTTCCCATGCTTGTCGAGTTCTCAAGCCTATGAGGCCAACCTGGGGTAGGTCTTGGTCGAGCCACCCAAGCTCGTCCTTCAAAAGCCTAGGAAGGTTTTATACATCAAGGCACTTAAAACCCTAACCATCCTAGGTAAGGCCAAGAGTCGTCCATTCCCAAAAACCCTAGATAGAAAGCCATATGAGCATAACATGGACGATAGCAAGTTCCAGAATCATAAACTATACCAAAACTTTTCAAAAACTAAAAAATCATGGAACATGCTATTGAACATGGGATATATGCCATACAAAAGTCTAAGGGCACAAAACCAGGGTCTCCTCGAGCCCATACTGCCCAGAGCCAACCCAAGCCGATATGGGATTGGCTATACTCCCAAAATACCCCTAGAGCCCCCACCTATGACCACCTGGGTCAAGGGTGCCCTAGACCCTAGTGAAGCAGAAACCTATGATTTAGACCTCTTGTTTAGAGTCTAACTTGTGGCATTTTCCTTTATAGGTATGATGGAAGATCCCTTCTTAAACCAAAATCCAAAAAAATTAGAAAAACTCGAAATTCAAAAACAAATTAAAAAACCTTAAAAACCAAAAACATTAGAAATTTGTGCAAAAACCAAAAAAACTGTTGTTTGTATAGCTCCAAGTGTCTTTGCTTTACAACAATCCAAAAAAATCGAAAATTCAGAAATACCCAAAAACAAAATCCTATATATACCAGCCCTTGGTAAAGGTTTGGAAAAGGCCAAGGATTTCGAAAAGAAAATTGTCTTCATAACAAGACCAAAAGCTTCGAAACCCGTTGAAATTCCAAGTCAAAAACCAGGTGTTTTCAAAACTCAAACATCAAGTTCAAGTTCCCTAAGATTCAATACTCTCGAGAATGATCAAAGCCTGGAGGAAGATCAAACCTCCGAGCTCCCAGAGTTTCATAAAATTCTCAATTTTGAAAAACCTTCGAATGCTGTAGGAGGGGATTTCATAGAGATCAACCTAGGGAGTGAAACAAAGCCCAAACACATTAAGATAGGCGCATGTTTGCATGAGCATGAAGCATCATCATTCATTGCATTTTTGAAAACCTATATAGATGTCTTTGCATGGACATATGAAGACATACCGGGTATAGACCCAAGAGTCGTAGAGCATTGTCTTTCCCTATATCCGGATGCAAAACCCATAAAGCAAAAGCTTAGAAAGATTCATCCGAACGTGCATGCGCAAGTTAAAGAGGGTTTAGAAGATTTGCTAAAAGCCGGTTTTATAAAACCCATTGCATATTCTGATTGGTTGTCAAATATTATTGTAGTTCGAAAATCCAATGGGAAAATTCAAATATGCATCGATTTCAGAAACCTAAACAAAGCCACTCCAAAGGATAACTTTCCTTTACCTAACATTGATTTGATAGTCGATGGTACCACAAATCATGAAATATTTTCATTCATGGATGGCTATTTAGGATATAACCAAATCAAATTAGTCCCAAGAGATTAGGCTAAAACTGCTTTCACAACGCCTTGGGGCACGTACTGCTATACAGTCATGCCCTTTGGTTTAAAAAATGCCGGCACCACCTACCAAAGAGCTATGACTACGATCTTTCATGATCAGATTCATGAGCTCGTAGAGGTATATGTGGATGATCTCTTGGCTAAATCAAAAACTCGATGCACTCATATCGAATGCTTACAAAAAAATTTCGAAAGGCTTAGGCTTTACAAAGTAAAGCTAAACCCTTAAAAGTGCATGTTCGGAGTCGAATCTGGCAAGCTCTTAGGCTTTATGGTAAGCCAAAGGGGCATTGAAGTTGACCCTCTAAGTGTAGAGTCATCATAGACATGACTCCACCCTCCAATCTTACGTAAATCTGTAGCCTCCAAGGTCGCCTCCAATCAATTCGCAGGTTCATTTCGAAACTTGCTACAAGATGCGAACCCTTCAACAAAGTTTTGAGAAAAGGGGTGAAATTCGTATGGGACGATGATTGCCAAAAGGCTTTCGAAAGACTAAAAGCATATTTGGTTAATCCTCCTGTTTTAAACCCTCCAAAGCAAGGAAAACCTCTTTTACTCTATATTTTTGTGCATGCGAATGCTTTGGGTGCATTACTAGCTCAATATGAGGATGATACCCATAAAGAGTATGCCATCTATTACATTTCGAAAACTCTCTTGGCTTATGAACGAAATTATCAAGCCATGGAGAAGACTTGCTTGGCCTTGGTATGGGCCTGTCAGAAATTTCGACACTACTTCCTAGATCATGAGATCTGGATAGTGTCTAGGCTTGATCCAATCAAGCATCTGTTTGAAAAACCTATCCTCACGGGTAGGCTAGGTAAATGGCAGCTCCTCTTGATGGAGTATGACCTAAAATTCCACCATCAAACATCCATCAAGGGCCAAGCCCTAGCCGACTATGTGGCTGACTTCCCCTTGGAAGATGCGTATCCCACACTTGACAAAATGCCCAATGAAGGCATACTTCAAAACCAATTTCAAAATCATATCTTATCAAATTGTTTAAATGAAAACCAAGTGTGGAAGATGCACTTCGATGGGGCTCGAAACCAAAGAGGGGTTGGGGCAGGCATCGTCCTCATATCCCCTGAAAAGGGAGAAATACCCATAGCCATTCGCCTAGATTTTGAGTGTTCCAACAACACAGCCAAGTATGAAGCACTCATACAAGGCTTAAAATTTTCGAAAACTCCAGGGGCATCATGCATTGAAGTCTTTGGAGATTCTTTACTTGTCATAAACCAAGTGTTAAAGATTTGACAAGTTAAAAACGAAAAACTTCTTCCATACCACGAGTTGGCCACCAAGCTGGTCGAGTCGTTCAAATCGTGTACGCTCACACACGTAGGAAGAGAGGATAATGGCGTAGCCGATGCCCTCTCATCCTTGGGCTCAGCCCTAAGGGTCGATCCCACTTTGAACTTTAACACGATTTGAACGAAAAAGCTTAAAGATAAAGCTTGGTGGCATACACGCCATTATCTTGAAATTTGCCAAATCAACCAAACTGACACTAAAAAACCTTGGTTTCAAGACATAGAAAGTTTCTTAGAAAATGGAGGATTTTCAAAATACGCTTCATCCAAAGATAAAGCTTTTATACGAAAAATTTCTACCCGATATACGATTTTGGGAGGGGTTCTTTACAAAAAGAGTTTCACTGGCATCTTACTAAGGTGTGTCAACCTGGAGGAGGCTAGGATAATAATGCATGAATTCCACAACGGAGAATGTGGAGGGCATGTAAATGCCAATATGATGGCGATGAAAATACTTAGAGCGGGTTATTTTTGGTCCACCTTAAAGCAGGATTGCCATGACCAAGTTAGGAAGTGTCACCCATGTCAAGTGCATGGACATGCCATCCATACCACGTCATCCTCATTGCATTCCGTAGTCAGCCCCTGGCCATTCACCATATGGGCGTTTGACATCACAGGACCAATATTCCTCATGCATCAAATGGGCATAGGTTCATATTAGCAGCCACCGAATACTTTTCCAAATGGGTTGAAGCTACCTCCCTAACAAATGTTCAGGGGCAACATGTAGTAGCATTCATTAGGAAAAATATTTTGGCTCGCTTTGGGCTTCCAAAGGACTTAGTGTCCGATAATGGCACCCCCTTCAAAAACGAGAGGATGGTTAAGTTATGTAGCACGTATGGCATAACTCACCACTTCTCATCGCCCTACTACCCACAAGGCAACGGCCAAGCCGAAGCCACCAATAAGACTCTCATAAGCATTATTGAGAAGACTTTAGAGAAGGGTAGGACGTGGCATGAGAAGCTGGATGAAGCCTTATGGGCTTTTAGGACTTCCATCCGAACTCCCACAAAGGCCATGCCATTTGAGTTGGTCTATGGCACAAACGCCATTCACCCCATTCATACCAAAATTCATTCATTTCATACATCCATTTCATTCGACCTTCCCCTAGAGACGCTTCAGCATGCTAGGATGGCCGAACTTGACTTACTAGATGAGCGAAGGCTCCTTGCCATGGATCATGCACATGCATACCGGCAAAGGGTAGCCCGACACTATGAGAAGCATATGAGACCTCACCACTTCAAAGTGGAAGACCTTGTGCTCAAAATCATCCAATATCGTGGCCCACATCCACTTGGAAAGTGGCGGCCCAAGTGGGATGGCCCTTATGTTGTACGTGGAACCACCACGAACAATGAATATTGGCTAGTCGATGTGGAGGGTAGGAACTTAGCCGATCTATGAATGCTCAATTTTTGAAAAATATCATGTGTAGGGTCTAAGCTAACCCCTATATTTCGAAAATATTTTGAAAACCTCCTTTTTGAAACTTCGTGAGTGAGGATCAAAGCAAATCATACAACCCTAAATGAGAGACTCGATTGCTTGTGAAAGAGCAGAGTTTTCCAAAACCAATGGGACACATTTCAAAAATCCTTCTTATTACAAACAAAGGCCTGATTCAAAATAGCAAGATACTTGCAAGTAGTACGTGTTATTCCTAAATAGGCTAATCTGGGATGAATCGAGTAGATCCTTGGGATAAGTCCTCCCCCGTTTCTCTTTTCTTCCCTAAAAAGAAAACTTGGCCAAAAAGGAAAAGGGAAATCCCTGCAAAGTCTCTTTCCAAAAAGAAAGGTGAATCAAAAGAAAATCGTGTATTCTATGGAAAAGAGGGAATAAAGAAAAAATACTCCCAAAGAGAGACCCTCTACGAAAAAAACAGAAAAATGGCCAAAAAGCTCAAAAAGAGCAGTTTTCCGCCTCTATGCCTTAAACCACGAGACATTACAGATTGGACCGTGGTAATCTCTTTCCCATCCCTGCGACTTATCCCAAGGTGAAGAAAGGTTCA
Organism: Brasenia schreberi; assembly: GCA_036023115.1. Taxonomy (NCBI): domain Eukaryota; kingdom Viridiplantae; phylum Streptophyta; class Magnoliopsida; order Nymphaeales; family Cabombaceae; genus Brasenia; species Brasenia schreberi. The sequence goes on from JAYKKT010000071.1 coordinate 7,982,243, forward strand.
TTCTAAGGAATCCTAAAGTAAAAATAGGATTTACTTACTTGAATCTCATCTTGTTTGAGAGTTAGACGTCTAAGTAAGGCATAGGAATTTTGAAATATGGCTTGATTTCGAATAAAACCTCTGCTAGATTAGCGAGTGTCAAGACTCAAATAAAGGAAAAACACGAAAAGCTGAAGTCCTTAGGATTGAAGCTAAAAAGGAGCTTTCCTCTTTCAAAAATGAGTTTAGAAAATCCTCGAACATCGAGCAATATAAGACCAGCTCACTTGGTGCAGCAGGTCTTCATAAGACTCCCTAGTTCGACTATTACATTAAGTCTCTAGGAGACCGTACTTTCTAGCATATCATCCCATGCCTCTCATTCATATTCACGCATGGAAGCTTGCATCAATCCCAATTAGGACTAGAACCATGTAGGTAAGTCCCCTTTGGCGAAAATCTCCTCCTACCAAGCTTAAAAGAAAATGTTTTCTAAAAACTAGGATGATCTCATATTCTCAAGGGTAGATTCAGGGAGAAATTAAACAGGGGTGTTGTCGTCTTTGCCATTATCTAAATCACTTTGGATAATGCCAAAGAAGGGCATCTGTAAACACCCCAAAATTCCCCGATTTCATGAAACAAATACCTAGTTTTCAAATCAACCCCAAAAGGGCCATTTTGAGTTTTAAAAACCCAAGAGCTTCCCAAAAGCCTGTAAATACTGTTTTGGAACCCCATATCCAATGTGAGTCCCTTAAACTCGGGTTAAGCCCCATTTTTCCAAAAAGCCAAAGATGAATAGGTGAAGCAGGGAAGACGACACCTGATCGAGAAGTAGCCCAACAACCAGCCCACGAAGGCCAAATTCAAAGACAACCTCAGAAACAGGGGCAGAAGCCCAAAAGCAGTACTCTGGCCTAATAAAAGCCAAGGTCAAAAGGCAAAAGGAAGGCCCAGGCTCGATGCAGAATGCAAGCCCAGCACACCTAGAAGCCAAATCAAGCATCCCCATCCAAGCAACATGAATCTGAATCAGAAAAGGCCAAGATGAATAGAAACATAGTCTAGAATGGCGAGATGGAGTCCGAACGACAAAGTTGGGGAAAACCCAGCACCAAACGGAGCGCTGATGAAGCTAGTGCCCGCAAAAAATGTCCGCCTCAAAAGGCCAAGAAAGACCATCTAGAGAAAATTTGGATTGGATCTGGACCATAAATATCTAGATCCATATCCAAATAGTGTTTGGATTAGGATCGGATCCAAATAGTATTTGGATTGGATCGGATTTGGACCAAAATATCTAGATCCATATCCATAAAAATGTTGGATTTGGATCAGATATGGATCTCAAAATATCTGAGATCCAAGATCCAGATCCAAATAGTGTTTGGATCACACATGGATTCCACGATCCAAACCCAAGACCCATATCCAAGACCCACCTCATTTGCCTATAAATAGGAGTGAGGGGGTCCCCAAGAGTTCATGTGAATTTACTTGGAGGAGAGAGAGTGAGAGAGTGGTTCAAGCCATGTTGGCTCAAGGGTGAGTGTGGGTCAAGCCTAGTGGGCTGCATCAAAGGTGGGCTCAATCAAGGGAGGCTGCAACCGTGGCTTGGAAGTGGGCTCAACCAAGAAGGATCGGCTCCAAGAGGTAAACCTAGCCCTAAACTAACCTAGACTCGAACCAACCTAACCCTAACCTAACCTTAACTGAACCTAGACTCGAACTTAACTGAACCTAGACTCGAACTTAACTGAACTTAGACTTGAACCTAAACCAAACCCCAACCCAGCCGTGTGCCCCTACGCACCACCCACGCCCTGCGCCCTTCCGAACCCCATGCGTCGCGCCAGTCGCGCGCCATCCACACGTCTTGCACCCCTCAGCATCAGGCACCTCTCACGCTCCGCCTGTCTGTACCCCCAGCGCGTGATGCGCTCCAGTGCGCGACGCGCCCTACGCTCTGTCCTTGCACCTACTGCTCCATTCCAGCTCCCCTTTAGGACCCCTTAGGACCATGAGCCTTCCTTAGGACTGACTCTAGACAGCCCCACCTTGGCCGTGACCTTACACTTGAAGGAGTGAGATTCGGGTCTTACCTTTCCGGTACTCTGATCGCAGGAGGTTTCGCAGTGGATGTTGATGACGTCGTCGCGAGGTTTCCTCACGAGGGTTTTCTCAGATGACTGTATTCTGTGTATCACTTCTATAAGAAGCTTTTTGTATTTTTCTCTTCTTATTTTCTCTGTGAATGGATGCCCTTTTATAGGCATCTGCTCCCCTGTCGTCTGGCATTCTCCTCTCGTGGCTTCTCTCGTCTGGGAGAGGTAACAGATGGCCATTACCGGATTTTCTGGTAACGGTTGTCCGTTACATATCAGGCCTCTCCACTAGTAACGGCTGGATGGCCAATCCAGCCGTTACCTGAGCCGAGAATGGCAATCTCAATGTAACATCTCTCACTTGGCCATTTGAGCCAAGTGTATCGACATACTGGTTTTCCTCCCACTTTCTCGGGGTTTTCCCTAGTTATGTCAATCCCTGATTACTATTGCAATCAGAACCTGTTGTGTGGTTATTTCCCTACACAACAAATCATCCGTTGTATGGTTATTTACCTATACAACAACATATCTTAAACCCATGTTTCTAACATGTTTTGAGAAGAGTTCTTTCGTTATGCCTTTGGTTAAGGGGTCTGCCAACATATCTTCTATTGGCATGTATGAGATGGATATTTTCTTTCTCATAACCATATCATGAACATAGTGGTATTTTACCATTATATGCTTGCTTTTTTAGCAATATGCTCCACTCTTAATAAGAGTAATTGCTGCATTGTTATCACAATAGATAACCACCGGCTCATCTGTTATTTCCAGCTTCAAATCACGTATGAAGCGACTTATCCAAACAGCACTTGTTGCAGCCATACAACAAGCAATATACTCAGCTTCCTTTGTATGCAAAGCTACACAACCCTGTTTCTTACATGCCCAAGAAACAGCACCACCTCCAAATAAGAATATTTGTCCTGAGGTTGATTTGCTGTCATCTTTGCTCCCAGCAAAGTCAGCGTCTGAGTATCCTACCACTTCTAATTCATTTGCTTGAAACCATAGTTTCAAGTCCTTTGTTCCTTTCAGATATCTTAGAATCCTTTTTACAGCTATCCAATGCTACCAACTTGGATTACTTTGATATCTACTGACAAGACCAACAGCAAAGCTGATATCAGGTCTTGTACACAACATAGCATACATCAACCTGCCAACAGCTTGAGCATAAGGAACATTAGGCTTATCGTCTCCTTCATCGGGACAATCAGCCTTACTTAGTTTCATCCCTTTTGCAACAGGTGTATCTGCAGACTTGCATTCACCCATTTTGAATTTCTTGAGGATATAGTCTATATATCTCTCTTGACTCAGGCATAAGAGTCTAGATCCTCTATCTCGAGAGATCTTTATACCCAAGATATAGGATGCTTCTCCCATATCTTTCATTTCGAACTTGGAGTTCAACCATGACTTGGTTTTGACAATCATTTCATCGTCATTTCCAGTCAACAATATGTCATCGACATACAAAGATAAGATGACAAAGTGGCTCCCACTGTTCCAAACATAAACACAGTGATCAAGTTTGTTAGCCACAAACCCAAGTTCTATAATGGCATTTTGAAAAGTCAAATACCATTGGCAAGATGACTGTTTTAGGCCAAATAGGGATTTTTTCAACCCATACACTTTATCTTCTTGGCCTTCAATCACAAATCCTTCGGGCTGCTGCATGTATATGATTTCTTCTAGATCGCCATTTAGAAAGGCGGTCTTCACATCTAACTGATGTAAATTCAAATCATTGCCAGGATTATACGTATGGATGCAAATTTCGCAACTGGGAAATATGTCTCAACATAGTCTATCCATTTTTGTAAAAAACCCTTTGCAACCAACCTCGCCTTAAACTTGTCGATTGTACCATCGACCTTATATTTCTTTTTCAGAACCCATTTACAGCCTATGGATTTTCTTCCTTTTGGTAAATCAACCAATTTCCAAACTTGGTTTTTCTCAATGGATTCAATTTCCTCATCTATGGCTTTCTCCCAGTCTGTTGATTCTGATGAATTCATTGCTTGCTGATAAGTCAAGTTATCAGTCAATTCATCTAAATCTACCGAATTACACACTTCTTCTGAAAGGTAAGTGTGATAATCCTTTAAACAGGATGGAATGGCTCTTGGCCTCTTATGTCCAATTAAGGTATCGGTAGTTTCAGGAAGTTCTTGTATGGGCTCAAAAGATGATTGGTCAAAATCTACCAAATCATCAACATACTCTTCATTGTTTTCCAAGATGTCATTCTTAGAATCTTCTAAGAATTCAACATCTCTGCTTTCAATGAGTCCTTGGTCCTTATGATAGAACTGATATCCTTTTTGAACCTTTTGGATATCCAATAAGTATACACCTCAAGGACCTACTGTCTAGTTTATTTCTAGACTGTTCAAGGATCTTGACATGTGCAATTGATCCCCATCTCCTGAGATGACCTAGGTTGGGTTTTCTCCCAAACCACATCTCATATGGTGTAGTGAACACAGCTTTACATGGCACTCTGTTGAGCACGTTGTAAACACCCCGAAATCCCATGAATTTCTCAAATCGATCTGGTTTTGTAAAAGCAGCCCCAAAGGGCCATTTTGAATCTGGAAACCTAGGAGCCTTCCAGACAACCCTGTATATATATGTTTTAAACTTTATATTTCAAAAATATGTGATATGGGTTTTGAAAACCTTTTAAAACATGTTTTGGAACCTCGAAGCAGCTTGGCCTAATCCAGACAGGACCAAGAGAGCTAAGGAGAGCCCAGAACCGGAGCACATGTCGAGCCCGGCACAGCAACTCTCGTATCAAATCCACACCCCCAGGATCTCGAACGTCCAAGACCCTGTTATCATCAAAACATCATTTGAAGTCATCTCCGGAAGGCGAAAACAGAGGCAGACGATCATGTTGGCGAAGACCCAACGAAGACGGAGTACTGATGCTGTCAGGCCCCGCACAAACCGTTTGTTTCTAACACAGCTCGAAGGAGTCAAAGTTCAGTTTGGATCGGATCTAGACCATATATATCCAGATCCCAATCCAAACCCATGTATGGACTTAGATTTGGATTTGGATTCAAAAATCCAATCCAATATCCATATCTATGGCCCACATCACCTTCTCATAAATGGAGGTGGGGCCCACTTGAAATTCATGTGGGATTATGGGCATGAGAGAGAGTGGGGGTGGATAAGATCAAGTGTGTGTTGTAATTAAGCTTGACTTGTGTGTCAAGTTTGGGGTTAATCATGTGGGTTAGCCTAATTAAGTGGGTTTAAGCTTGTAATTAGCCAAAACCTAACCTAGGGCTGCATCAACATGATATGATTAGGGTTTATGGGTCATGCAAAGGGAGCTCCTTCACCTAAACCTATCCCAAAACACCTAATCCTAGCTTTCTACCCTAATCCTGTCCTAATCTGAGCCTAATCACCTAACCCACTTCCCTAATCTCGGCCTAATCTCAACCTAATCACCTAACCCACTTCCCTAATCCTTCCCTAAACCTAGGTTAATTTCCCTAAACCTAGCCTAATCCTAGCCTAATCACCTAACCTACCTCACTAAACATCACCCTAAAACCAACCCACCTAGCTAAACCCTAAACCTCTAAACCACCCCTAGCACACAACCTACCCAAACCACTTGTATTTAAAATATCTGGCCCTACCCTTTCCAGCCCACCTTATCACCACACCACCCTACCTAGACCACCTAACCACTACCCCAAAACCAGCCCTAACCGACCTAGCCCAGCCCTATATAAACCCCCCCCTTGGGGGTGGGTTTTTCCCATCTTCAAGCCCCTCTTCCACCAGCCGGGTCCTCCACTCTCCAGCCCAGCCGACTCCCATCCTGCTCCACCTGCCCCACAGTCAGCCACCACCAACACCACCACTCCAGCCGAGCACCACCAACACCGCCACTCCAACCGAGGCCCACATCGCCACCCTTCTTCCCAGCTGAACTCCATCCTGCGCATCCCAACCACCCGGCTCCTCTCTTCCATCCACCGCCTCTCTTCAAGCACGGTTAGTACCCCATCCTTCATCTCACCTTCTCCACTCCCTCTCCACTCTCAGCCACCTAACCCCCTACCATATCACCCTAACACCAGCCATTCCACTTGCTACCACCATTCCCACTCGGCCAGGCCCGTAACCACCCTAAATACCCGCCACCACTTAGACATCTTAGCTCCATTCGGCCACCCTATCCGACTCCCTAAGACCTGCCCATATCACCCCACTACACCCACTACCACCTGACCCCATCTCCTAGCTAGTTCCCTTCCCTTACACCACTCCTAGCCACCCTAGCAGCCCGCCACCACCAAGCACCCTTAGTCAGCCACTCCACCCGACTGTCACCTTTTTATTCGGCCAGCCATCCGCCAGCCATAACCTTCCCCTAGCTAGTTCCCTTCCCTTAGTGTCATACTCCCTTAGTGACCCTACTTAGGCCCTTTAGCCCAACACACCAAAAATAGCCCCTCCTTAGCAGCCGGCCATCTTCAAGGCGCCTCTTCCGCGCACCAAGGACATCCGGCCAGCACCTCCCCTTGCCGTTCAACTTCGCGGAGCTCCCTTTTGTAGCCCAAGGCGAAGGCCAAGCCCACGCTCAAGCAAGGCATCTTCGGACCAGCTATTAGTAAGTGCCTAACTCGGTCCTTAGTTGTATACTTGCTTAAGATTCAATTTGATACGGGGTTGTAATAACGGAGCATAGTCTCCCCCCGCTTGTAATAACGTGGCTTGGCACACCCACACACGTGCACTCTCTTAGTTGTGCATGATTTTGAACACACACGGGCCTAATCAACCCCTAATACATAAATATATACATATACTTTAATTTTCGTAGGGTTTTGCTTAAGTTGGGTGTGTTGTCTTTCAATTCGAGCACTCACACACATTGAGCCTTCGCTCTTATTTGAAAGACCCAAGTAAGGGCCGACCTATACTATTTGGGTTTTCATTTCATGTCGTGTGTGTAAGTCTTTCAATTCAAGCACTCACACACATTGAGCCTTCGCTCTTATTTGAAAGACCCAAGTAAGGGCCGACCTATACTATTTGGGTTTTCATTTCATGTCGTGTGTGTAAGTCTTTCAATTCAAGCACTCACACACATTGAGCCTTCGCTCTTATTTGAAAGACCCAAGTAAGGGCCGACCTATACTATTTGGGTTTTCATTTCATGTCGTGTGTGTAAGTCTTTCAATTCAAGCACTCACACACATTGAGCCTTCGCTCTTATTTGAAAGACCCAAGTAAGGGCCGTGTTATAATATTTGGGTTTAATTTCATGTTGTGTGCGTAGTACTTCAATTCAAGCACTCACACACATTGAGCTTTCGCTCTTATTCCCAAGACCTTAATCAAGGCCATACTGCAAGTTATATTTGGGTTTAATTTCATGTCGTGTGTGTAAGTCTTTCAATTCAAGCACGCACCCACATTGAGCCTTCGCTCTTATTTACAAGACCCGAGTAAGGGCCCATATACATACTCTATATACATATCTCCCTTCGGCATTAACATTACAAGTCATTTCCCTTCGGTTATTTCCCTTCGACATTGTCTTACATTTCGGGTTTTCCCTTTGGAGTAGCGTGAGTTTGCATTGCATCTATGCCATACCACGAGGTAGGACGCATATTGCATCAAAGCAAGTCCCGTATTCCCGCTCAAAATTCGCCCATGTAGTGGAGTGTTCATAACACACAATCTAGGTGGCCCCCTAAAGGGATAAAAAGAAAAGACTTAGGCACGTGCAAATCCACGTGATCTAAAATCTGCAATCGCATCTAAAAGACCCGAATTAAACACCTCGAACCGCTTCGTAGGCTTTCTATCCCAAAAAACTCGATTTTTCAAAGCGTACAGACTGACCCTTGCGCATCGGTGCAAGAAAGTCTGCGACGACAAGAGCTCACTTGCTCACAGTCGCCATGATTAGAAGTCAGTTTAATATCTTCGCTAGCTTAGGTAAGCTAGCTGGCACGCCCTGTTTATATAAATAGGCCTTAGACACACGAGAGGATCCGCTCCAAGCCCTAAAAAAGGCGAGAGGCGGGGATTTTCGCGCGTCTACATACGTAAACAGTTGTGCTTACCGCTTCTCCCCAAAATACCCTTGATAGAGAGGCATCAATAATCATAGACCTTGTCATATTCAATAAGGTTCTATTGTACCTTTCAGCTACACCATTTTGTTGAGGTGTTCTAGGCATTGTATTTTGTTTAGTAATACCAAAGTCTTTACAGAATTCTAAAAATTCTGTTGAGGTATACTCACCTCCTCTGTCTGATCTCAAGACTTTGATAGTATGCCCCAATTGATTTTTTACTTCTTGTTTATATTCTTTAAATGCTTCAAGTGCCTCTGATTTATGTGCTAAAAGATATATATATACATATATCTAGAGTAGTCATCGATAAAGGTTATAAAGTAACCCTTTCCTCGATGTGTCTTTACTCTAAAAGGTCCACATAAATCTGTGTGAATAATCTCTAACAGGGTTATTGCCCTTTTTGTTTCCTTGGGAAAGACTTTCCTTGTCACTTTTCCTTATATACAAGCTTCACATTTGTTGAAAGTCTTTTCCTCAAATTCGGGTAATAAGTCAAAGTTGGATAATTTCCTCAACTTTTCCAGACTTATATGCCCTAGGCGTTTATGTCACATATTCACATCAACAGAAAATACACTTTCAATATAAACAGAAGATTGATGATTTTCATTATCGGATAACTTGAACAGTCTATGTTCTACATCAAATTCTCTCGAGAACAAGATTCTCCCATATTTTCCCACAGTCACCTTGTTAGGTACAAACCTTACTTCAAAGCCTTTCTTTACTAAGGCACGGACCGAGACCAGATTGCGCCTTATAGATGGCACAATTAACACATCGGTCAGTACAATTGGTTTGCCTTGTACAAATATCCTAAAGGATCCAATACCCATAACATCTGAGAAAATATTGTTTCCCATGTACACACGATGTTGTCCGGGTTGATATTCCTTTAGATCAATTGCCCCTTCCTTAGTTTTTGAGATGTGTCTCGTAGCTTCTGAGTCGATCCACCAACCTGTAATTGGGCAATCCAAGTATAGGCATTCTGAAATTACACAGATTATGTCCTGCTTCTCCAATTGTCCGCGTTGTGGATTGTTTTCTCCACCTTTCTTGTTGCGGCAATCCCTCTTGTAGTGCCCCATCTTTTCACAGTTGAAGCACTTGATCCGAGAAGCGATTTCCTGTGATTTCTTAAAAGCTTGATCGCCTTTCTTGTTATTCTTGCCAAACTTTTTATTTGGTTTCTTTTTCTGGTTGGATTTGGAGCTAGATGCCAACTCATCTTGGATTACTAGCAGTTTTTCCCTTTTGTTTTTGAGCATGTGTTCTTGCTCAATTGCTAGCTTTAGGGGCAATTCTGAAAGGTTGATTTCAGGCCCTAACCTTAAGGCAGTGGTGACCATATTCCATGATGGAGGTAGACTGTTCAGTATAGTTGATATCTGCATTAGTTCGGGGATGACTGATTTTGCTACAGTTAAATCCCTAGCCATTACCAGCATATGATTTACATGTTCTATTACATTTTTCCCTTCTTTTATTCTAAAGGAGTTGTATTTTTGTAGTAGCAACTGCACATGCAACTTTGCAGTTGTATCATACTTAGCTATTAAAGAGTCAAACAGCTCTTTTGCAGTCTCATATTCCTCAAAGACCCTAATCAGGTCATTCTCCATATAAGTTAACATTACAGTTCTTGCTATGGTATCGTCTTTTAGAAATGTTTTATACATTTCTAACTGTTGTTGACTTGCGTCTGATGATGGAGGACGCACTGTTTCCTTTAACACATACTCTACACCTTCCAGTGTTAGAGCTAACGGGATTCTTCTCTTCCATGTCTGGAAGTTTAGACCGTTTAATTTTTCTGTTTTTGCCAGTTCGGATACACATATCCTAGAACTCATTTTTGTTTGGCAAAAATATCAAGCAGGCGGTCTTATTCTTTCTAAAGGAAACAAAAAAAAACACATAGCAAGAAACATGTTAACTTGATGCAGAAAATCTAATAATTTTAATGGTTTTTCTACCTCTAAACCAATACCAAAGGATAAATCTATAATTTTATTTATTTGTCCCTTTTTGTAATTTTTGGAAAATTACAAGGACAAACTCGTAAAATCACTATTTGGTATTCTTGTAAAATTCGCAATTGATCGGGGTTAAAATCATAATTTTAACTCTTAGGGTGAATCTGTAATTTTTCAAAAGGAACAGGGGTAAATCTGTCTTTTGACTGAATGGCAGAACTGATATTTTCCAAACCGGGTTGGATAATACCGTAAATCAGCAGCCCCTGGTATTTTGTAATTTTCAAAAACGGCCAAGGGGTAAACCTGTCCTTTTGCCGTGGCAATTTTGAAATAATTAGAAAATGACAGGGGCAATTTTGTCTTTCTCTCTCAATACCCGAGGCGGTTTTCTGAAACCGTCAGTCGATAGTTTTAAAAACCGTTGGTTTTCCCGTCGCGGTTTTTTGAAAGACCGCGATTTTTTTTTTTATTGCTATCAAAGCGAAAAATAAAAAAAGTGTACAAGTATCTGGATTTTTCCAGAGAGAGAGAGAGAGAGGGAGGGGATTCCAGCTGTCGGCGTTCGGCCGTCGGCATCGGCGTTCGGTCGTCTTTCTTCTTCTAGGCGCTTCAGCCGGTTGCTTTGTTTTTCTTTTCTGTCTCGCCTTCAGGCGTTTTCCGGCTTACCGTTGTTTTGCCTTTTGAGGCTTGCCTCTGATTTGCTTTTAAGGCTTTTCCGCCGGCTTGCCTCTAGTTTGCCTTTGGGGCTTTTCCGCCGGCTTGCCTCTGATTTGTCTTTGGGGCTTTTCCGCTAGTTTGCCTCTGGTTTGCCTTTGGGGCTTTTTGCCGGCTTGCCTCTGGTTTGTCTTTGGGGCTTTTCCGTCGGCTTGCCTCTGGTTTGCCTTTGGGGCTTTCCGTCGGCTCTCTTTTGTCTTTGGGGCTTTTCCGCCGGCTTGCCTCTAGTTTGTCTTTGGGGCTTCCCGCCGGTTTGCCTCTGCTTCCCTGTCCGACTGCCAATCGCCGACTGTTCTCTTTTTTTTTTTTTTTTTTGCAGGGAACTAGGCCCTGATACCATTGAAGGAGTGAGATTCGGGTCTTACCTTTCCGGTACTCTGATCATCGAAAGTTTCGTAGCGGATGTTGATGACGTCGTCGCGATGTTTCCTAATGAGGGTTTTCTCATACGACTGTATTCTGTGTATCACTTCTGTAAGAAGCTTTCTGTATTTTTCTCTTCTTATTTTCTCTGTGAATGGATGCCCTTTTATAGGCATCCGCTCCCCTGTTGTCTGGCATTCTCCTCTCGTAGCTTCCCTCGTATGGGAGAGGTAACGGATGGCCATTACCGGATTTTCCGGTAACGGCTGTCCGTTACATATCAGGCTTTTCCACTGGTAACGGTTGGATGGCCAGTCGAGCCGTTACCCGAGCCGAGAATGGCCATCTCAATGCAACAACACTTAGGTTGTGGAAGTGGTGGTGCCCGAAGTGGTGGTGCATGGAAACCATACAATTAATGTAACCAGTTGTCTAAAGGCAATAAATCTAGGCCAGTTATGCATGGAAACAATGTATTCTTTGGTTGTGGAAGTGGTGGTGCCCGAAGTTGTTGCGAGCTCACGGGCAGAGGCTAATGGCGATGCCGCAATGCTATTTGAGTACCCTGATCCCTATAAGGATCAACGAAAGCTAGTGCTGTAAACCTCGCTCAGAGGTAAGTGGAGGAATTTAGCTACAGCAAGGAAGAGGCAGGTGACAAAGTTGGTGCGATGTTATCAACTTTTGATTCTTATTCTCATTGAATGCCCACCTTCAATTTGCAAGAGAGACGTTCTTGGGAAGCTTCGGCTATGAGGTAGTGAGTATTGCGGAGGCTCGAGGACATTTAGGTAGTATTTGGGCCTCAAGTCATCACCTTTCTCATTAGAAGCTCACGCCGCAGTTGGGCATGTAGTGTTGTGTATGCTGGTCCTATTCTCTCGGGCAGGGGAATGTGTTGGAACCATCTTCAAAATTTCCGTTGTAGAATTTCTAAGTCGTGGCTAATGATAGGAGACCTCAGCGAAGTTTTGATGCCGATCAGAAATTAGTGGGGGGCTCTTCGGCTGGTCGTGGGTGAGTAACTTTGATGATATGCTAGAGGGATGCAGCTTCATGGACTTGGGTGCTACTGGTCCAACTTTCACCTGGTATCAACCAGTTAAGAGTACTCCAAGCGAGGAGATTGGATAGGATTCTTGCAAATCACGAGGGGCACATGACTTTCACAAACGGATTCATTGAGCATTTGCGTTGTCTGCATTCAGACCATGCACTGATCCTTCTTAGATGAGGTGACTGCATTCAGACCATGCCTTCTAGATTCCATGCTGCTTGGTCGATAATAAATATGAAGAGATCGTCAAGACTGCTTGGAAGGAAGGAGCACAGAATGTTGGGCACTATCTTGAGTGGGTGAAGAATGACTGCTTGAAATTCACTGCGCCCTTGAGAATTGAAGACAAAATTAGAGGCATTCACTGCGCCCTTGAGACACAGACTCCTATCTGTGCAAGTTAGGCAGTCCCTGCAGGGTGAATATGGCAACATCTTGGCACAATACGAGCTTCTTTGGTTTCAAAATGGAGAGAGAATTGGGCTAAGTTGAGAGATGGAAATACCAAATTCTTCCACACCCAAACCATGGTTCAAAGGCGTTGCAAGACAATGCATAGACCCCTTACAATGATGGCTTGTGGTGTACGGATCAAAGAACAACTGAAGCATACTGTCCGACAATACTACGAACATCTCTATGACACCAAGGAGGTGGCCTCACCTATGGCATTAGAATGCTTGAGAACTCCCCAAGCTCACCAAAGCTAGAAGGGTGGCCCTAGTGGAACGTGTCACCAAAGAGAAGGTCGAAAAGCAAAAAGGAGGCATTGTCATTTAAAATAGACACAGAGAAAGCCTTCAATCTGTTGGATTGGACATTCTGCAGTGTACTTTGCTAAATTCTGCTTCCCGAACATCACCATTAACTTGATTATGTGTCGTGTACCGTCGGAACATATCCGAGTTATGTGGAATTGGAGCATGTTGGAGAGGATTCAATATGCTCGTGGATCAAGACAAGGGGACTCTTATGTCCCCTTGTTCACTCTATGCGTGAAACGATTGTCTCCCATGATTCAAGAGTAGGTAAGAGCAAAAAGTAACCAAGTTAGACTGGTGACAAAATGCAGACCATGTGTTAAGAGTAGTGCCAAGAATGAAGACGGTAGTGTTTTTTGCGCATTTCTTTATTTCGATTTGCAGCACGATTTATGAGGGCTCACTTCAATGATGTTATGGAAATTAGTATCTAGGTTGGCTTCATGTTCTCAATTGTGAGGGACACATTTACTTCTTAAAATCAGTCATTAGCTCCTTGTTGATCTGTTATCTTGTACAAATCGTTTGGCTGCCAGAGAAATTTATTGATAAGGTTACATTTAACTTCGGTTGGAAGGATGGACAAGTGAATCACGGTTTTCATCTAATCAATTGGCAAACAATTACATAAAGTAAAAATGAGAGGCCTAGGCATATGAGAAGCATGAATTGCTAATATAGTAATGCTGCTTCACTTCGTTAATCTCATGCTGATCAGAATCCAGTGCTTTACTTAACCATTGATACCTCCGCTTGCTACTTCATTCACCCCCTTTACTTGAAAAGGACCAAGTCCAACAATCCGACATTGCAAACTTCTTGGGATCAGCAGTGTTGTAATATGCTCGTGGATATCTTCTAGTAATAATGTAGAAACACCAATCAAGTTTCAAGCTCCATTTTGACACAAGTCCCTTATTTGCAGGTTAATATCTGCAGTATTGACAAGGACAACCCTTAAGCAAAGAGGTTCATGATTAAGGCTGGTAGTCATACTCTAGAGATGACTCCCCTCTTCCAAGCTGGAACTTGAATCCTTGTTCCAATATCAATCCTTTCCAATAACGTCTCATCAAGTACTGAATGCTCCTCTTCCACTAGAGTTCATCCACAAGTCGGTTGCTTTTTGTGGCTCAGTTGTCATAAGGCACAACCCACAAATCTATTGAGGCACCGGCAGGTAGACATTTTGAAATACAGGAGAAATTATAGAAAATTTTGGAATTAATCAGGGATTTGGAGCCGCTGCTTTCTGTTTCGAGCCGGTTCTACTTTAATGAAAAATAAAACCTAAATCGAACCAAGTGGTCCTCTAGTTTCATAGAGTTCTTGGTCTGGTTCGGTTACCGTTAGAAATAGTTTGTCCAAAACCAACCATGTCTACCGGCGAAGGCACCTGCCAACTGTGATCGGTGTGGGAAGGAAGGGTGTGGGAAGGAAGAAACGATTCTCCACTATTCATACGACTGACTGATGTGCCTATGCATTAGAGAGGACACATTCAAGGAAGAGATGCTCCAACCTTAACACTGTCACTAAATGATAGCTTTCTTTAGCGCTGTGGTTTGTTAGGGAAAACAAAGGAAAGAAGCATCACAAACAGATAACTGGACACATCCATCCCACGGCCAACATTAACCCTTTTGAAAGGCCCACACATGTAAAGAATCTTTTTCTTTGCTTACTCGCTTTGCCTTTCTGTCCTCTCTCGTTGGCCTCTGTTGACGTCGCCGGCAGTATCTCTGCCGCCAGAAAATCTCTCCGGCGAGCTTCTGCAGAAAGGTTCTTTCTCTAATACGCTGGTGGCTGGTTAGAAAGCATCTCTGTTGAATCGGTATTGCGGTATTTGGTAGATCGTGTGATAGGTTTGCATCCCCTTCCCATTAGCGATTTTTAGAGAGAGAGACAGAGAGTGAGATGGCTGCAGAGGGAGGGACGATATCAGACGTGTACGCAGCGGCGAGACGGAGGCTGCTGCACACAAGGAACGACGTGGAGAGGCTGGAAAGGGGGGACTCATTCGCCGGCGACGCGGCGTCTTCGGAACTATCGTCCACCATTCGGCGAGACCTGGCGGAGATCGGATCCATGTGCGCCCAGATGGATCGACTCTGGCGATCCGTCGCGTCCAAGCCACAGAGGGACCTTTGGAAGAGGTAACTCTCTCTCCCCATCTATGTATCTATCTGTCTCCTTTATGGCATAATTCATTTGGTTGATCGTTTTGTATCCTCAAACTTAGATTTTCTCTCTTTCGCTTTTGGTGTTTGAACTGTGACCTCTGAAACAGATTTCTACGCTGTATGTCTTTTCGGTATCATAGATTGTTGTTCCTCTTTGGAATTCGTAATTGGTTTTTTCGTGATTTGGGATCAGAATTTTGTCGTCTTTTATTTTTTTCCCATTTAGTTCACGAATTATCTTCGCTTTCTTGTGGTTTGATTTGGTCAGCGAATCCGATGTGATCTGATAATATCAGATTTATGTTTTCGCTTGTTCTTTTTCTTTTCCTTGCTTTCCTTCCTTTTGGAATGGCTGTTGGATCTTATATTTCAGTATTCCCTTCTTGATTTGGTGCTTGGTGGTTTGGTAACTGGTGCTTGTTTGCTTATTGAGGATGACTTTTCTCTAGTCTTATTTATAATTGGGGATTTCCAAAGTTCTTGTGGTCATCCAAGAACAAGTTATTTCTGCAATTTCAATCTAGTCACGTGAATCTTTGGCAATTCTCCATTCACGAAGAACATAAGGTTGGTTTGTTCAGATTCTTAGGATGCTCATATGATCAGAATTCTCATTAAAAGAAAATTCTCGAGATACCTCTTTTCTTGAAGAAAGAACATGGGGGTTGTCGTCAATGTAGTGCTTGAAGGATGTGGAGTAAAGAGATGAGGTTGGGCAAAAGGACATGGTTTGGTATTAAGCTTTTGAGAACCGAGCTTCCTCCTAGGAAGGTTGGAATTTGAAGTATTATATTTCTTGAGAGTAGATCCCTCGATATAAGCTCAATGTGTTTCATGTTCCTTTTTTTTTCTTTTTGAAAGGCAAGCAAGGTTAGGCTGACCCGTACCAGGTATTTTCATTACACAAAAATTATGTATAGATTGTACAGACGTGGAAAAGCTGTTGGGGAGATGGTCTTTTCAAGACTTCTCTGCCCCCAACTTAACTGATTTCACCAAGTGTGTATACAAACTGTGAAATCCTTCTGTTATGGCTGTAACCCTCAAGAGTGGCTTTGATGGGGCGAACCAAATCACATTGGGAAGTTTCCATGATCAACTAGCAGGCTTGATTTGGTGAAAGCTAACAGACCACACTCCATCGTGAATTTCCCCATCTTTAGAGAAGCAACCTGCAAACAGATAGTTCCCATCACTCTCTTATAATGTATTCGATATGCCAATACAACTGAAACAGCTAGTCACACGTACTTTCAACCATCCTTGTATAGGCGGTAGGTGGTAGTACATGTTGCCATGTTGTTGCTATGTTTTGTGAGCATCAAATTTTCTCTTTAGCTAAATTTTTGCTTCTGTGCAATGACACCTTCAATGGAATTTTATTCCAACCTATGTTGAAACTTGGAAGGCGCTAGGAGGAATCTAATGGCTTTAACCGTGCATTGACATCTAAAGTTTATAAATGCATAGGACATTCTAGTTAGTGAACTATATACATAATTGTGCTCTTTAATCTTATCATTATCATACCTAAATGCATATGGTTATATTTTTCTTTCTTTATTAATTGTTTACAAGATTGTTCATCTATTAGGTTAAGGCTGATTCTTTCATTTTCAAGTACACTGATTATTTTTTCTCTACGGTGTTTATAAATACCTGTGTTAAAAGGTGATAATCCTATATCATAAAGTTTTTGGGTTTTATACCTTTTAAACCTTTATTCGTATAATTTTCAAAGTCTTTATTTATGTCTATAACCTCATCTATCTGGTATTCATCTTCTTTTTTAGGTCTGATTATACTATCGATTCTGTCTAAGATGCCAGTTTCATTTCTAGCTGTAAAATTCCTAGTTTGTCCTATTTCTTCTATAGTTCTACTGGACCCGGAAAAGGGTGCTATCATTTGACTTGAAAATGAAGCCATGGTTTAGTAGGTGGTGTTCTAGTTACTGTAGGGCTTATTTTTATGTCCTGAAAAGATTTTGTAATCTAAGATTTTTCTTTCAAGTCTATCAAGTTTTTCTTCTAAAAGGCACAAGAATGCTAAAATGGTATTGTTTTGTCCTATTATTCATCTATCTGAAATTCTGAATTTGATCCTTTTGTAATCATGCAAAAACCTACTCTTATATTTGGGATCTCGGTCGTATTTTCTAGGGCTTTTTGGTAAAGCTCAGATTTATCAACCATATAACTTTTTAAGGATTTCTTTCACTTACAACAACAAACTAAGCCTTATCTCATACTAGACGGGGTCGGCTACATGGATTCTTTGTTTCCACATAGCCCTATCGTGTGCCATGTTAGCAGTTAACTCACAATAAGCTAGATCATTCTTTATTGTTTTTTTCCAACACTTTTGTGGTCGTCCTCTACCTCTTTTAATACTTTCCAAATTTAGTTTTTCATACCTTCTTACAGGTTCTTCTTTTGATCTTCTTTCTATATGTCCAAACCATCTTAAACAATATTCTCTCATCTTATCCTCTATTGGTGTCACTCCTAATTTGTTTCTAATAACCTCATTATGTATACGGTCTTTTCTTGTATGACCACTCATCCATCTCAACATCTTCATTTTTGTCACAAACATCTTTTGTACATGATGATTAACTGCCCAACACTCAGAACCATAAAACATGGTAGGCCTAATTGTTGCTCTATAATATTTACCTTTTAACTTTAATGGTATCTTCTTATCACAAAGAATACATGTTGCTCCTCTCCATTTTAACCTACTACAACTACTACTACAACTAAGCCTTTTCCCATACTAGATGGGGTTAGCTACATGGATTCTTTGTTTCCACATATCCCTATCGTGTGTCATGTTAGCTCCTCTCCATTTTAACCAACCAACATTAATTCTATGCGTAACATCTCCATCAATTCTTCCATCACTTTGAAAAATTGACCCTAGGTATTTAAAAACTTTCCTTTCGGGGGATGCAATGTGTGCTAATTTTAATTTTAATTTCTATGTCCTCTGAAGTAACCAAATGATCAAACTTACATTCCATATATTTTGTCTTTGTTCTACTAAGTCAGAGGCCTTTGCTTTCTAATGTTTCTCTCCATAGTTCCAATTTTCTATTGACTTTTTCCTTAAACTCCTCCACTAACACAATGTCATATGCAAATAACATACACCAAGGTACTTCATCTTGAATATGTTTTGTTAACTCATCAATCACCATTATAAATAAGTATGGACTTAAAGTTGATCCTTGATGTAACCCAATATTAACTTCAAAGAAGTTTGTCATTCCTTCATGAGTCCTCACACATATTTTTGCACCATCGTACATGTCTCTTATAAGGTTAATGTATGTCAATGGGATACCTCTTTTTTCCAAAGTTCTCCAAAGAACCTCTCTCGGTACCCTATCGTAAGTTTTTTCTAGATCAATAAATATCATGTGAAGGTTTTTCTTTTTTGCTCTAAAATGTTTCATAAGACGTCTCAAAAGGTAAATCGCTTCAACAGTAGATCTGCCTGGCATGAATCCAAATTGGTTCTTTGTTGTCCTTGATACTTATCTTAACCTATGTTTGATAATTCTTTCCCATAATTTCATAGTATGGCTCATTAACTTGATAGCTCGATAATTCGCACAATTTTGAATGTCTCTCTTGTTCTTATATATGGGTATAAGTGTACTCGCTCTCCATTCCTCGGGCATCTTTTGGTTTCTCCATATTTCATTAAATAGTCTTGTGAGCCAAGTGATTCCTATTTCTCCTAGTATTTTCCAAACTTCTATAGGAAATTAGGAATATTGTCTGGTCCTACCGATTTACCACCCTTCATATGTTTAAGAGCCTATTTGACTTCATTCTTTTGAATACATCGGTAGAAATTATGGTTTATATACTTTTCTGATTTGGCTAACTCTCCTAAGCTAATACTAACATCTTTATTTTCATTAAAAAGCTTATAAAAATAGTTTTTTCATCTATTTCTTATATCATCACGTGCCACTAGAATTTTTTCATCCTCGTCCTTGATGCATCTAACATAATTAAGATATTTAGTTTTCTTATCTCTAGCCCTAGCTATCCTAAAAATATCTCTTTCACCCTCTTTTGAGTTGAGTTTTTTTATATAAATCCTCTCAAATTTTAGCTTTTGCTTCATTGACGGCCTTTTTCGCTTCCTTCTTTGCTTTCTTATAAGCCTCTAAAGTTTTACTAGTTTTCTTAGCATAATGTGATTTGTAACATGCCTCTTTGCCTTGATTTTATTTTGCACTACTTCACTCCACCACCAAGCTTCTTTTTGTATCGGTACACTTCCCTTAGATACACCTAACACATCTTTCGCCACTTTCCTAATATGTATATCCATATTGTTCCACGTATTATAGGGTGTACCAACATAATTCCAAACATCTCCTTGAAGGCCTGTTGGTTTAAATATATCTTCTTTCTCGCTTTTGGGGTTCCACCATTTAGTCTGAATAGCTTGATGCACTCTTTTCTTCTTTGTCTATTTTTTTATTTATAAATCCATAACTAAAAGTCGATGTTGAGTGGTTAAGCTTTCTCTTGAAATTACCTTGCAATCTTTAGAGTACGTTCTATCTTTTTTTCTACAAATAAAGTAATCAATTTGTGTTTGTGATAAGCCACTCTTATAAGTAATTAAATGTTCATCTCGTTTTTTGAAGATTGTATTAACTATAAAGAGATCAAATGCCATAGCAAAATTTAAAATCGCCCTACATTCTCATTTATATCCCCAAAACCAAAGTTTCCATAAATACCTTGATATCCTAATGCTTCTTTACCGACATGTCCATTTAAGTCTCCTCCTAAACAAATCATCTCCCTTTGTGGAATCTTTTGAATCACCTTATCTAACTCTTTCGAAAAAATTAGCTTTATACTATCTTCTAGTCCTACTTCGGGTGCGTAAGCATAAACTATATTCAAAACCTTTGCTCCTAACACTAATTTTAACGTCATGATTCGGTCACCATATCGTTGTATGTCTACTACACTATCCTTTAAATCTTTATTTATGATAATACCAACTCCGTTTCGAGCCTTTTCTTTACCTTAGTACCATAATTTAAAACATGTATCCTCTATCTCCTTTGCTTTTTCTCCAACCCACTTTGTCTCTTGTAAACATAGAATATGAATCTTTCTCCGAACTACCACCTCCATTAGCTTATCGGATAATGTTCCGATATTTCAAGAATCAATATGAATCTTATTATCTAGGACTAACTTCCTTACCCCTGCATCCGTCCATATTTAAAATGCGGAGACCCTCTTTATAAATTATTCACTACATTTGGGCAGCAATGTAGCGAGACTAACTTCTTTATCCACACTCGTCCATGATGTCGGAACCCTCTCTGCAATTCATTCACTACATTCGGGCGAAAATGTTGTGGCCCTTGTTTACTTATCACTGCATTCGGGCTCTGTAGCGCGTCGCTAAAGGGGGTCGCCCCAAAGCAATGCTCATAATTTGTGTAATCCATGTTATAAAAATCCAATGAAGTTTTACGCTGGCTTAATACAACCCTCCTCCTTTATCCGGGTTTGGGACCAACAATGCAAGGGTGATCCCTTACATAGGCGGAGTTAAGGATTTCTTTTACTTCTGTGATTAAATTATTTGTTGTTTCTAATTTAGATTGGATCTCAGAAGTATGAGTTTATGGTACTTTCATAATGTTTTCATAAAGGTTTTTTATTAGTTTTTAGTTCTAAATCTAGGATTTCTTGCTTTTGTTTAATTGACGTAAGTAAGCTAGGACTAAATCTTTAATATCTTTCTTACTTGGGATTTTATCCAAGTTAAACTTACTAGCAAGGCTTCTGATTTCTGTCTGATTTTCTTGACATAAAATGTTAAGATAGTCTAAATTAGAATCAAATTTAGAAAATTTCTTATCTAGTTTTTTAAAACTTCTAAGTTATTGTAGTTTTTCTAAGGAATTCTTGAAAAATTCTTAAGATTTTAAATTCTGCTTGTGTGCTGATTTACCAGAATTTATTGCTAGGTCAACTAAGCTATTTAAGATCTTATAACTAGTTTTTTCTTTTCTACTATGAAAACTATGAGAAGCTTGCAGAGAATGGAAGTTACAAAGTATACTATGCTGGCTAATCTTATTAGAATCGTGGTAAGACTTATATTTTCTGCTAGGTTATCTAAGTCTAAGATCTAAATAATCTAAATGTCCAAATTGAGGAGGAGGAGGAGGAGTCATTTGGTTTAAATCTAAACTAACTAAGTCATTGTCAAATTGACTTAAATAAAGGATTGGAAAGCAAAGCATGAATTGCAGTGCATACACCATCAAGAAGTAAAACATGTACATGAAAGGGGGAAGAAGAAGGAGGAAAAAGGAAAGAAAAAGGAAAAGAAGAAGCTGAAGAAGAAGAAATAGTGACGGGAATAAGAGACTATATCTCACTAAAAAATGGTAGAAGCCGAATTTTACCGTGATATTTACAAGATAGATTCCAAATGTAGTGAATTCTTTGAGTTCAAACAAGCATACTATTTTGCCGCATCTTTGGATATGTTTGGATTGCTAGGTCATGGTTTGTGGGCTACAAATTGCTGTTAACAACAGAAGCAAAAATAATCACTTACTATTGTGGTCTTTCTATGGCACTATTGTTTGATGTAATCTTAGACACTGTCCATGAGGTATTTTGATCGGAAATCCTGGTAGAAAAATTTTCAAACTGCATCTGTCAAGACAAGGTGGAAAATATTTTGGTCTCCTGGAATGCCTCTCATATTAAAAACGCTACTTTGTTGGCTTCAACCATGATCTATGTTGTCTGGTACTTTAAAAAGAAAATTTAAACTAATCTTGACAAAGCAAGGTCTATGGGCAATTCTCTGATTGCAATCTCAAGCTAAACAAATGTCTTCTTTTGTCCAATGCTATAGTGGTTGTATAGTAGGATATATCAGCTTAATATATATCCCCTGGTTGAAACATAGGTTCAATTCTAGTGAATTCTTTGAACCCCGACAAGCATAGGGTTCTACCATATGTTAAGATGGCCATGTCATGGGTTATGGCTGTTAATGTAATAGGGGCACGGGCCATTAGGTCCCGTGCAACCCTTGTTTGATACAAGGACCAGGGCTGGCCCTGGCCCTGGCCATTAGCCGTTGAGCACAGCCCAACGGCTAGTGCTGGCCGGCCAGCACTAGTCTCCTCTCTTCTCCCTTTTGCTCTATTTCTTTCACATATGTAATGCCTATAAATAAGCCATTCAATTCTCAATAAAAGTATGCAGTCTGACGTGTTTTGTATATGCTTCCGCTCTTGTTTGTTATTCTTGAAGATCGACGTTCGTGATTGAATGTCATTTGACTCTTGGCGACTTGGTGAACTAGATTCGTGCAATATCAACCTTCGTTCATTGACAAATCTTTACATGGTATCAGAGCCTCGGATTGAAGAAATCGAGTGCATTGGGAAGCATGTCGAAAGTGCGAAAGTTGAAGAATTGCATCAAACTTGAGGTTAGTCCAAAATCTTCATTTTTGCACAAAAATAGAAGGTAAAAATGAGTCGTTTAGATGTATTCTAGACCCGAAATGTTATCAAAGTTGGGCTATAACAATAAAAAAATATTTTTTATCGAAAGATTTTTGGGATTACATTGATGGAACCATAAAGGAACCAATTTTGAACGTTGATGGCTTAGATGATGATGAAATCATCAAAGTGGATTATTTGTCAAAATGTGGATAAAAAACTTAGGAATAGGATTAATGCTTTTGAAAATACGTTTGAAACTTGGGAATATTTGAAAAAGCTTCGTTCTCAAGACGATTTTGTTTTTCAAATCGATCTCATGGAAAGAATGATTATGCTCAAACAAGAGAATCTAAGCATTAGGGACTATCATAATGAATTTTCGGAACTATGGACTCAATTAAGAAGTTTTGACAAATTTGGAAAACTTCACAAATTAGATGAATTTCAAGAATTTTTGGACAATCAATATTTTTTCTTGTTTATGCGTGGTTTAAGAGACGAATTTGAAAACATTAGATCAAACCTTATACATAGAAAACCTAGATCTAAAGGGGATACCTTTCTAGCCGATATTGTTATGAAGGAAACAAGATTAAAGAATATGCATATGGCCAAAGAAGCCGTACATGCTGCATCAAGACCCGGAGCAAACTTGAAGACTTACAAGCCTCCACATGCCAAGAACAATGAAGGCACAACCAAGAAGCCCACGGGACCATGGTTCAATAAGGATACAATTTGTCATTATTGTAAGGAAAGTGGACACATTAAAATAGTGTTTTCCGTATCGCGGTGCGGTACGTCACGATACACCCTAGGACCCTTATAAAGGGTCCCGGGCCGACTGAAACCCGCGATTTTTCGCGGGTTTCCTCTCTCCTCTTGGGTTCCTCAAGCTCCTTAAGAGCCGATTTTCGCCTCCTTAGTGTTCAAAGCTCCAAAATCGTGCCCTACGGTGTTCGTGCAAGCCTCCAAACTCGGATTTTGGTATATTTTTAATATTTTTTCCTTTATATTTATTGTTTTTTATGTTATTTCGGTTTTTTTTTAATGACAAAATATGAAGTTATTAAGTGTGTGTATACGATTTTTATCCCATTCATGAAGTGGGAGACACTCGATTTGAGTGTTATTTGAAGATTGGGGGATTTACGAAGTGCTTTTATTTTTAGGTTTTTGTTTGAATTAAAGTACTCCATTGAGATGGTAGGAAGGGGTGGTAGAGACTCTCATTCAAAGTCTGATGATCCGACATGACAGTGGAGTATACCAGTTGAGGGTTAAAGGTTAAAAATCAGATGTTTATTTTGTGAAAAGATGGTTAGTGGTGGAATTTCAAGGTTGAAATATCACCTAGCAGGAACCAGGAAAGAAGCTGCTCCATGCACAGGCAGAGTTAGAAGTGTGCCAGAAGGTATTAAATGGCAATGCTTGTAGATGATTGAGAGCATACAGGAAAGGAGACAACAAAAGGATGATTTCCAAATGTGTGAAGAAGCTGATGATGCTACTGCCACTGGAGTTGGATTCACTGATAGTTTGCCTTCAGATGCTGGAACAGATATTGGTAGTAGCAGTTCGCGAGCACCTAGCAGAGAAAAGAGGGTTGCAGCTCAAGACTTTGGAGGTGGCAGAAGAGGAAGTTCAGGAAGAGCTTCTTCTAGCATACATTCATTCTGTCCTACTTCCACTACACCTGGTGCTCAGCCAAGAATTCGTGCTGCTATGGCTTCAGAACAACTGCACGATCAAGCAAACCTTGCAGTGGGCAGATGGTTTTATGATGCATGCATTCCATTTAATGCAGCAAACAGTTTTCATTTTCAAGCAATGGCAGATGCAATTGCTAACATTGATCCAGGATACAGGATGCCCTTTTATCAGAAGTTGAGAGGGAAGATATTAGATCAGACCGTGATTGAAGTGCAGCAATACTGTTCGACTTTGAGATAATCGTGGAAGGAAACAGGATGCACTATCATGACAGATGGATGGACTGATAGGCGAGGAAGAACATTGCTAAACTTTCTTGTATATTGTCCTAAAGGACTCATGTTTTTGAGATCTCTAGATATGTCAGAGGAGAGGCACACTGTAGAGATCCTACGAGAGGAATTTGATAAGATTATACAGGAGGTTGGGCTAGAAAATGTAGTCCAATTGATTACAGATAATGCAGCTAACTACAAAGCAGCTGGAAAGGAGTTAGCTGATATTTATGGGACTTTCTATTGGACACCATGTGCAGCCCATTGTTTAGATCTAATCCTCGAGGACATTGGTGAGATGGATGAAATAAAGGCAGCAACTGAGTGTGGCCAAGATATTACAAAATTCATTTACAACCATGCATTTGTTTTGTGTATGATGAGGAGATACACAGAAGGTGCAGAGCTTCTTCGCACAGCTGCAACTCGGTTCACAACAAACTTCTTATCTGTACAGAGTATTGTGAGACAAAAGCAAGCTTTAAAGAGAATGTTCTCCTCAGATGAGTGACAACAATTTGCAGAGTTGCCTCAAAACAGAAGGAACAGAAAGTTAAATGAGATTGCAGAAACGGTTTTTAGAAGTTCATTTTGGAATGCATGTATCAGATTATTGAAAATTATTTGTTCTTTAGTGAAAGTTTTGAGATTAGCTAACAGCGAGGAGAAACCATCTATGGGCTACCTTTATGAAGCCATGGACAGGGCAAAAGAAGCGATCAAAAATAACTTTAATGGAAAAAAAAGAGATTATGTGCCCGTGTGGAAAATAATTGATAGTAGATGGAATAAACAATTGCATAAGCCTATTCATGCAGCAGCCTACTATCTAAACCCATCATTGAGGTACTCAGCAACCTTCAAAAGGGACGGTGAGGTTAATCGAGGAATCATTGAATGCATCGACAGATTAGTCCCAGATGAGAGCATAGTAGATGCGATACATCGAGAGATGGAGATATATGATAATGCTCTTCACTTGATGGGTTTGCCTGTTGTAATTCGCAACCGCTCTACGATGCGTCCAGGTACATTGTTTATTTTCATATTTAAGTTGCATCTTACATTACTGTGGATTATTATGTCTCTAATGGTTATATTTTTTTTACAGATGTTTGGTGGAACAGGTTTGGAAGTGATTGTCCAAACCTTAGAGATTTTGCAGTTAGAGTCTTAAGCCAAACCTGTAGTGCAACAGGTTGTGAAAGAAATTGGAGTGTTTTTTAACACATCCATACAAAAAAGCGCAACAGGTTGGAACACAAAAGGCTTAATGATTTGGTTTATATTCGTTGTAACATGCGCCTTCGTGAAAGGTAATGTTGTATTACTTTCAAATTTTCAATTCGATATTATTTAACTTCAGTTTTCAATTGTTAATATTACTTACTAATTGTTTATCTTTGTTTGCGTCGTAGGCAATTAAAAAAAGTAAATAGAGAAGAAAGTCAATTCGATCCAATAAGTTTGGATAATTTTGATATATTAGAAGATTGGGTTATGGAAGACACTGAAGAAAATGCCCTCCTAACAGAAGAAGACGTTGCCTCGATTAATTTGGAAGGAGCGCAACAACATTATGGAGATGAAGAATTTGATTTTGAAGAAGAAAGTGTGGGCGTGGCTGATGATGATGATGATCTGCAAGAAGGAGAAGATGAAGATTATTTAGTTGATGATCCTGATTACAATTTGTAAAATGTAACATTATATGTAACTGTAATGTACTGCAAACTATGTCTGTATTTTATTTTTTGGATTCAAAATATGTAAATTTGGATGCAATTGTTCAATGCTGAATGCTCAATCTGTATTAAACTTACATTATATGAATTTAAAGCAATTATCAGATTTTTCCTGATTTTTTCCTGATTTTTACTAATTTTTATTAAATTTTAATTAAATTTTTTATTATTTTAATATTAAAGTACGATACGATACGATATGATACGCCCGTATCGTGGAGCCCAGCGATACACGATACGATACACGTCAGACAACACTGCATTAAAACCACTTGTCCTCTACTTCGAAAAAGGGGTGAAAACGTGGGAGCTGTGGAAGAAGGAGGTGTCTTGCCCAACAACATCAAAGCTTACATAGAAGAGATTTTTAAAGAAAAAGCAAGCATCTTCGAGAATGCTGTGTCTACTTCGCAAGGTATGTCTTGGTTTTTAGATTCTGGTGCATCTTTTCATATGACACATAGTGAAGATGCTTTGATTGATTCTTGTGAGACTTTTGGAAAACATGTGTTTACGGCCGATGGAACAAAACTCCAAATCAAAAAGGTTGGAAATTTTGAAAAAGAAAATTTTAAAATTCAAAATGTGAACCTAATACCCAAACTTAATTTGAACGCTTTCGGTTGCACAAATATGTGATAATGATTGTATAGTCACTTTCTCATCCAAACATTGTGTAGTGCAGGATCACCTATCGAAGAAGGTGATTGGTAAGGCCATAGAGAAAGTGGACTATACAAAATGGACTATATTGTTATGCCAAATTTTGAGTTTTGTAATGTAGCCCAAGATGTTAAGCTTTGGCATAAAAGACTTGGACACTTGGATTCTCAAAAATTATGTAATATTCCCTTGATGAAAACGATTAATTTTTTTTTTTGAATGTACGGATTGTATTCTTGAACTCTGCCCATGTAAGAGATCACCCTTGCATTGCCGGTCCCAAGCCCGGATAAAGGAGGAGGGTTGTGTTAGGCTTCCGACAGCCAGCGTAAAACTTCATCGGATTTCTACAACATGGATTACAAAAATTATGAGCATTGCTTTGGGGCGTCCCCGCCTAGCGACGTGCTGCATAGCCCGAATGCAGTAAGAAGTAAGCAAGGGCTACTACATTTTCGCCCGAATGTAGTGAATCAATTGCAGAGAGGGTTCCCACATCATGGACGGGTGTGGGTAAAGAAGTTAGTCCTGCTACATTGTCGCCCGAATGTAGTGAAAAATTTTCAGAGAGGGTCTCCGCATTTTGATTATGGACGGATGTGGGGGGTAAGGAAGCTAGTCCTAGATAATAAGATTCGTATTGGTTCTTGGAATATCGGAACATTATCGGGTAAGCTAATGGAGGTGGTAGATACTATGATTCGGAGAAAGATTCATATTCTATGTTTACAAGAGACAAAATGGGTTGGAGAAAAAGCAAAGGAGATAGAGGATACAGGTTTTAAATTATGGTACTCACGTAAAGAAAAGGCCCGAAACGGAGTTGGTATTATCATAAATAAAGATTTAAAGGAGAGTGTAGTAGACATACAACGATATGGTGACCGAATCATGACATTAAAATTAGTGTTAGGAGTAGAGGTTTTGAATATAGTTTGTGCTTATGCACCCCAAGTAGGACTAGAAGATAGTATAAAGACAGTTTTTTGGGAAGAGTTAGATAAGGTGTTTCAAAAGATTCCACAAAGGAAGATGATTTGTTTAGGAGGAGATTTAAATGGACATGTCGGTAAAGAGGCATTAGGATATTAAGGGATTCATGGAAACTTTGGTTATGGGGATATAAAAGAGGAAGGTAGGGAGATTTTAAATTTTGCTATGTCATTTGATCTCTTTATAGTCAATACAATCTTCAAAAAACGAGATAAACATTTAATTACTTATAAGAGTGGCTTATCACAAACACAAATTGATTACTTTATTTGTAGAAAAAAAGATAGAGCGTGTTGTAAAGATTGTAAGGTAATTTCAGGAGAAAGCTTAACCACCCAACATCGACTTTTAGTTATGGATTTACAAATAAAAAAATGGACAAAGAAGAAAAGAGTGCATCGAGCTATTCGGACTAAATGGTGGAACCTCAAAAGCGAGAAAGAAGATATATTTAAACAGAAAGTCCTTCAAGGAGATGTTTGGAATTATGTTGGCACACCCTCTGATATGTGGAACAATATGGCTATACATATTAGGAAAGTGGCGAAAGATGTGTTAGGGGTATCTAAGGGAGGTGTACCGGCACAAAAAGAAGCTTGGTGGTGGAGTGAAGTAGTACAAAATAAAATCAAGGCAAAGAGGGCATGTTACAAATTACATTATGCTAAGAAAACTAGTGAAACTTTAGAAGCTTATAAGAAAGCAAAAGGAAGCAAAAAAGGCCGTTAGTGAAGCAAAAGCTAAGATTTGGGAGGACTTATATAAAAAACTCAACTCAAAAGAGGGTGAAAGAGATATTTTTAAGATAGCTAGGGCTAGAGATAAGAAAACTAAAGATCTTAATTATGTTAGATGCATAAAAGACAAGGATGAAAAAATTCTAGTGGCAAATGATGATATAAGAAATAGATGGAAAAACTATTTTTATAATCTTTTTAATGAAAATAAAGATGTTAGTATTAGTTTAGGAGATTTAGCCAAGTCAGAAAAGTATATAATCCACAATTTCTACCGACGTATTCAAAAGAATGAAGTCAAAGAGGCTCTTAAACATATGAAGAGTGGTAAATCGGTAGGACCAAATAATATTCCTATAGAAGTTTGGAAAATACTAAGAGAAATAGGAATCACTTGGCTCACAAGACTATTTAATGAAATATGGAAAAACCAAAAGATGCCCGAGGAATGGAGAGCAAGTACACTTATACCCGTATATAAGAACAAGGGAGACATTCAAAATTGTGCGAATTATCGAGGTATCAAGTTAATGAGTCATACTATGAAATTATGGGAAAGAATTATCGAACGTAGGTTAAGACAAGTATCAAGTACAACAGAGAACCAATTTGGATTTATGCCAGGTAGATCTACTATTGAAGTGATTCACCTTTTGAGACATCTTATGGAACATTTTAGAGCAAAAAAGAAAGACCTTCACATGATATTTATTGATCTAGAAAAAGCTTATGATAGGGTATCGAGGGAGGTTCTTTAGAGAACTTAGGAAAAAAGAGGTATCCCATTGAATATATATTAACCTTATAAGAGACATGTATGATGGTGCAAAAACATGTGTGAGGACTCATGAAGGAATGACAGACTTCTTTGAAGTTAATATTGGGTTAGATCAAGGATCAACTTTAAGTCCATACTTATTTATAATGGTGATGGATGAGTTAACAAAACATATTCAAGATGAAGTACCTTGGTGTATGTTATTTGCAGATGACATTGTATTAGTGGAGGAGTCTAAGGAAAAAGTTAATAGAAAATTGGAACTATGGAGAGAAACATTAGAAAACAAAGGTCTCCGACTTAGTAGAACAAAGACAGAATATATGGAATGTAAGTTTGATCATTTGGCTACTTCAGAGGACATAGAAATTAAAATTGGCACACATTGCATTCCCCAAAAGGAAAGTTTTAAATACCTAGGGTCAATTTTTCAAAGTGATGGAAGAATTGATGGAGATGTTACACATAGAATTAATGCTGGTTGGTTAAAATGGAGAGGAGCATGAGGTATTCTTTGTGATAAGAAGATACCATTAAAATTAAAAGGTAAATATTATAGAGCAGCAATTAGGCCTGCCATGTTTTATGGTTCTGAGTGTTGGGGAGTTAATCATCAACATGTACAAAAGATGTCTGTGACAGAAATGAAGATGTTGAGATGGATGAGTGGTCATACAAGAAAAGACCGTATACATAATGAGGTTATTAGAAACAAATTAGGAGTGGCACCAATAGAGGATAAAATGAGAGAACATCGTTTAAGATGGTTTGGACATATAGAAAGAAGATCAAAAGAAGAACCTGTAAGAAGGTTAGAAAAACTAAATTTGAAAAGTATTAAAAGAGGTAGAGGACGACCACAAAAGTGTTGGAAAGAAACAATAAAGAATGATCTAGCTTATTGGGAGTTAACTGCTAACATGGCACACGATAGGGATCTGTGGAAACAAAGAATCCATGTAGCCGACCCCGTCTAGTATGGGAAAAGGCTTAGTTGTTGTTGTTGTTTGTACGGATTGTATTCTTGGGAAAATGCATCATCTTCCTTTTGGAGAAAGGAATTTTGTACGAAATAAGGTTTTTGATCTAATACATTCGAATGTTTGGGGCCCCGCGCCCATTGCCTCTAAAAGAGGAATTCAATACTATGTAATTTTTGTGGATGACTTTACTCGTTTCACATAGATATACCTATTAAAACATAAATTCGAAGTATTTGAAAAATTTGTCGTATTTTGTAATATGATCAAAAACCAATTTGGAGCCACCATTAAAATTTTTAGATCCGATTCGGGAGGAGAATATATGTCTAATGAATTTCAAAAATTTATTGAAGCAAATGGGATTATTCATAAAAAATCATGCACCAAAACCTTTCAACAAAATGGTTTAGCAGAAAGAAAACATAGGCATATCATTGAAAATTGTAGAACCATGCTAATTGCAAGTAAGGTTCCTAAATATCTATGGGTCGAAGCCATCCTTACTACAGTATATCTCATAAATAGAATGCCTTCGTCTAACCTTGAAAATACCTCACCTTTTGAAAAATTATATAATCTTCCCACATACTATGAAAGACTTAAAGTTTTTGGATTTAGATGTTTTGTGTATACAGACAAGAATGATAAATTATCACTTAGAGCTATTGAATGTGTATTTCTAGGGTATGGTATTGATAAGAAAGGTTATAGGTACTTTGATCCTATAGACGACAAACTATATGTGTCTAAGGATGTTAAATTTTTTTAGAATGATATTTATTATGAGACCAAACCCTTGAAAAACTCTGAATCTTTGTTACCTCAAGATTTCTTTGTCTTAGATGAAGACGAGTGTGTCTCGGAAGATCATCAACTATTCAAGAAAACTCTGTTGAAGACAACAACACTTCACACACACCTGTTGATACTCATTCAATTGTCGAACCCTTCCCCTCATATTATACAAGACGTCCTAGAGAAATTATTGATAACCATATCGAATCTGATAATACGAGATTAGAACCCAGGATCTCACGACTTCCTCAGCGATTTGTGTCCTATGAATCTTTTAAACCACAAAGAAAGAATTTGATTGCCACTCTTCGACAAGTTAAGGAATCTAGGTTTTATCATCAAGCTAAAGGCATTCCAGAATGGGAAGATGCTATGAACGAAGAACTCAACGCCCTAAATAAGGCTCAAACATGGATAATTACACCTGTACCCAAGGACAAGAAAACCATTGGATGTCGATGGGTGTACAAAATTAAAACTCATAGCAATGGTGACATTGAAAGATATAAGGCCAGACTAGTTGCTAAAGGTTATGCCCAAGAATAGAGAATTGACTATGATGAAACTTTTGCCCTTGTAGCCAGAATGACTACGATTAGAATCCTCATAACCATTAGTGCAATTAAACAATGGAATATATACCAACTTGACGTTAAGAATGCCTTTTTGAACGGCCACTTGAACGAAGAAGTCTACATGAGTCCTCTTGGTATCAACCTTCCTCCTGGTCATGCTCTTAAATTGCGAAAGGCTTTATATGGTCTGAAACAAGTTCCTAAAGCTTAGTTTGACCGATTTGAAAAATTCATGCATTTGCATAATTTTGTAACTTGCTATACTGATACTTCATTGTTTGTACGAAAAACACCATCTGGTATTGTGATCTTGCTTTTGTATATAGATGACATGATCATCACAAGAAGTGATGAAGCAGGAATTGCTGAAGTTAAACTTAACCTTCATCATGAATTTGATATGAAAGACTTGGGCTTGCTGAATTACTTTTTAGGTATTGAGATCAGTGTTGTCTGATGCGTATCGTATCGTATATCGCTGGGCTCCACGATACGGGCGTATCGTATCGTATCGTACTTTAATATTAAAATAATACAAAAATTAATTCAAAATTAATAAAAAATAGTAAAAAATTAAAAAAAATCAGGAAAAAATCAAGAAAAATCTGATAATTACTTTAAATTCATATAATGTAAGTTTAGTACAGATTGAGCATTCAACATTGAACAATTGCATCCAAATTTACATATTTTGAATCCAAAAAATAAAATACAAACATAATTTACACTTTACAGTACACTACAGTTACATATAATGTTACATTTTACAAATTGTAATCAGGATCATCAACTAAATAATCTTCATCTTCTCCTTGTTGCAGATCCTCATCATCATCAGCCATGCCCACACCTTCTTCAAAATCAAATTCTTCATCTCCATAATGTTGTTGCGCTCCTTCCAAATTAATCCAGGCAACGTCTTCTTCTGTTAGGAGGGCATTTTCTTCAATGTCTTCCATAACCCAATCTTCTAATATCTCAAAATTATCCAAACTTATTGGATCGAATTGACTTTCTTCTCTATTTACTTTTTTTAATTGCCTACGACGCAAACAAAGATAAACAATTAGTAAGTAATATTAACAATTGAAAACTGAAGTTAAATAATATCGAATTGAAAATTTGAAAGTAATACAACATTACCTTTCACGAAGGCGCATGTTACAACGAATATAAACCAAATCATTAAGCCTTTTGTGTTCCAACCTGTTGCGCTTTTTTGTATGGATGTGTTAAAAAACACTCCAATTTCTTTCACAACCTGTTGCACTACAGGTTTGGCTTAAGACTCTAACTGCAAAATCTCTAAGGTTTGGAGAATCACTTCCAAACCTGTTCCACCAAACATCTGTAAAAAAAATATAAATATTAGAGACATAATAATCCACAGTAATGTAAGATGCAACTTAAATATGAAAATAAACAATGTATCTGGACGCATCGTAGAGCGGTTGCGAATTGCAACAGGCAAACCCATCAAGTGAAGAGCATTATCATATATCTTCATCTCTCGATGTATCGCATCTACTATGCTCTCATCTGGGACTAATCTATCGATGCATTCAATGATTCCTCGATTAACCTCACCGTCCCTTTTGAAGGTTGCTGAGTACCTCAATGATGGGTTTAGATAGTAGGCTGATGCAATTGTTTATTCCATCTACTATCAATTATTTTCCACACGGGCACATAATCTCTTTTTTTCCATTAAAGTTATTTCTGATCGCTTCTTTTGCCCTGTCCATGACTTCATAAAGGTAGCCCATAGATGGTTTCTCCTCGCTGTCAGCCAATCTCAAAACTTTCACTAAAGGACAAGTAATTTTCAATAATCTGATGCATGCATTCCAAAATGAACTTCTAAAAACCGTTTCTGCAATCTCATTTAACTTTCTGTTCCTTCTGTTTTGTGGTAACTCTGCAAATTGTTGCCACTCATCTGAGGAGAACATTCTCTTTAAAGCTTGCTTCTGTCTTACAATACTATGTACAGATAAGAAGTTTTTTTCGAACCGAGTTGCAGCTGTGCGAAGAAGCTCTGCACCTTCTGTGTATCTCCTCATCATACACAAAACAAATGCATGGTTGTAAATGAATTTTGTAATATCTTGGCAACACTCAGTTGCTGCCTTTATTTCATCCATCTCACCAATGTCCTCGAGGATGAGATCTAAACAATGGGCTGCACATGGTGTCCAGTAGAAAGTTCCATAAATATCAGCTAACTCCTTTCCAGCTGCTTTGTAGTTAGCTGCATTATCTTAATCAATTGGACTACATTTTCTAGCCCAACCTCCTGTATAACCTTATCAAATTCCTCTCGTAGGATCTCTGCAGTGTGCCTCTCCTCTGACATATCTAGAGATCTCAAAAACATGAGTCCTTTAGGACAATATACAAGAAAGTTTAGCAATGTTCTTCCTCGCCTATCGGTCCATCCATCTGTCATGATTGTGCATCATGTTTCCTTCCACGATTATCTCAAAGTCGAACAGTATTGTTGCACTTCAATCACGGTCTGATCTAATATCTTCCCTCTCAACTTCTGATAAAAGGGCATCCTGTATCCTGGATCAATGTTAGCAATTGCATCTGCCATTGCTTGAAAATGAAAACTGTTTGCTGCATTAAATGGAATGCATGCATCATAAAACCATCTGCCCACTGCAAGGTTTGCTTGATCGTGCAGTTGTTCTGAAGCCATAGCAGCATGAATTCCTGGCTGAGTACCAGGTGTAGTGGAAGGAGGAAAGAACGAATGTATGCTAGAAGAAGCTCTTCCTCTACTCCTTCCTGAACTTCCTCTTCTGCCACCTCCAAAGTCTTTAGCTGCAACCCTCTTTCCTCTGCTAGGTGCTCGCGAACTGCTACTACCAATATCTGTTCTAACATCTGAAGGCAAATTATCAGTGAATCCAATTCCAGTGGCAGTAGCATCATTAACTTCTTCACACATCTGAAAATCATCCTTTTGTTGTCTCCTTTTCTGTATGCTCTCAATCATCTGCAAGCATTGCCATTTAATACCTTCTGGCACACTTCTAACTCTGCCTGTGTATGGAGCAACTTCTTTTCTGGTTCCTGCTAGGTGGTGTTTCAACCTTGAAATTTCACCACTAACTACCTTTTCACAAAATAAACATCTAATTTTTAACCTTGAACCCTCAACTGGTATACCCACTGCCATGCCGGATCATCAGACTTTGAATGAGAGTCTCTACCACCTCTTCCTGCCATCTCAATGGAGTACTTTAATTCAAACAAAAACTTGAAAATAAAAGCACTTCGTAAATCCCCCAATCTTCAAATAACACTCAAATCGAGTGTCTCCCACTTCATGAATGCAATAAAAATCATATACACACACTTAATAACTTCATATTTGGTCATTCAAAAAAAAAACCGAAATAACACAAAAAACAATAAATATAAAAGAAAAAAATGAAAAAAATATTAAAAATATACCTAAATCCGAGTTTGGAGGCTTGGACGGACACCGTAGGGCACGATTTTAGAGCTTTGAACACCAAGGAGGCGAAAACTGACTCTTAGGGAGCTTGAAGAACCCAAAAGGAGAGAGAAAACCCGCGAAAAATCGTGGGTTTCTCTCGGGCCGGGACCCTTTATAAGGGTCCCAGGGCGTACCATATCGTGCGATACGGGCCGTATCGCACGATACGGTGCGATACTCTCGCACTTGCGATACGGGCTCCCGTATCGCATCGTGGTGGCCCACGATACGATACGTATCGCACCGTATCGATACGGACAACACTGATTGAGATAACCAAAAATAAGAGTGGATACTTTATGTCTCAAACAAAGTTTGTTAATGATATTGTCTTACAGATACTAAGGTTGTTGACACACCGAAAGTTCTAGGTATCAAACTACTCTCTACTGATGGTGAGAAATTAGATGACCCCACCTCTTATCGATAGCTCATAGGTGCACTTACTTATCTCACCATTACTAGACCAGATATTTCTCATGCAGTACACACAGCAAGTCAATTTCAACAGGCACCTACTTCTGTTGATATGAGTATTGTCTTGCCCATTATTCGATATATTAGAAACACCCCCCACAAGGGGGTTCTCTTAACTTCTTCATCTTTTGATTTATATGTATATATGGATGCTGATTGGGGTGGAGATGTCAACGATAGACACTCTACGACTGGTTTTTGTGTGTTTTTAGGTGAATCTCTTATTTCCTAGAAGTGCAAGAAACAACAGAAGGTGTCACTCTTATCCATGAAAGCTGAATATCGAGTCATGGCTACAGCTGTGATGGAGCTCTCTTGGATCATAACCATTTTAACAGACATGGGAGTCACTGTACAACATTCTGCCATCATGTATTGTGACAACAAAAGTGCCATGTACATTGCCTCCAACAACACTTTTCATGAGAGGACAAAGCATATCGAGATGGATTGCCACTTTGTTCGTGAAGAGTGTCTGAATAAAAAGATTTCGCTTTGTTATGTAACATTTGAGATGCAACTCGCACACTTCTTCACCAAATCTCTTTCAGCTCCTCGGTTTTAATTTCTGCTAGACAAACTTTCTGTGTATACCCCGTAAAGTTTGAGGGGGGTGTTAATGTAATAGGGGCACGGGCCATTAGGGCCCATGCAACCCTTGTTTGATACAAGGACCAGGGCCGGTGGCCGGCCAGCACTAGTCTCCTCTCTTCTCCCTTTTGCTCTATTTCTTTCACAT
Source organism: Brasenia schreberi (assembly GCA_036023115.1). Taxonomy (NCBI): domain Eukaryota; kingdom Viridiplantae; phylum Streptophyta; class Magnoliopsida; order Nymphaeales; family Cabombaceae; genus Brasenia; species Brasenia schreberi. Next base: position 8,019,057 of record JAYKKT010000071.1, read on the forward strand.
ATGTAATGCCTATAAATAGGCCATTCAATTCTCAATAAAAGTATGCAGTCTAGCATTGCTTCTTGATGTGTTTTGTATTTGCTTCCGCTCTTGTTTGTTATTCTTGAAGATCGACATTAGTGATTGAATGTCATTTGACTCTTAGCGACTTGGTGAACTAGATTCGTGCAATATCAACCTTCGTTCATTGACAAATCTTTACAATGGCGTGCGGTTTTCTGTTGACACCCTATGTGGAACTGTTATTATTATGTAGCAATTGTGTACCTTCATTTGGTTTAACTCTTAGACTCAATTCATGCTTTGGATTGAAATCTTCTAGTGTTGCAAAAAGCGTAGTCAAGGCGATCTTATGCAATAACTTCTATGTTGTGTGACTAGATCTGTTCTCCGTGGTTTGTACTGGATGACATGGTTAAGTTATTCCATAGCGTGTTTTAAAGACTTCTCCTTCTTTGAAATGACTATTTTAACCGACAGTGTCCATGGCCCTCTATGGACTCATTTGTGGACTCCTTGCCTTCATTACTAAAGATCCTTCAGATTCATGATGTGCTTCTACTTTGAGATTTTTCTTAAATATTTAGTGATTTTGTATGTAATAGTATTTTTTCTCATGTGCTTCTGTTTGATTCCTCCAGGAAAGTAGAGCAGGTAGCAGAAGAGGTGGACTCTCTGAAAGGTAGCTTGGAGAAATATGTCCTGTGCCATCAAAAGAGAATGCTGGAAGCTAAAGAAAGGGCAGAGTTGCTTGAAAGAGCTGTAAGTTGACTTCACTAGTCTGTCTATAAAGAGTATGTTTTCTGTGATTGATCATCCTGTGTTGCCTTGCAAGGATATTGCACCGTACATTCTGTCATTGCAATCCTTCTCTACCCAGCTTTCTTATTTATATAGAAAAACTTTTTTAATGTGAAGCTCATTCGCAATATCCATGTTGGTCCTGGATTTTCTTCTTTGGAGTGTGTTGATTTTTCTTGAAATTCTTCTACAGCATACCCAGATTTATTATTACGAGAGAGTTGTCCAAATAGTTATTTTAATCGTCTTCTGAAATTCCTGTTGGCTTATTTGCACGGAGATGATCACAGATGATTTTTGTGTTGTGAAGCAGAACAGAGGACTTTGGCAACCTGTTGCCGTCCGTATATGGTTCCCCTTTGCATTCATGATGTGGCATAATACCATGCACAGACAAATTCCTGTTCAACATTTCCATAAGCTTCAAAAGTTCTATAATGATGAATGCAACTTTATTTCATCAGATTTTAGAGATGATCGGTCCATGTGAAATGGAATTTTGTCTCATGGCAATCCAATTAGGTTTTGAGCATGTTAGGAAACCAGATTGCACTGTTGGTCATTTTTCATGGGATCTTTGCATATATTATTTAGTGTTTGCTTGTTCTGAGCTTTTCCTTCTTTTTTTTTTACTCGTCTTCTACACAAGGACTAGGAACTGGGATTCCTTTCCTCAGTTGAACTTATGTTCTTCCCCTGTAGGTGTGAAATTGGTTTGTACCACAGTGCTTTATTTCCTTAGGTATTTCTATGATATTGCTGGCATCCCCTTAATTGTCCGTTGATATTACTGATGAAAGTTGTGGTAGTTGTTTATCCATTCCGAGCTGCTTAAAACTTCATGACTTTACGTGTGGCAGAACGGAGACTCTGCTCATGTTCTGAGAATCTTTGATGAAGAAGCTCAGGCGATGCAGTCGGTTCGTAATTCATCAAATATGATTGAGGAAGCTTATGCCACTGGGGTTGCCATCCTTTCCAAATATGCTGAACAGAGGGACCGTTTAAAGGTAACTCCTTGATTGCCATATGCACTCTCGTTTTAGAACCTATCGATGTCTTGATATTTCACCTAGCACAGATGATCATCCGAGAATTATTTACTTGTTCACGTTGGTACCTTTGTTGGTCTTCCATTTGGGAAGAGTCTTTCTTCCTTGCCTGGAGTTGAACTTTGTGCTGTTTATTCTATTGTATTGCTTATTGGGGTGTAGAGAGCACAAAGGAAAGCATTGGACATACTGAACACAGTTGGTCTATCAAACTCTGTTCTGAAGCTCATTGAGAGGCGACATCGAACTGACAAAAGAATAGCATATGGAGGCATGATTGCAACGGTGGTCACAGTCGTTATGTTCTGTTGGTGGTTGAGGCATTGAATGCTCATTACCTCATCGTGAGTAATAATTACTTTTTTAAACAAGCTGAAATAATTCATGCTATTGTAAAAGGAAATTCCATCTGCAATTGAGATATCCCTTTGATCTAGTGTATCCTTTTTCTCTTTTTCCATGTGAATAATGGTGTTAGTTGCCTAAAACTGTGAAACAAGGTTGTAAGTTGCAACTTAGCATTGAAACGCTTATTAGTGAAGGCAAGATATGATCGTAACATGCACAGAAAACATATACTTTGAGAAGAATCACACAAATGCGACGTGAAAGAGATTTGCAATACGATGCTGAATCACACAGCAAGCCTCATTGCTGTGCTGCGTGTTGGTACTTTACAACCTTTCTCTAATTTTTTTTTATCATGACAGTTTTATTAGCATGTAACAGGTGATAACACTAGTGTTTGTCAGAATGTATTTTCTGAATTGACCAAATTTTGGTCGAATCAGCTGAATCAACTGGAAGCTCACCAATTCGACCCTGACTTGTCTGATATGAGTAATTTAAATATTAAATTTAAAACCTTGCAGTTGGCCCAATTCTATTTTCTTCAATATGCTGATTCTCAAAATCTTTTCTTATTATGAGCATTGCATAGCGCCCTACGGTGATCTGGGCGGAGGATTTCTAGAGCTTGTCGTCAAAGGCCGTCCGCAAAGAATTCCTTTTGAAATATTAATTGCGGTGAACGTGTTAAATGCTTTGAAGCAAGCCTGACAACTCGGTTATACATGGACACGTCACATGGCATGTTATGATATGTATCTTGATTTACTTTTTTGAAATTTGGATAAAGCTTCACTACCTAACACGTTCGTCTGTAAAGAGTAGAAATTATTATATTCGATCAACGCCCTTGCCATACTTTTCAAAACAATTGAAATCCAGTTCTCCAGCTTGTTGGTGTGCAAGTGACTTCTAGCGTTGAAGCAACCAATATGAGATCTTGTTGGTACCGTTACTTTCCTCACATTTAGCAAATCAGGTTACCATTTTAGGCGAGAGCTTTGTCTTGTCACTCTTTGTTTCTTCGTATGATAATGAGAGACCTGCTGGTTTCCTGACATGATTTAAGCCCTTCCAGCTCCTCAACATCGCTATTACGACAGCAATCTTGTGTGTGTGTGTGTATATATATATATATATATATATATATATATATATATATATAGTAAGTGCATAATTTCTTTTGGTGTATAATCTTTCATAATTATTTCATTGTTCGATGTTTGCGATCAATGATAGAGATTTGAATTATAAGTATTGTTCTATTTTTGTACTTTGAATTTAATGCATTAAATATATAATAATACAAATCTTCACCGTTGATCTTAAAGATCCAACATATTTTAGTTAGATCATGCAACTTAACATTATGTAGCTACTACTCTTCCTTCTCTGTCTCCACATATATGTATATATAGAGAGAGAAAGAGATTGGATCCTACCCATACTGACACATGCACATTCATGCTCACCTATTGATTTTAGGTAGTAAGTGTAATAAAAATACCCTTCATACTTTTCCAATATTCTTTAAAAATTTTGAAATTACATTAATGTCACTAAAAAGCAATGAGTAGGTAAGATCCGATTTTCATCTTTATATATATAAAGAGGGAGGGGATCCACTCAAATGAAGGTACTCCCCATCCACGCCATCCGATCGCCCTTGATAGACGATCAAGGATAGTATTATCTGTTGTGAAGCAGACCGCGTTGAGAGAATGTGAGTTGAAATGATTAGAGAGAGTTGAGAAGAACTATGCGCGAGCACCTATTAATAATGCTCTTGCATTTGCTTGTGGAACCATGTCCAATGCACAAATACATACACACATACACCAAAACTACCACACCAGGCAATGGTGATAAGGTTTGGTTCACCCACCACCTATATAGGACAATAGTGAGGGAGATAAAGTAAAACTCTAGAGCCAAAACAAACTGAATTTTCATTTTAGAATCTATCTATGCTCAGAATATACTCTCTGAGTTGAGTCCAAAAAAAACATTAACACCCTACAATTTACCAGGTGGATTGTTCTCATTCCCTATGATTTTATGTTGTTGTTCAGGCTTTGTAGTTGAATGCATTAAAGAGCCTTGATAAATACTAGCTAGAAATTCCCAAGAAATAGTTGTCATCATGCAACACTAACTACTAATTAAACTATTTCAAAAATTATAAACAAAACAACTTAAAATGTCTTAGGAACTCTCAAGTAAAGTTTTGCATTAGTTGTGCTTCTAATTAAGGACCTAACTGCATTAACTCTAATTTCCTCTCTTCTGTTATTGGAGGACACAAACTGCTTTGACACCAGGTGGGCTCTCATGTTCACTTTGTCTAGTATTGTCCTGGATCCCACATACATTCAACAATTTTCTTAAAATTCGAAGTTAGTGAAGGTCCTGCTAGATGAGCCATCCTTGACTCATGCCATGACTTTCATGGTTGGCTCTTTGCAACCAGTTCTAGTTGGACTCAATTAAGCTTGGCCAATTCACATAATTTCCTCCGAGTTGTTTGGGATTTGTCCTCAAATCCGACAACTTGTGTCTTGTTCCCCACAAATTGCTAGTAAAATGCCCTAGCTTATACTAGGTGCAAAATGATTTTCAAGTTCCCCTACTACCCTTAACTATGAAGAACACATGAAATCAAAATACAGACTACAACTAGTACTATTAGAAAATAACAAAGACTTAAAAAAAAATCTATCATGAACAAAATTCAATAGAATTGAACTCAAACATCAATCTCCATTCCAATGGTAGAACTTTCACACATTCATCTTGAATGAATTCGTTAGGCCTACAATAATATCAATTACATAGACATGAAATAGTATGATTGAGAGTATCGTATCCCGCAAAACAATGATTATATCTTGTATGGCTTTGCCATGGCCTTTCCTTCTTGGCTAAGGTCACGAATAAACAAGCTAATCTTGAGTTACGAATAAAGAGTTATAGCATGTACTTCAACTATATCATTTACCATATGCAACATGTAAAACTTCATAACAATACTTACTCTTATCACACAATCATTTGGTGCGACGTAGTATTCTTGATTATTAAGCTTTAATTGTGAAAAACCTGATTGGATTGCTTGTTTGACGTCACGGTCTTTGCTTAAATGAACCTCACCAGTCCACTCAAATTGAGATGCCTTACATGGAAACAAGAGGTCAAATTCCGTATTCTTTTGCTCACCTTCATTTTTATTGGCTAGGCTGGAATCCAATTCCTTAAAGAGAGCATCGCTAGTTTTATGATCAACGACAATCTCTATTTTCTTATTTGCCCCATTCAATTTAGCAATTTTCTCACTTAAATTGATGCAAGAAGATTGAGTCTCTTCTAGTGTGCAGCTCTCTGTCCTAGAATTTTGTTCCAGATTGAGGAAAACAAGATCATCCTTCTTCTTTTCTTGCTCAAGAACAACGGGATTTGGCTTAGAATTCTCGCTAGTTTTCTTGGGCGCCTTTTCGTTCTGCTCTGGACTGAGTGATATTAGTGTGATTTTATTTCTATCTTTCATGAAAGAATAGGTATTGTGAAACCCATCATAAGTAGTCCTTCGATCAAACTACCATGGCCGATTGAGTAGTAAGTGACCTGCTTCAATGGGAACTACATCACATAGTACTTCAACTCGATAGTTCTTCCTAATAGAGAAATGAATGCTAACATGCTTGGTGATGTCAAACCCCTCTTCATTGTGTAACCAATAAATCTCGTAGGGATGAGGATGATCCCGCACAATCAATCCAAATTTTTGCACGAGGTCAGTTGAGGCCACATTCGTGCCGCTCTCGTTGTCTATGTTGACATTACAAACCTTCTTCTTCATAGTGCAATGGGTGTGAAATAGGTTCTCTCTCTATTCGTAACAAGCTTGAGATTGCAATTCCAGAGTTTCATTGACCAGCATTTCGTCTTTGTTGAGCATGATGTGGCTGCCTTTAACTTGAGCCCTTCCACTAAGTTAAATGTCCATTTTGTCCAATAATGGTGAGGACATTGAAGGGAACTATTATGTCCAACTAGTTGTGGCATTAGTAATAAAAGAAAGAATGCGAGCTATAGCTTGCTGCATGCAACAATGACAAGGAGGAAGGACTGGGATTGGTAAGAAATGAAAGGGCAAAGCACAATGAATGAAATGTTTTGGTGGGTTTATGCTAGAAACGACAAAGAACAATGAATAAAAACGAAGCGAGGGTTGGGTGTTCATGAAAGCGGCAAGAGGACGGTAATGAGTGGCAAGGGATGTGGATATAGAGTTATAAGAGAGAAGAGACAGAAAGAAGAAGAAGGATGAGACAAGTTAGAGAAAGTTGAATGAAAATTGGTTACCTGGTGTTGTGAATCCTCTCAATATCAATGAAAGCACCAAACTTATGTGAAACAGATCCAGTTGAGAGGATGTGAGCTCAACTGATTAGAGAGAGTTGAGAAGAACTATGTGCGAGTAACTATTAATGCTCTTGCATTCACTTATGGAACCAAGTCCCACACACAAACACACATATACTCCATAACCACTATACTAGGGAATGGTGATAAACCCATGTTCACTCGCCACATGCATAGGATAAGAGTGAGACAGATAGAGTAAAACTCTGGAGCCAAAACAGTCTGAATTTTCATTATAGAATCTGTCTATTTATGCTTAGAACAAACTCTCTGAGTTGAATTCAAAAAGAACATTAACACCATACAATTTACTAGGTGGATTGTTATCATTCCTTGTGATTTTATGTTGTTTTTCAGACTTTGTAATTGAATGTATTAAAGAGCCTTGAGAAATACTAGCTAGAAATTCTAAGGAAACAGTTGTCATCATGCAAAACTAACTACTAATTAAACTATGTCAAAGATTTCAAACAAAACAACTTAAAATGTCCTAGGAACTCTCAAGTAAGGTTTTGCATCAATTGTGCTTCTAATTAAGGGCCTAACTGCATTTGCTCTAGTTTCCTCTCTTCTGTTGTTGGACACAAACTACTTTGACAGCAGGTGGGCCCCCATGTTCCACTCGGTCTAGTAATGTCTTGGATCTCTCATATATTCAACAATTTCCTTAAAATTCGAAGTTTGTGAAGGTTCTGCTAGATGAGCTCTCCTTGACTCGTGCCATGGCTTTCATGGTTGGTTCTTTGTAGCCAATTCTAGTTGGACTCAATCAAGCTTGGCCAATTCACATCATTTCCTTCGAGTTGTTTGGGATTTGTCCTGTCCTCAAATCTAGCAACTTGTATCTTGTTCCCCATCAACTACTAGCAAAATGCTCTAGCTTACACTAGGTACAAAATGATTTTCAAATTCTCCTATTACCCTTAACTATAAAGAACACATGAAATCAAAATACGAACTACAACTAGTAGTATTAGAAAATAAGAAAGACTTCAAAAAAATCTATCATTAACACAATTCAACTGAATTAAACTCGAACTTCAATCTCCATTATGATGATAGAACTTTCACATTCATCTTCAATGAATTCATTGGGCGCACAATAATATCAATTGCATAGACATGAAATAGTATGATTGAGCATATTGTATCTTACAAACAATGATTATATCTTGTTTGGCCAACTTTACCATGGCCATTCCTTCATGGCTAAGGTCACGAATAGACAAGCTAATCTTGAGTTACGGACAAAGAGTTGTATCATGTACTTCAAATATATTAATTACCACATGCAACATGTAAAACTCCATAACAACACTTACTCTTGTCGCACAATCATTTGGTGCGACGTAGTATTCTTGATTATTGAGCTTTGATCGCGAAAAACCTGGTTGGATTGCTTGTTTGGCATCATGGTCTTTGCTTAAATGAACTTCATCACTCCACTCAAACTGAGATGCTTACATTGAAACAAGAGGCCGAATTCTGTATTCTTTTGCTCACCTTCATGTTTTTTGGTCAGGTTGGAATCCAATGCCTTTTATGGAAACCTGGTATTAGAGTGATTTTATTTTTGTCTTTCACAAAAGAATAGGTATTGTGAAACCCATCATAAGTAATACTTCTTTCAAACTGTCATGGCTGCTCGAGTAGTAAGTGACCTGCTTCAATGAGAACTACATCACATAGTACTTCAACTCGATAGTTCTTCCTAATGGAGAAATGAATGCTAACATGCTTGGCAATGTCAAACCCCTCTTCATTGTTTAACCAATAAATCTCATAGGGATGAGGATGATCCCACACAATCAATCCAAGTTTTTGCATGAGGTCAGTTGAATCCACATTCGTGCTGCTCTTGGTTTCTATGTTAACATTATAAACCTTGTTCTTGATAGTGCAACGGGTGTGAAACATGATCTCTTGATGTTCGTAACAAGGTTGAGCTTACCATTCCAGAGTTTCATTGACCAACATTTCGTGTTTGTTGAGCATCATGTGGCTGCCTTTGACTTGAGCCCTTCCACTAAGTTCAGTGTCCATCTTGTCCAATAATGGTGAGGACATTGGAGGGAACTATGATGTCCAACTAAGTGCAGCATTAGTAATGAAAGAAAGAATGTGAGCTATAGCTTGGTGCATTGAAGTAGTGACAAGGAGAAAGTGGAATGAAAATTGGTTACCTGGGGTGGTAAATCCTCTCAATCTTAATGAAAGCACCAAACTGATGTGAAAACGATCGAGTTGAGACAATGTGGGGTGAGATGATTAGAGTGAATTGAGAAGAACTATGTGTGAGTAACTATTAACAAGCGCATTCGCTTGTAGAACCAAGTCCCACACACAAACACACACATACACCATAACCGCTACACCAGGGAATGGTGATAAGCCCTCATTCACTCACCACCTATATAGGATAAGAGTGAGAGAGATAGAGTAAAACTCTGGAGCCAAAACAGTCTGAATTTTCATTCTAGAATCTGTCTATTTATGCTCATAACATACTCTCTAAGTTGAATCCAAAAAGAACATTAACACCCTATAATTTAATGGGTGGATTGTTATCATTCCTTGTGTTTATATGTTGTTTTTCAGGCTTTGCAGTTGAATGCATTAAAGAGCCTTGAGGAATACTAGCTAGAAATTCTAAGGAAATAGTTGTCATCATGCAAAACTAACTACTAATTAAACTATGTCAAAGATTGCAAACAAAATAGCTTAAAATGTCCTAGGAACTCTCAAGTAAAGTTTTGCATCAATTGTGCTTCTAATTAAGGACCTAACTGCATTTGCTCTAGTTTCCTCTCTTCTGTTGTTGGAGGACACACTACTTTGACACTAGGTGGGCCCCATGTTCCACTTGGTCTAGTACTGTCTTGAATCCCACATGCATTCAATAATTTCCTTAAAATTCAAAGATAGTGAAGGTTGTGCTAGATGAGCTCTCCTTGACTCATGCCATGGCTTTCATGGTTTGTTCTTTGCAGCCATTTCTAGTTGGACTCAATCAAGCTTGGCCAATTCACATCATTTCCTTCTAGTTGTTTCGGATTTGTCCTCAAATCTAGCAACTTGTATCTTGTTCCCCATCAATTACTAGCAAAATGCCCTAGCTTACACTAGGTACAAAATGATTTTCAAGTTCCCCTATTACCCTTAACTATAAAGAACACATGAAATACCAATACGGACTACAACTAGTACTATTAGAAAATAAGAAAGACTTCAAGAAAATCTATCATGAACAGAATTCAATAGAATTGAACTCGAACTTCAATCTCCATTCCGATGATAGAACTTTGACATTCATCTCGAATGAATTCATTGGGCCTACAACAATATCAATTGTATAGACATGAAGTAGTATGATTGAGTATATCGTATCCTACAAAACAATGATTATATCTTGTATAGCCAACTTTGCCATGGCCTTTCCTTCTTGGCTAAGGTCACAAATAAATAAGCTAATCTTAAGTTACGGACAAAGAGTTGTAGCATGCACTTCAAATATATCATTTACCACATGCAACATGTAAAACTCTATAACAGCACTTACTCTTATTGCACAATCGTTTGGTGCAATGTAGAATTGAACTCGAACTTCAATCTCCATTCCGATGATAGAGCTTTCACATTCATCTTAGATGAATTCATTAGGCCTACAACAATATCAATTGCATAGACATGAAATAGTATGATTAAGTATATCGTATCCTACAAAACAATGATTATATCTTGTATGGCCAACTTTGCCATGGCCTTTTCTTCTTGGCTAAGGTCATGAATAAACAAGCTAATCTTGAGTTACGAACAAAGAATTGTAGCATGTACTTCAAATATATCATTTATCACATGCAACATGTAAAACTCTATAACAACACTTACTCTTGTCGCACAATTATTTGGTGTGACGTAGTATTCTTGATTATTGAGCTTTAATCGGAAAAAACCTGGTTGGATTGCTTGTTTGGCATCAGGGTCTTTGCGTAAATGAACCTCATCATTTGACTCAAACTAAGATGCCTTACTTGGAAACAAGAGGTCGAATTTTGTTTACTTTTGCTCACCTTCATTCTTGTTGGCTAGGTTGGAATCCAATTCCTTAAAGAGAGCATCGCTAGTTTCATGATCAACGACAGTCTCTAGTTTCTCATTTGACGGATTCAATGTAGCAATTTTATCACCTAGATTAATGCAAAAAGATTGAGTCTCTTCTAGTGTGCACCTCTTTGTCATAGAATTTTGTTCTAGATTGAGGGAAACGAGATCATCCTTCTTCTTTTCTTGCTCAAGAACAATAGGATTTGGCTTAGAATTCTGGCTAATGTTCTCGGGCTCCTTTTCGTTCTGCTCTAGATTGAGTGATATTAGAGTGATTTTATTTTTGTCTTTCATAAAAGAATAGGTATTGTGAAACCCATCATAAGTAGCTCTTCGGTCAAACTACCTGCTTCAATGGGGACTACATCACATTGTACTTCATCTTGACAGTTCTTCTTAATGGAGAAATGAATGCTAACATGCTTGGTGATGTCAAACCCCTCTTCATTGTTTAACCAATAAATCTTGTAGGGATGAATATGATCCCGCACAATCAATCCAAGTTTCTGCATGAGCTCAGTTGAAGCCACATTCGTGCTGCTATTGTTGTCTATGTTGACATTATAAACCTTGTTCTTCATAGTGCAATGGGTGCGGAACAGATAGGATATGTAAGTTGAGCTGATTAGAGAGAGTTAAGAAGAACTATGTGCGAGTAACTATTAACGCAATTGCATTCGCTTGTAGAACCAAGTCTCACACATAGACACACACATACACCATAACCGCTACACCAGGGAATGGTGATAAGCCCTCGTTCACTCGTCACCTATATAGGATAAGAGTGAGAGCGAGATAGAGTAAAACTCTGGAGCCAAAACAATTTGAATTTTTATTCTAGAATCTATCTATTTATGCTCAGAACATACTCTCTAAGTTGAATTGAAAAAGAACATTAACACCCTACAATTTACTAGGTGGATTGTTCTCATTCCCTTTGATTCTATGTTGTTTTTCAGGCTTTGTAGTTGAATGCATTAAGGAGCCTTGAGAAATACCAACTACAAATTCCCAAGAAATAGTTGTCATCATGCAACACTAACTACTAATTAAACTATTTTAAAAATTACAAACAAAACAATTTAAAATGTCCTAAGAACCCTAAAGTAAAGTTTTGCATTTGTTGTGCTTCTAATTAAGGCCTTGAATTGCATTAACTCTAGTTTTCTCTAGAATCTTTTGTTATTGGAGGATGCAAACTCTTTGACACCAAGTGGGGTCCCATGTTCCACTCGGTCCAGTAGTGTCTTGGATCACATATGTATTCAACATTTTTCTTAAAATTTGAAGTTTGTGAAGGTCCGGCTAGATGAGTCTTCCTTGACTCATGTTATGGCTTTCATGGTTGGTTTTTTGCAGCCAATTCTAGGTGGACTCAATCAAGCTTAACCGATTCACATCATTAAAGAGGGAGGGGATCCACCCAAATAATGGTACTCCCCCATCCACGCCATCCAATCGCCCTTGATAGACGATCAAGGACAATATTATCCTTGCGACATAAGGGGTCCTACCGTGTGACAAGGACCATCCATCAAGAACGATCAGATTTTGTGGATGAGAGAGTATGACCATATATAATATAATACTTCGTGAAGGTTGCACCTTTATCATATATGCATGCAAGTCCCTGATGATATTACAGTGACCATCCTCTGCAAGAATGTGTGTCACCATCCTGTGCAAGAATGCGTGTGTTGTGGTACACGTGCACACACACTCACACGCATATATATTGAATGAAAACTTTGTCCTTACCTGAATTCTTGCACTTTGTTCGCCGTTTTTGATCCATTTGTTCGCTCATCGATTATGTTTCTTTTGCCACTTTTTAAAACCAGAATTGACCTGTTTAAGTGTCGGTGTCAATGGGTCGAATTCAGTTCCGAACCCAAATTCGATCAGTTTGGATTTAGTAACGAAAAAGATCACGCGGCCTATGGTTGTAAATGGTTCTGGTTTTCAGCAACACCCAAGGACCAAGGTCAGTTATGTCTGAACCAACAGAGTCAAAACCAATTAAATTGTTTCATAAAAAACACCAACTAATTACCTAAATGGACTGCCTGAGTAATCCAATTATGAATCAGTCGCGTTGGTTGGATTGGGTACTTCAGGATCCAACCTGAATCTGACCCATTGACATGCCTATTAAACCATCTCAATCTTAGTTCAAACTTCACCGTCATTATATGGGCTTGAGCCAAACAATTGAACAATGTGTTCTATCACAGATGCCGATCTGTCACACAAGGACCATATGGCATATGGCAGATAGATGTAGACTTGGGGCACCATACTTGATTTCGATTTAATTTGGTTTAGAGTACTTTGGTTCTCATTTGGATTCATTTACAATCATTTGGATCATAGTTTAAATAGTAGATTTAGATTCAAATTAAATTAGTTGAGGTTTACATTAGTGTCATAGTGCTGCATTTGGTGTGTAATGTTAAATGTCTCTTTTTCATTAGTGTCGTGTGATTGTGTCTATGTAATTAGGTTATATTCGTATTTTGGTCCCTAATCAACGATGTTGATATTTATTATAGAAGGGCTTTTACCATAATCCACGTTTGATTTTCTTCTATTTTCGTTGAGATTGTGAGATCAACTGACGAACCCAATGAGCTGGTCGTTGAACAAACTGTCCCAATGCAAATGGAACCGGCGACACTTTCATGCGGTTTCAAGGATTGTCAGACTTAGTTCGTGACAAATGGTATAAGAGCGTGTTCGTCCAATTCGACCAATGTATGATCGTATTTTGACTGTCGGATATCAGTAGGGAACCGACAGTTCAAAAGAAAAAAGAACGAGATCCTTTTATTGCCGGTTCATGTCGGTCGGAAAGAGGCTTCATCGTCCGGTTCATGTTGGAGATTAGATGGGCTGCATTTTGATTGTGCAAGTCCCGTCTGTAGTGTGGTATTGGCAGACGATTGGATTGCACGAACCGAGGAGCTGAAAAATGCTACAAAATTGCTTCATGGCAGAAACTCCGGCCTACTTCGAGACATTTTTCGGCTAAAATGGGAGGATCTGTGTGGTTATACGACTTATCATCGCCACCCCGACCTGCTGATGCCCCTCTTTCCGTTCGTGATCGTTACTGGTCATCCACCTCCTCCTTCGCTCGCTGTCAACGCTAGTGATCTAGAGAGCCACCAACTCTCCCTCGTGCCAACCACTGCCTATCGGACCCAACCCAGGCCACCGAAACCCTCCTACATGACGACCTTCTAGCCCTCATCGAGTTCTTCCCGTGGATCCGGTCTAGAAATTGAGTCCAAACCTGAACCGCAACCCACTCCAGTTTAAAAAACTGACTGGCGCAGGTCCAGTTCACTGAACCTAGGCCTGCTTGACTCAGCTCGGTTTACAAGGACTCCTCGTCTTTGATTGGTGATTTTTTTCTCGTTGGTGATCGGAAAACATATCAATATATAATCGTCGATAAGCTGTGAATGAGCACTTCATAAGAGTGTTGTTTTCATGACCAGATTTGCCTTATGTGTTCCAGAGTTCTTCAGTTTTCGTCTGTATTTATGAGATATGGTTTAAGCACACAATCATGCCATCATCGATCCTGGCGTAGAGAGCAAGGACGGATTGTGAAGTTGGAGGCTCAGTCATGAGTTTATAGAGTGAGGCCAATGCTACTCCAGTTCAGTCAATAGCCTCTTTAATCGTAGAGATGTTGCAGGCCCTATTTAGAGCCGCTGCTATTGGGCAGACTACAGTTATTGCTCACCCTCACCCCAAAGTTCCTCAGCCAGAGAGATTTGGAGGAGTAGTTGAAAACAAAGTTTTAGAGAACTTAGTTGGAGACTTAGAGAAGTATTTTGGATATTGCCAAGACCTTCGAGGCAGACTGGTTGGTTATCACATCTCGCAACATTATGTAGGAATTTCTAGCAAATAGTAGCTAATTTTTGGCCTAAGCAGAACAAGTTTTGTCAGCAATGACAGTTTGAATTTCTACCAACGCTTTCTGGATCATACGCATCCATTCCTTTTTATACAATTCTGCCACACTTGCTTTCAAGTATACTATCAACGGTAGAACTCACCCAAGAGATTGAAATTTAAAACATAGAACATGGTTTTTCTATCACTAAGTCTGATCACATCGAGCGTGATGATTTTCAATTTGGTTGGACACAATATCCTATATATATAAATAAATAAAAGAGAGAGAGAGGTATTCTGGCTTTACCCATCATATAATTCAAGTGCATTGTCTTACTTTGGTATTGTTAACGTCAAAATTTGCAAGGATTGAAGGAGCCACTTCTAAGAGTAATTATTATACAAGGAATAAGAAACATTATAAAACATGATGATTAATAAGCTATTATTACCACTAGAGTGAAAGTAATCTCTCATTAACAAACATGAAGATAATGCTTTATTAGTTGTAAAAAAGGATATAGTTAATTTAAAGGATATACACTTTTTAGAGATGGATTTTAATCTTGAAGGTGGGTAGCCACCCCTTTTTATAGTTAATGGTGAGATGGTTCTACTTTCTTAGTTGTAATTACTTTCTTGTAGGCCCTCTCTTATTTAATAAAATTCCTTTTTCATTCTCCACTGTTTTTCTCATAGGTTTGATCTTTCAGCATCAAGTTACACATTCAAACTTATCATTACTGATCTACTAGAATCTGTTCCGACTTGCTTAGTAAAAAATCCAAAAAACCATTTCATGAAGGCTTTTCACTATTCTTAGCCGTCTTAAAATTTATCCCAACTGCTTTTCAATAATGAATGTAATCCAAGCTTGACCGATTGAGATATCAAGGAAACAGTTTGATCCTATTAGAGATATTTGAGGCTTTAGGATACTGAATACACCTTAAAGAAAGACTTCCTCTAAAACGGTTTATCTGTCCTCTGTCTAAGATATCAAAAATAATATGAATCAAATTTCGAACGAGAGTTATAGCAAGAGCATACATTGTTAGGAGATCTATTGATGGAATCCTTCTAAGATTGAAAAAATTATCAAAAATTCAATTCTTATCGGAATTGACCGATTTTTTTCTTTGGATAGTCCTTTGAGTCTATTTTCCAAACACCAAAAATCACATTATTGAAATTATATCAAGGGGTAAATAAAAAATGCCACAACCCTATTAGGTTGTTTGTGGTCAAACATGATTTGTTCGAAAGTGACCCAAACTCAAGACTTTCTTAGATTATGACCCAAATTAGAACTGAAGTTTAGTAAAAACTCAAGAAAACTTCCAAGAGGCAACGTTGAGAAGTGCTTCAAAAAACCACTAGTGTAAGTTTAACGAGTCATCACTGCGATAAGCTTAGACGGATTCATAAGGATCCAACTTCTTCGATCCTTGAAGAACAAAGGTCAATATTCTCTAACACGCCTAACACTTTATTCGTCGAAGTATTCAGAAGGATTATTCATGTTATTTGAATCAAGTCATTTCCAATGACAAACAGGTGCATAGGTACACGCTCTCTCTTTCTTACAACTTCTCATCCCATAAAAATTTGACTAGAAAAGAAATTTATTGAGTGACACAATCATCACAAAACGACAATACCTCTAGCACCAAACAACACGAGTGGCTTGCGTTCATGGCAATCAACTGCTAAAACATCAAATACTTGTACATTTCTATTGATAGTATAAATTGGATTATAAAATGGATAATTCAAAAATTGTTACTATTAAATCATTCTAAAAAAATTGTTTTTCACATATTAAAAACATAAAGAATTGTATTTAAACTTTTTTGGTTAAAAGATCCTCATCTAGTTGTTAGGTCAGGACGTGGGTCTTTTGAGTGTATCATGAACACTCTCTCTCTATATCCTAATTCATGCTCTTGAAAATATATGAAGAACATTATTATTACATACATGTCACTCAAAAGTAATGGGTAGATAATATTAGAAGTAGACATGATGAAATTACTCTCTCTCTCTCTCTCTATATATATATATATATATATAACAAGAGTTGTAGATAAAAAGCAAAAGATAAAAATTGCTTTTCAAAGAAGCATCATGTACTTTTTTCACTTTTTACTTTTGTACCTAAACTATTAATCTATCCAATCCAACAATCCCGATCGACACGGATGATTTAGCATGAAATAGAGTCTAATTGTCTCTCTCTCTACATACACACACAGGTAGACAGACATGTTCAGTTTCTGTTTATCTCGAACTAGGAATCATGATGATTCCAGTTTTGTTTAAGAATGGTTATGGATCCGGGTCCGGTTCCAGGACAGTTCTTAGTCTGATTTTGGATCTAGTTCTGGTTGCAGTTTCAAATCTGGATCCAAATTCAAGGTGGTTCCAAGTTCGATTTTAGGTAAGGTTTGGATCCGGTTTCTAGGTAATATATATTTATATTATATAATTTATATAGTATAATAGTATAACTATATAAGTATTACATACATATATTGCATTAAATAGAACATATTTATATTGTATAAGTTCTTATAAGTATTAAGCACATACATGATACATGATATATTATATATATAGCTTTCAAGGTCTCAGGTTGTTAATTTGTCTAATATATTTCTGTTTGCACTAAATACTTGCTCCACACCAATAGTGTGGTTGAAACAATAAATACATTCTTAGCATTTAAAGATAAAATTGGATGAGTAAGTTGATGCTCTCACCATCATTTTAAAGCATCCAATTTCTCTCTACCCTTATCATTTTTAAATTCATGAAGATTATAATGAGGAGCATTATATACCTCAAACTAAGTTGAGTAAATAGATTTTTAGATGCTTTCTAAGCCTTGATTTTAAATATGACAAACAAACTTACCACTAAAAGGGGAAGATACATGATCGCTATTGTTTTCAATAACGTATAAACTACTAAAGTTTAATAAACAAATAAATAGATAAGTTGGATAGTAACACCAAATAATACATCTATAGCATTATTAAAAACAAAAAGAAGATCCAAAAGACATGAACAAACATTCCAATTAGACGCAAACAAATTCGATTGTGGAAGATGAAGGTATATAAACTCCATTAGTAAGTCTCTATAAGGCATAATCACAGATAATATTTGATAGGTCGAATTCTAATAATATCCAATGTCTTAAAAAATTTCTTGATCTTTTATATTTTTTTTACAAAAATCTACTTATTCATTTCTAACATTAGAACGACTCCACATAAAATTAAAGGCATCTCTAATAAGTTGTATTTTAGGTCATATAATTTTCAAACCATCTTATACACATAAGTTAAAT
The DNA here is from genome assembly GCA_036023115.1 of Brasenia schreberi. NCBI lineage: Eukaryota > Viridiplantae > Streptophyta > Magnoliopsida > Nymphaeales > Cabombaceae > Brasenia > Brasenia schreberi. Next base: position 8,037,051 of record JAYKKT010000071.1, read on the forward strand.
ACATGACAAGCATAATGAACATGAAAAAATTTACCACCTAAAATAGGTTGACATATGCTTTGTAACTTAGAAATAACGAAAGTATTTGCAGCAACATTATCAAGTGAAATTACAAAAATCTATAAGATAAAAATTTTCTTCAAAAATTGATTTTCACATATACCAAGTATTTTGTACGGTGTGGACTTATCAAAACAACGAAGTTCAAGAAAGCATTTTTGAATTGACGAACTCTCATCTATGATGTAAATAGTAACACATGCATGCAACTACCAATTATCCATCCATATATCAACAAACAATGATATACTATGCTCAAATGAACTAAAAAATGCATCTAACTCTTTGTTTTATATAATTTACGAATGTGTCTACTAATTGATTGCCTAAAAATGTATGAATGTATGCAACTAAAGGATTGTGTATTTTTTATATAATTAATAGATCCAAAATTTTTATCAAAATTAAATCAAAGATGTTATAATAAAATAAAATGTGCAAACTCCTCTCTATCTAAAGTAGAGTTGTAGTGAAAAAGCCTATGGAAGCAGGTCCACTATTAAGAACTTTCTTGCAAAGAAAATTGAGTATGTTGAACATCTAAACCTATTACTACTTGATATTTTTTATAATATGGTTTCTTAATGTGTCATAATCATCTTGAGGCTTAAAGTTATGGGCCTTGTCATAGTAGTTGTAGTTTGTGTAATTTACCATGCCTTGTTTATCATATAACTTTACCAAAATGAATCTTAAATAAATAAGAAGAATATGACTTGGCTTTTGGAATACATCATTCATGTATAGACTATATTTATTAAACTTTATTAGTACAACTACCTATATCTATCATATTTCCTTAGTAACATTGACATAGGTGTTTGAGGAATGCGACAACTCCGACTTTTGTTAAAAACAACTTTTCCTTTGTTTTTGGAGCTCAAAGGATCATCACCACGGTAAGCTATTGACTTAGTAAAATAAACTAAATAAATCAAAAAATTAGTGAAAAATAAAGAGATACTCAAATGTGCTTTTATATTTGTTGTCAAAATAAGAATCATACAACTGAAAATGAAACATTTAAATGAGCCGAGAGCAAAGAGTCTTAGGAAGAGCAAGAGTTTGTGAGTTATATAGTTTTATGTTAGTAGAAAATGGTATTTATAGATAGTGCATCTTTTTATAAAAATAAACTTGTTTTTTCAAATTATAACTATGAGCAGGTTAATGAGATGGTCAATTTGATTACCTAAAACCAACATGCGAACACCATATTTAAAAAAAAAAGCCAATTAGGCAGTCAACATGATTGACCAACAGCCAATAAGTGGGCACCACGCGGTGCCCGGTTTATCTTTTAAAAAATTTAAATTGCAAGTGGTCAATGATAGTAATTGCTCGACTTAGATCACAAATGGCCTTACTGTCAGGTTGACAGGACGGCTTGATTTACTTCTCTGCAATAAGTGAGTATTGTTGGTGCTTGCTTCTTTTTTTATTTTGTACTTTCGGTTCTGGGTTAGAACTGGTGGGTCATAAGCAGGTCCAAACTAACAGTTTGAAACCGGTTCCATTATGGAACCGACCCAACAGTTTTGGTTTCGGGGTAATTTCAGATCCAGTTTCGAAACCTTCCCGAAAACGTTTCAAACTTTTTTTTTGAAAAGAGGAGAAATAAACCCTTTGGGTGTCGAACTCTCTATCAACTTCTACGGTAGGGTACTACTGCCTATTATTGAGCTACTGATGACTTTGTGTTAATAATTATTGAAAAATATACAAAACTTATTTAGTAGCGTTTTGGAATCGTCAGTTTCGGTTTTAGACCGGTTTTGGTGCCAATCTCTATATATACCAAAAAAGACCTCTGGTATGTCAGCAGTCCAATCATGTGAGGATTTCATGTGGGACCCAGTTTATATAAGCTTTCATAAACTATATCCAGCTCTGTAAGGTAAGTTAGTTGTGTCGAGCAAGTCTGGCCGGAATAAGTAAATGGGTGTATTATTTCGTTATCAGACCTTAACTCCGACATGTGCTGTACCAATCGGGTAAGGATCAAACACAAACCCAATTCACCGACAACTTACCTTTGATTTATTCCTTCCATGATTCCAACAGTTTTTTCTCCTATTTTTAGCTGATTCGGCAAGTTTCGTTAGCCTTTATTAATTGTTTCCTTATCAAACGCTAACTGTGGCATGTTTCATATACTCTCCATCGATACACATCAAACTTAACGCGACTCCCCCCCCCCCCCCCCCATTGACACGCATAAATATGATCTTTTCCTTCAGCAAATCCAACAATTCTTTTGCCCACTCACTATTTATATTTATAAAAATTGCCACAGTTAGCTTTTACTTAATAATTAAAGGATTAACTTCTAGTTCAAACGCTAACTGTAGCATATATATATATATATATATATATATATATATATATATATATAGAAAGAGAGAGAAAGAAAGTAGTCTACATACACTATTTCATTTAAATTCACTTAAAAGATTTCAATTATTAATAATTAAAATCTTTAAAATAAAAGTTAAATAATACCACACCTGAGTGTACCATGTTCCCTTTATATATATAACAGGACCAGGGAAAACGCGTTCGTGAAATGCATCTGCTTTCGTGTTATCTTGGTCCGTTCAAAGAGGAGGCCGTGACGAAGTCAAAGATGACAGTCCATCCGGTGACCTCGTCACTGACCTCACTCCTTCAAACCCTTTCCTTTTTTGTGACGACCTTAGTCAAACCCCGACTTTTAGATATTTGTATTTGCACATAACCCTGAAAGTGCCAAAGGTAAAGGCCTAACGCGGTTTTGGTTCTACTAGGATTGACTGGGTCCGATTGTAGTAAGCCGAGTTAACAAGCTCCTGAGTTGACTTAGAGGGCTAATCTCTCTGGAGAAGTCGGAAGTTCGATAATGGTCGTATGGGCCTGACTAAGTTGGCTTTGGGTTTTTTCATGCGAAGTCCCCGGGTTCAACTCGTGTGAATCACCTTTCTCTTGCTGTCAAAGTTTTTTATTCAAATTAAGTTTTTAAAACAAATAATTCAATGTCAATGATAAAAAATCATGGTTTAGTTCACCTTAAACCTTGTACAAAACACACCCAAAAGGCCCCCTGCCTCAGCCACTGGCAAGCCCGATCTAGTTTGAGTGGCGAAACCAAGTCGGAACCAACCTGAGTTGTGCAACTACAAATAACGAGTTCCTTACCTTGAACGGGTGGAACACAGAACACGGCACATGATCGGCTGGGCCGCTTCTATCTTTTTGCATAATTACGAATAGCAGCTAGGTTTTTCCGTAATTGAAAGAACTACCTTAAACAATCTTCAGAATGGCTATCAAATTTTCCTTGGGTTCATTTCAATCCTTAAGTGTAGCACTTAGTGAACTATTAAGCTAACATCTAAATAAAATTGGAAAAGATTATTCATTTAATACATAATGATATTCTTTAACCTGCTATGGTAATAACAGTAAACAAAGATGGTTGCTCGTGTCAGTTTCAATTTAGTTTTTTTAAATGCTTGATTTAATGTTTTCCAATAAAATTGGAATATAAATTCAGACACAAGTTGAAGTGAACAAGTAATTAATGTAGACTAGAGACATGATTTCTCAATGCGAACTCCAAATGCAATCTAAATGCCAAACACAATGATATGCATCCAACCTCAAAATAAATAAATACATATCCAAAAGGAGTCTTAGCTGCATAAATTTTTTTGGTGTATAATTTTATACAAACATCTTCGTGGTTCTATTTTTGAGATTAACGGTAAAGATTTGTATCAAATGTAGTATTTTACCATTTTACTTGCATTTAATACATATGAGTACATTAAATATAAAGTGATTTAAATCTCTACTATCGATATTAAAAATGAGAATGTGTAAATGTTTGTGTAAGATTATGCACCAACAAGATTATTTCTATATATCTATATCTATCTATTCATATATATATATATATATATATATATATATATATATATATATATATATATATATATATATATATATATATATATATCCATATAATGTATTGACCCACACCAAACATGCACACACGTATGTGTGCCTGTGTTTATATCGTCCAGTTTTACTGAGTCACATAGGATCTATCAATTTTTTAAGAAAGTCGCAAGTTTTCAGTATGACAAATTCCGTAAATTATTCACATACTTTAGCCAAACATGCATTCCTATATTAATCGATACACATTTCTTTAATCCATGACGACGATTTTTGCGGCTGTGAGTCCATGGGAAAGAGACTATGCTAAGCATGAGAACTTCTCTCGTCTTGAAGATATCCAGCCCCCGTTGGAGGGAACCATTCCTACAAGCTAATTACCTGTCTCCCCTGGCACAGAGGATATAGACAGGAGAATCACTAAACCATCCAACTCGATAGGGGGTTCCTTCAGGCCACATTGACCAGGGGATTTTCGAGGAACGACTGGGGCAACTGGAGGAATCCTTCAAAACTTACACAAAAGAATAATATTCTTTCTTCATTTGATTCCTTTTCCCAACTCTCATAGGAATCCTACGTAAGGACAACTAAAGCCCCATGAGGAAATGACACAAGTACGGTTTAATTTTGAACAACTCTACATGTGTTCTTCTCAAATAAGAACCTAACAAAGACGGTTAGCATTGTCAAATAGGGACCATGATTCCTAAGTGCAGCCAACACCTTATATGAAAGATTGTCATCAATAACTCTCTTATAATGTTGAGTTCCTGGTCCTCTTTCTTAAGCGTCGGAGAAGGTTTTAGACGTCCACTTTCGAGCTCTTTTCCGATTGTTGAGATTACACAAACGAGGTTTTCTCGACCCTCACTGCCTGTTTCCTTTCAACGTTACATCAACAGAGGAAGACAAAGGCATCGTTCGAAGGTGATGGTTTTTGCGCCATTAGGTTCTATGCCAGTAAAGTTTAGGCGTTGTTTTATACGTTTTAAGAGTACTTTGTCAATTAATGAAATAAGTGATAGGTCGCATTTCACTTTAAGGAAATCCATCAGTGACATCACAAACTCGACTTGTGCGGTCGCTACTCTTGAAGATAATTCCATGTATCGGCTTCCTAATAGAAGCCATGAAAGAAAGTTGAGTGCTTTAAGCAATAGATTTTGTCCGTAGGGACGTCACAATTTTTTTCTGACCATCCCCTTTGTTTGTGCAGTTCCTACCATTTCTTTATATACGTTCTCCTCACCGTCTTCCTCCCAGCCAGAGGCTTCTCTCTCTGTCTCTCTCATGGGGCAGAATGTCTCACGCCCACCAGTTGTCGCAGATTTCATGATCGCTGGCACGGCGTCGGAGAGGCTTGACCTGACCCTTAACCTTACGGACGACTGCCTCGCCGTTGTCTTCAGCCACCTCTCGGCCTCGGACCGCAATCGCTGTGCTCTCGTCTGCCGCAGATGGCTCGCCATTGACTCTCTCTCCCGCCACCGCCTCACCCTCCACGCCACATCCTCTCTCCCCCTCTCCAATCTTCTCTCCTCCCGTTTCCGTTCCATCCTCCGTCTCACCCTCCGCTGCGACCGCCTCTCGTTTTCCCTCACCGACGCCGCCCTATCTTCCCTCTCCTCCTTCTGCCCTCTCCTCCTCTCCCTCCGGCTCAAAGCCTGTCGCCACCTCTCCGACGCCGGATTTCGAGACCTCCGCCTACCGCGCCTCACCGACTTCTCCGCTTCCTCCTGCTCATTGGACGCCGCCGCCATCGCTTCCCTCCTGTCCTCCTCCCCCGCCCTTGAATCCATCTCCCTCAAGCGCCTGCGCTGCTTCTCTGGAGATCCTGCTTCCTTGCCAGCTTCCCGTCTCCGCCGAATCCGTCTCAAGGAGCTCTTCAACGCTGAAAACCTCGCCGCCATGGTCATGGCATCGCCGCAATTGGAGTCCCTCACTGTCATCCGATGCTCGGGCGATTGGGACCAGGTACTTGAAACCGCCCGCCGCTTGATTCATCTCCACCTCGAGCGATCTCACGTCACCGATCGCGGCCTCCTTGGTGTTGCGAAGTGTTCCGACCTGGAAACGCTGAATTTGTTGAAGACGCCAGAGTGTTCTGATGCTGGAATCGCCGGACTGACAACGGGATGCAAACGGCTCCGGCAGGCAAGAATCGACGGGTGGAGGATGAACAGGATTGGGGACGTGGGTATCGCCGGATTCGCAAGGAATTGTCAGAATTTGAGGGAATTGGTGTTGGTGGGGGTGAATCCGACGGCCTGGAGCTTGGTCCAGTTGGGGGAAGGCTGTTCTGGATTGGAGAGATTGGCTCTTTGCGGCAGCGAGACAATTGGCGATGGCGAACTGGCGGTGGTTGCCGCAAAATTCAGGGCCATGAGGAAGCTCTGCATCAAGGGGTGCCCGGTTTCTGACGTGGGATTGCGTCTGTTGGCTGACGGGTGCCCGGAATTGGCAAAGGTACAGGTGAGGAAGTGCAGACGGGTGAGCGTTGAGGGAATGGAAGCATTGAAGCAGGCCAGATTGAACAGATTCAGTGGGAAAAAATTGGAATTTGAGCTGGATGAAAGGGAAGTGGGCAAAGAGAATTCTGAAATTTTGATTGGGAGGACTAATGTGGAGGATGACGCACCCAGCAGCACATCTTTAGTTTTGAGAGCTAAGATGACGAGTCTGTTCTCGGGGAGAAACGCCATTGTTGGCATCGTTAGAAGATGGCAATGATCTTTTAAGGCCAAAATTGGTTTTCTGTTTTTCCTTCAGCATCAAATTTAGTTACTGAACACATGATTGAAGTGTTCATGATTCTTTAGTTTGTGTAGCATTTGTTGTACCATACCCAGATATTGTTGTATTATCTTGGCCTTTTGGAATTGACTTGATGAATTGAATCTCATTCAACTCATTTTGTTCTTTTGTTATGGCGTAGAGTGCTGGCTGTTTCACGCAATTCCTTTGATTTGGTTAACACTTCTAGATATGATCGGTTTACAGTTAACTAGTGTCTGTACTGATCAATGTTGTTGTTGTTGTTGGTGGTGTGTGTGTGTGGTGGCGTTTAGTAGAAACGACACAATATCCCAATTTATCCTAGTTACCTGGATAAATTGGTGCCTCAAGGCGCTCACTTGGTAACCAAGGCTAGAGTGTAGATGATTAAACTGCATTTCCAGAAAAAGGATCAAAATTGTCAACTAGTATGGTAATCTGGCTGGTGTTCTTTAATGTATCTGTAGAAGTTTTGGATAGAGAATTACTGAAGCTAACAGTCCCTCTGTTTTTATATGGCCCAAGAGTTGTGTCGATGCCTAACTGTTATAGTTTCAGGAATGGTAATCATACGGTGGATCTAATCGTAGAATTTTAAATATTCAGTATTCAAATTATCATTCTACCTTTGACTTTTAGACATGAGAATTTGGTATAATGGGAATCTGAAATCTCTGCTTCAAATCCATCCAATCCAAATCCGCCGTTTCGTTTCAATCAGGCTTTCCACGGCCGGAGAAATGTTGAAAGAGGAGATCTCTTTTGGAGGCTCAGTCCTCACCGTTATGGTGGCTCAGTCCACACCCTGACTTATGCTTTTGCTGATTAATGTAATTTTTAAAGTACAGGTGGCCTTCGGCCGACGATGAATCGAATTGGTTCAAAACTCTCCGGGAATTGACAACGCCAGGCTCACCAGAATGCGAGCCAAGTTGCCCGGTCTTCCTGGTTTTCCTGTTAAACGATTTGGCTTGGCTGGGAATCAGATTACGTAAACGCGTTTACGAAATACAACCATGGCTGGGATCACAAAGTCGGCCTCTATGATGGGTAGATACTGGATTCTTAATTTGGGCTCCAAGTGGCAGAAGAAAGGGTGTGGACTCAGTTACCTCGTCTAGCATTAGCTGCATGCTACACACACCATCATGGGTAGTTCATAAACTTAAGAGGATATTTAAGTCTTATATGAGAGCTTTATACTCTGCAACGTTGTTGGAGCATTCAAAGTCTAAAAAGGACACAAAGATCTTGGATCCTTGAAAGAAAACTAAGACAACCTTGATGCCTATCCCAAATTGGGTCTTAGAACCATCAAAATGGAGTTTTTAAGTAAGGTTAACTTTCTCATTTGAGAGCATGTGGTGTTTTCAAACTTCAATTGTCAAAAGGATATATTTGTCAGGAAAAGTGTCGGGCAATGAGACTTGGTCATCTACGAGTAGACTCGCTAAATGATTGGCAAGGGTTTGACCCTTCATAAATTTCTAAGATCATACTATAAGGAGTAACTGTAATTTACCTAGCCTACCAGTGAGGATAGGCTTCTCAAAAAGATGCATAATGGGGTTTAAGTTGGAGATAAATCAAATCTCGCTAGATAGCATGTAGTGACATAATTTTCTGAGTTGCCTATATAGACATGTTTTCTTTAATTGGTTGTACTTTTGCTTACTAGAATTTTTGAGATTTAGTATATGGTAGATTCAGTTTTTTCATAATCTTCATGCTGTGTAAGGAGGGCTCCTAAGGCTGACTCATAAACGGATAGGGATAAGAGTAGTGATAGTTAAATAATAGGGGGACTCAATAGGTACTCCTTTAATTAGTCGAAGGGTCTCTGATACTCATGGTTTCTTTTAAAGTGAATATTCTTGAAAAGTAATAAGTTGAATGATTAATGTTTCAGAGCTAAGTTAGAGATAAACCTTCGTATAACCTTTAGGCGGCCCTGGAGGCTTCTTAGCTATGACATATTGTAGAGTAGTCACATGTCGATAATGGCTTGGATTTTAGAGAGGTTAACTTCCATGCCTCTTTGACTAACAATCAACCCCAAGAGTTTATCTAACTCAACATCGAAAGCATACTTAAGAGGGTTTAACTTCAATTTATATTGATGTAGATTGTCAAATACCTAGGATAATGACTGTAGGTGTATGACTCTTTTTTTGGATTTCACTTAGATGTCATCCATATAGACCTCAATAAGCTTATGAATCTAATTATAAGAGATTGTCATAATAGCTTATTGATATGTCTTTTCAGCGTTCTTAAGTCCAAAAGAATCACTATGTAACAATAGGTCCTCCAAGGAGTCATGAACATTGTTTTATCCTAGTCTTTCAAATGCAATTTTATTTTGTTTGTATCTAGAATATCCATCCATGAAGAAGAACATTTATGTCCTACCGTACTATCAATGATTAAGTTGATGGATGGTAGGAAAAAGTCATCTTTTGTAGTGGTTTTGTTTAGGTTCATAAAGTCTATGGAGACTCTAAAATTCCTGCTAAACTTATTGAGTGTGATGATGTTAGACAACTAATCGAAAGAAGATAACACCTGGATAAACCTAATCTTAAACATTTCCTCAAGAAGCAAAAGGTGATATCCGAGATCAAAAATAGTTGTGTATGGTATGATGAAGTGATGTGATACAAATGTGACCTAAGTAAGAGTAAATGCAAGCTCAAGTATAGAAGCAAAAGGTCTAAGTAGTAGGAGAAATTGTTCAAAGTTTGTCTTTATATTTTTTGTCTTCTATTTTTTATAGATTTTTTAATTTTTAATTTTAGTTTTCTAGATTTGAATTTCTAGAATGAATATATACAAGTCCAAGTGAAGTAGGAGGATACACTTGGTGGTGCCTCAAGAGTGTTACTAAGGAAACTCCATTACCTTAAGAAAAAAAAGATGAATCGGAGTAAGAATCAAAAGACCATTCTAGAAATAAGAATTCCAGGATGTAACAATTAGACTCATGGTGATCAATAACCCTATCAGCAACGTGGATAGGTAAGAGGTCATAGAGTGCACACCCCTAGATCCAAGTAAGGGGACCATTAACATCAAGATGACATCCCAAGTTAGAGCAAGGGCCATAACCTATGTTGTACCGACCACGATGGACTCAAGGTTCTATAGGTACGAACCCTGTGAGTAAGCTCCAAAACCATGAAAGTGAGAGTATCCCATGGAGAGGAGCATCCTCCAAGCCTTCTCAAAATGAGCAAAGATTGTATATTCGATACAAGACCGGAAGGGTAAGTCATTAATCCATTTTTCCAAGTCGAAGATCCGAGGTCTATTTGTATGATTTATGACAAGGACTTGGGAGGAGGTAGTAGAAGCTATAGGAAGCTCAACCGGATCTCTAGATGGAGCAATAATAGTGGATGGTAAGTAGATGGTATGGATTGCTTTTCCTTATGACTACTACAATTTGACTGTGTTATGGGATTTTCATGTATATGTATTGATGGTAAGTGGATGATATAGATTTTAGGTCATGAATCTTGGGATGACCTAAGAGGAAGAGTGTAGGTCTGTAATATAGAATTAGGTTTAACAAACATTGGAATCTATCTCAATGATAAGGATGACAATACCCTTAGTAGTGCAAGTGTGATTGTCGTATCCTATAATTTGGATATCAATGATAGTGAGCCTTTCTTTATAGATTCTCATTTGGAGGGCAACTCTAAAGGGGAGGATATTGATGCATTTGTCTCTATGTAGTAGACATGTAGAAATAGGTTTGTCGTTGACCTTTAGTTCTATATAAAGGGCTTGATCATACAAAAATATAGGTTCGAGCAGATCATCATCTTAGAAAGTCAAAGGTATCTATATTTTCTAACATAGGGAACACTTAGGGGTTAGCCTTTTAGCGTGTTCATGGCAAAGGAATGATTAGAACTCGTGTGGTTTGAACTTGAGAGTTTCATTAGTGAGGAATTTCTAGGGCCTTGGATGATTACAAGGGTTTGCCTACTCGTGAGTTCATGAGAAAGAAATGGTCCAAACGTTTGTTATTTGAAGGCGAATACCCCAAGTTTTGGTAAGAACCTCGAGTCTGACTCAAACGGGCTTGAACAAGAATCTTGGTTGTAAGTAGAAGATTGAAAAGGCGGGCTAAGATGAGGAGTGGTTGGGTGATACTGTAGGGAGGAGTAACATGGATATGGTGAAATCTCTAGAATATGGTGTGGAGAGACTAAAGGAGATTCCAAAGTATATTCTAGAGAATTGGAGGTGTTGCCTTAGTGTAATCCAAGAAAATCGGAAGAGTGTAATCTAAGGAAATCGGAAGAGTCATTAGAGTGTATTTCAATGATCCATGGGGAGTCATTATAGGGTATTCTAGTGAACTCGGAGGAGTTGCGTGAATTGAGGGGAATTGGTTCTAATGGGTGTGGAGAAGATGGGGATGAAGATCAATTGAAGTGGAAGATCATGGCTCAATCAATTGAGACTTTTTTGGGGTTGGGTTTTGGATTGACACATTGTCACTTGGGTCTTTGTTTCCCTCGTTAGGTTTAGGCTCATTCAACACTTTGAGTTTTTCTTGATCAATAAGGTCTTGAACCTAATATTTAAGGAATATATATTCATTGGTATCATATCCAAGGAGCCTATGTAATTAACAATACCGATTGGGGTATCACCCTTTCTAAATAAGATTGGGAGAAACAAATAAGAGTGTTATCAGTTTTCGTTCTAATATAATGTCTAGGACTTCCGTGAGAGATTGTCATAGAAGAGTGAATTTTTGTTTTAAGGTCCACATGGGGTTCTGGGACATTCTTGTCTATGGTTTTCTTTTGTCCTAAGTCTTGGTCTTAAACTTAGGAAAAACTCTCTATTCAAATCTTGAAGGTTGAAAGGTTGAAGTGGATGTGTCCTTTGGCTTGTGATTGGACATAGGGACATAGTATCTAGCTTTGTCTTGGTTGATTATATTGATCTTAGGTTAGTCTTTGGTGGACTTGAGTCCAATGAAATTATTATAAACACCTTTCCTAAGGTTGGATTCAAGCAAGGTATCCTTTTTGATGAGTTTCTCGAAGGAAAAAATGTCATGTAAGGTTAACATGGCTTGAAGATTGGAGTGAAAGTTTTCAAGGATGAGCATTACCGTGCATGCCTCACTAGGTGATTGTTTAACGTGTCCTAATGTGGCTCTCTGGTAGGTTATATAAGTGTATGCATCATCACTCTTTTGTTGCTTTATATCTTTTAAGGTGTTGAGAGTGGGTGCAACTTCTATGTTGTAGATAAATCTTTCCATAAAAGATGGTTCTAGGTCTTCAAAGTTTCGATAATGGCTTACGCTTAGGCTTACCATCCATGTAGAGGCTTCACCTTTCAGATTATGAGAGAACCAATATATCTACTTGATACTACCCTTCTTTTTCTTAATGACTCTCCTAGTACATAATTGGAGGTATAAATTGGGATTTTTGTGTTCGACGAATTGGTGAAACTTTGGGATTTTGTTTTCAATATCAGTCTCGTAATCCATTAATAGAAAGTCTTCGATATCAATACCTCCATTTATCCTTGTTTTCTTTTCGTAGGATTGGCTGGTATATCTTCTTAAATTTTTTCAATTTTGAAACCTCTTTTATTTGTTTCGTTTTCTATTTGTGAGTTGCCTTCCTTTCCTTGAACATGATTATCTTTTTCTTCTTGACTTTATCCTCCTCTTAACTTTTATCATGTTCACATTTCCAAGAGCTTTCTTGAGAGGTAGAGCAGTCCTCATTCTTTTCCTTTTGTTTTCTTTGCTCTTTTTCTAATCATATGATCTTGTTGGCTAATTGAATCTCTTTCAATTGACTCCTCAAAGCTTTTAGTTCAACCTCATAATTTATGAAAGGAGTCTTAGGTATTTAGATCCTACCTGAGCTATGTTTAGGCTTAGCAAGTTTCTTGTTTGATGACGTCGCATCAATAATTAGCTTAGGGTCTAGTTCTTTAGGTTTTCTGGACTCATGAGAATTGTAAGACAAGGACTCCTTACCCTTAGATCGAGTATTGTAATGATGATTGCAAGGTATTTTTGGATTAAGAGAGGATTTTATACTAATCCCAATCTAGGTGGATGTGTATGTAAGTGTTATCAAACCAATATACAAGCAAGCAAAGAAGAGCAAATTGTGTGTGTGCACAAGTGTATCTATATGTGAGTATGTGAAGAAGTTAATAGTGTTTTACACTATGTGCATAGTGTGTACAAATACCAATTAAGTTGTTCACTCAATGAAAGCAAATCCAAATTTACTCTAAACAAACAAATTTTGGTACACTCACGGCATCCCATTGATCATGCCAAAAGAGAATTAAATGCAAATTTTCAGTCTTGTTGAACTTTAACCATGATACAATGCTCTTACAAAGGGAAAATGAAAGAAGTGATTAAGGGATGAAATTTGAAAAGAATAATAATGCCTTCTAAAGTTCTCCTTTTTATGTGTGATGTGGATCAATTTAGATTCTTTTTGCCAAAGTTCTTCTTATTCCATCGAGAAAGGGTCGATCTTTGGTATTACCAAAGTAACTTGTTTGAATAAATATGAATTCGTTGGATTTAGGTATTTGGTGAGATTCACATAGACTTTCCGTAACCAGGTCGCTTGGATTCTTGGGTAGGAATATTGCTAAGAGGAACAAGTTTTGAATTAGATTTACCTAGATCCAATTAAAAAGAGTTTTTTAGGTAAGGAGATCAAAATAGATCGAAGAAAAGGGGTTTGGGTCTAATTTCGGTATTAGTTGAACTCCCTTGGATCCAACTTAGAACTGATTTGGTCTGGTAAATGAATCGAGCCTCTAAACTTCAGATGAGAAAAGTTTGACTAAAATTTTACGTTAAAGAAGATGGCTTGAATGGTACCGAAAACCGGGTCAACATTGTTCTACCAAAGTAGTGGAATGGTACCGAAAAACGGGTCAACATTGTTCCGGCTGAATTCAAAACATTCAATTGATTAACGAGTGGCCACAATTAAAAGTATGACCCATACTTTTCTCAAGGCTCGCAAAAATCCAAAGGAACCCTGACAAGTTTACTGGATCATCTTGGTCCGCCATGACTGTAGATGACAAACTTCTATAATATATATGGCACGTAACCAACGGCAAAGATGATGTAGGCAACAAGGGTATCACGCAAAAGTTCACCTGTATCTGCTGGTTGGCATTCAAAAGTGATCAGTGACAAATACTTCAACATCTTTATAACAAAAAGGTTTGCCGAATCACCTCATGCAGAATTCTGAATTTGTCCCGAATGTTCGATTAGATAATAATGTAAGCTAGATTATAAAACTTCAGTTTATATTTGACATATGACTTCACATCATTAGGAAGTCTTGATTTGTTCAACAAGGCTTGTTAACTAGTCTCTAGTAGGTACTGGGGAAACAATTTGACAGGAAAAGGAAGAATAACAGCGTACGAACCCCCGTTCAATATGGGACAGCTTGCAGTAGATTAAGTTGATGAATAGATGTGAAAAAACTTGCTGCGAGATGGCCATTATCCTATTTAATGACTTCAAAATATTATTAAAAGGAATAAATCATCTTCTTGTCTTGGATTATAATTTTTCAGTGGCTTTACACATCATTTTGTACTCGAATAGTAGCTCGGACAAAAAAAAGGAAGGAATTAGACTTCTCGATCATGATTGAAAAGGATGGAACGGTCCACCTTATAAAGAAAGCTAAAAAACTTCTTGTGAGAGGGTCATTATCCAATTTAATGACTTGCAAAATATTGTTCTACACTTACCAAATTCCTACATCAAAAGAGACAAGACGTGACCCCAATTGATCGTCTCTAGAAGCAAGGAAAAAAAGGGAAGTGACCACCTTGTAAAAGTCTTCCCAAGCCAAGGTGACTTTCTCGATTCACATGTAAATGGCTATTAAGAGATTCACCTCCCACTTCCATGAAATAGGAAATGAATGTGTTAAATCATTATCACAGTCTTCCGATGTTCCTTGAGAGAAATTCACTACAGCAAGAATATCATATTGAACTATAGATGAGTCTATTTCGTAACAGAATGTGCTTGAAATGAAGACTTTGATATAAAACTTGTTTCTCCAAACAAGTGCAGCAACGGAGCATCACCGATTCTGTAATGTGATGTGTAACGGCCACCACCTTAAAACCCATTGTTCTTGATGTTAAATGAGGACAGTTACTAACGGGTAACAACTCATGATTTGAATGTGTTGGCCAAGTTTCTAAGAAATTTTACGGGAGTTTGTATTCAGATGAAACTGAAATCTGCAACGATCTGGCCATAGTAAAGGATTACGAAGAATATGCACACAAACTTGAAAGCATGACGAAACACTTTGCTTTAGGCTGATTTTGCCACCACCAGAAACAAAAGACCAGGTGCAAGCGGATGTCGGCAAAATTCCTTCCGAATACAATGGAGTTATAACTGATTAGCCTGGCATGAAAACAATTGAATTCCGACAAAACAGTGTGCTCTCAGACTGAATGGGTGTATGTTACCCTTATATGCACTCAAGAGAAGAATCTTTCAGAAAAATGAAGCAGGAAGGAAGATGTCTAATAGGGGAGGTTTCGGCGATGAACCGAGATTGATCTCTCTTGCCCTCTTGCTGTCTAAATACTCTTTTTTATAGCCTCTGTTTCACTGAACAAATGTGTCTGTTCAGTTGCAGAGAAATCAACGTTCACTACTACTCTAGTGAACATGCACCCTTTCAATTAGTTATTTTCAAACATCTAGTTCACGTCAACTGAGCAGTATCGTGACTCCTAGAAGAAGTGTCATGGCTCTTTACACCACCCATGGAGACATTGAAATCTCTTAGTATACTGTTGAAAGACCAACGTTGAAAAACTAACTAAACATTTGCGTCTTTTACAGCTGTTTCACCAGGACTGAAATGAAGGCCCTTTCTTGGTCGTTCTCTAAAATTAGATGATCCCAACCTTCTTTGATGATGCATGTAGTTTGTGATATCAATTCCACTGCATTTCAATTTGCTGACCATGGTACTGTGGAGCTTGTGGGTATTGCTCCCCAGTTAGACCTCTCCCTAACCAGAATTCCTTGTGGCTCCCACAGACTTCCCCCTATCTAGTACCAATATCATGAACTTTAGGAATCCAACCCCAACATCCCATAACTTCTCTCCAAGGACATCAGACAGAATTGAGGGACAGGTAACTGTTCCTTCATGAGCAAGGACTAGGGACTTGTGTCCCTAAATTCTATGCGAGCAGCCATTTGTTCATGTCCGTGAGTTATAACCCATGCTTCCTTCACATGGCTTGCAAACCGAATCCCATTGTGGCAGGTGAATCGCTTTATCGCTAGCTAACCACTGCCGTAGGAATTGGTTTATGATCCTCTCCATCTATTTAATTACTCTATGGAGCTTCCTGAATGTCGAAAGAGTGGAATGGATTAAAGCCAATCGACCGGCCACCGAAATTAGCATTCCACTCCAATTTTCCAGCATATTTTGTTTTGGTTACTTAGGGGACCGAAGCGTAACATACACCCGCACATGCACCCTCTAGGAGTCGAACTCCCCACCAGCAGTAAGGGTGTTACAGCGTTCAGCTGTTGACCTAATGCTCTGGGTGCAGTTTCCGGCCTATTTTGGAATTGGTTGACGACGTAAAGATAGGAGGATGACCATTCTTGGCGTTCTATACAACAAAACTCAGAGTTAAGGATTCCCAACATAAAGCCCAATAAGATGGAGCTGGACATTACTCTATAAATAGAGAGCAGCGCATTGAATTAAACCTACAAAAATTCAAAGCAAAAATCCTCTCTAGAAAATTCGGATGTGGGAAACTGAAAACTTACCTTCTCTCCTGTTCTCTTTTGCTCCCTTCTATTCTTTGTCTCCAAATACATCCACTGCATAGATAGAGATCGGTCGAGAGCTCCATAGAAATCCTTCCTGTAAAGATGTTAAGCAGACTACATCACTAGTATCAGTGTTTCGTTATTTGTAAACAAAGAGGTACGGTGTTAAGTTTTTTGTATAAATCGAAAAATCAAACAAGAAAAAGATAAGAGAGAAAACTAGTTTTTTGGCTGGAAAGAACAATTCATTTGTCAAAAGCCACAAACTATGGCTTGAGATAGGTGGCAGGAAAAAGAAGACACGTTAAGCCAGAAGTCTGTTGGCTAAAGCAGGCCACAAGCCATAGAGGAAAACCCTACAAAGTCAAAAGAACAAACGGCCACAGGCCATCGCCTAGAGGCAAGGTACAAGGAAAACTCTGCAAAGGCAAGAGAACAAACAGCGGGAGGCCATTGCCTAGAGGCAAGTCATAGGGAAAACCCTACAGAGACTAGAAATTAAACTATCGAAGGATGTGGCAGTCGTAGCACAGGGGGCAAAACGGCTGAGGGCCATCGCAACCATCTCGCAAAGGACCAACGATCATTGGCCGTTGACTTCCCCTCTTCTCCCTCTCTGCTTCTCTCTCTTTCCCATTTTATACCGCCTTCAAAATCACGTTCGAAAACTGCTTGACGGTTTTAAAAAACCGTGGGCAGAAACTGCGATTTTTTGAAACTGCCAGCGATTTTAGAAAAGTGCCTCAGGCGACGGATTGAAAATTTCATTACGCCTGGCCAGTTTTGAAAATTACCAAAATATACAGATATTTTTGAGTAAAAATATAATTTTACCCAAAAGGGTGAAAGGACAACTTTGCCCTCTGGCTGTTTATAAAAATTATGAAATACCAACCTATTCAATTACGTTCTTGTCCCTAGAAGAGCATATATTCACAGTCTTGCCACTATATTAAAGGACAAGACTGTCCTTGTCTTTAAGAATAAAGCATGTTGCAAGCATGGGTTTAAGATATGTTTGAATATTGTGAAGGTAAAAAACCATACAATGGGTAATGATCATAATCATTAAACCCTTAAGATTGGGAGATAAAACTAGAGTATGTCAGACTAATTGGCTTGAATAACTAAGTGGAGATGTAAAGATAGGAGGATGACTATTCTCGGCATTCTCATCCACGAAAAATGGCTAGATTGGCCATCTAGCCGCTTTTCTTAGGATAGTTACAACAACTTAGAGATAAGGGCTCCCAATGGAAAGCCCAACGAGAGAATTTGAATAAAAAATTCTTTTTGAAAAATTGAGTTTTAGGAAACTGGAAAACTTATCTTCTCTCCTGTTCTTTTTTGCTCCCTTTTGTTCTTCGTCTCTAAATAGGTCATCCGTTACATGGACAGAGATCTGTTGAGAGCTGCTACAAAAATCTGGTGAAACTGTTGAGCAGACTCTTATCATATGAGAGGTCGCCAACGCTGCAGCCTTGAAGACCAACAATCCTAGATACCGAAATGGTAGAGCTCCTTCATTCCAGCTGCAAAGATGCTCGACTTGCCTTGGTTTCGAGTGAGAGATGGAGAACGACACTTATCTTAACCGAGTCAACCTTATCTTTTATGAAGAACAAGGCATTGTAGGTGAAAAGTTGTGAGAGCAAGGGAACGATCGGATGCCCAACGGCATTACTTCTGTTCCTCCACCATTTGCAGTCGCTACATAAGTCTCTCCATAACCACGAGGAAAAGATAGGGGAATAGAGGGTCGACTTGTCTAATTTCTCGTGGCGTCAACCAATCGACTCTATCGTAAGCCTTGACCAGGTCTGTTTCAAGAGGATTGAAGCTTTTCGGCAATAGCGCAGGGTATCTACTAAATCATCGGCTTTTCGGTAAATTGAGTCGAAATCACATAGCAAAATCCACAATCAGAAGCTTATTACCTCATTCTGATATACTGGCTTAACACTGTATAATTATGTTACGGGAGTTGTTCGATTATCCCCAAAGGCTGATCCTAAACGGCTCATCCACATCCACACCAAAAGTCCGAAAGCCTATGGGGTAGTGACGTCTACACACTTCACACTGGCATGGCTATAAGTTCACAAAATTACATTTTTACTCATTTCGTATTGTACCAGTTGGTTCTTGATGTCCGTCCAAAAATCATTTTTCAAAGTATCTGATTTCAGTGAAACAGTGATTTCCATTTCTACAATCAAATAACCTACACAAGCACTCGTTGTTCTCTCTCGGTTCTCATATTAGAAATGATGCCCATTCACAGTCAAAGTAGCATCGTACTTACTTATACTGCATTTAAAATTCAAATCTCTAACATTGATCGCATAAATCAAATGATACCATGTTTAAACGGATTTAAGAAAGAATAAGTATATACATTGACTATTGTCTCTCTGTATATGTGTAGATAGATAGAGAGGTCGGATTGCCTCCCAAAGCCACGTATCCTACAGAAATGCAGATGATGTACAGGGATGAATCCATGTTATATCTACCTAAGTTGTGACACGTCTCTCATATCGTACTGAAACATCCGTTAAGACATGGTAAATTCTGAATAAATAAAATACAAGCATTAGTGACTGGTTATTGTGAGCGTTTCTATACCATTATTTCTTGCTCAACTTTTGAAGTAGCCACATTAATCTTTTTCCTAGTTATTAATATGATTATAGCCCGCCTCCTTTTAGTAGGGTACGTTTGCTTCACCAAGTTTGTGTGTGTGTGTGAGAGAGAGAGAATGGTCTGGTGAGGCCAGTTAGGCCGGTTGGTCAACACAAGGACAGTGGACTAGGTCATGTGTAGCCAAATATGTGCTTGAGCCTGGTTTGCCGTGATAGTGGCCCCAGCCTGGTTAAGGGTTCATGGCTCAGTTGACTACAGGTTCATGACCCAGCCTGGTATACAAATATGTGCTATATGCGGGTGGCCAAGCTGGCCGTGAGGCCGGGAGACATCGGGATCTGGGGTTCCGCATAGTTCAGAATAAGCTTCTAAACTGCAGGTTATCAAACCGGTTCCATTCGGTTCCCCGAAAGGCAAAAGTCTAAATATGGCCAATACCAAACTAGCCCGACAGTTGCAACCAGAACAGAAAAGGGACATCAACCGGCTGAACTCAGAACCGGGGACCACCCGATTCGGTTTTGGTTTCACCTTTTATAAACCAGAACCAGGAACCAAACAGAAACTGCAGGTTCCAAGCCGGCGGTTCTGGAACCATAACCAGAAACTGCCCGGGGTCAGTTCGGTTTCGGTTCGAGGTTTTGGGCTAACTGGAACCAGAAGTTTCTCAGTTCCATTATGGTTCTGGGCCCAATTCAGCCAGTTTAAACGGGCAGGCTGGTTGGAACCGGCCATGTCTAACTGGCAGTTTCCTGACAAAGATGTTCACTTTGAGATTTTTCATTTCCTATTCCCTTAATTTGTAAAAAGTGGTTTATTGTAGAGAATTTGATTCGCAGGAGAGATGGATTCCAACTCTAATGTGAAGTTAGGGTTTGCAAACGCAGAGTTAGTACGTTACTCGAATGAAGCTGGGTTTTGTACTCGTGGAAGCTGTGACTTGGATTCACACGGGGAATTACAATTCCAGGGTACGATTTATATTCAAGGAGAATTCTTCCTTTGGTGCATGAATGAGAAAACGAGCTCCGCAGACACGGTTATGGCATATGTTTGTTGCGGATACACCTTGATTTCGAGTGGACCGCTGGAGGAGGTGTGACTTTGCTTTCATACCAAACGGGGTTATTAAAATCTTTCAATGGGCCCGGAAACGCTTCTTTCCCAGGAATTTCTACTTCCATCTGCATCAAAGAAGCATTTTCCACGGAAAGTATGGCTTATTCTTCTACTTGGCGGAGAGCAACATATATTACACATTTTCTCTGTCCCATTAACTTGGGTTGGAATCCGACTTGAGAAACCAACTGCAATTACAAACTCTTGTCAATGAAGCAAAGATCCGATGGGTTAGTTTACTCTCTCACATGAGCTTCAGCAGCCCTCAGTTCTTAGCAGACTGATTGATCTACTCTCCATTGATGATCCAACGCTGTGAGGAAATCGAACTCTATTTTCATGGATGCTGAGTCAAGCATATATTTTACGGGACAGACTACGAGAAAACACGAAAATACGTGGAAGTGATATCGAGTCTTTCTCGTGGTGCCATTATTCAACCACGTATCAAGCAAACACCCATTCTTCACTCTATCACGTAAGCTGGTGATTTCCCAGAGTGAACCGGGATCCCTCTTACAGCTAGTTCTTCTCTCTCAACTCAATGTGAGTGGTCGTGGCTGAATCAAGTGATCTCTCAATGTGATTTAGCATGGTCAATAATCAAAATATGCTAAATCTTTTCAATGGAGAAGATTATGACTTTAGAACATCAAGTTACAAACATTGTTTATGTCACAGAAGTTGAAGGATTTGGTGGAGAATGAGTAAGCTGAAGGAGAAAACTAAAAAGATGTCAAAATAGCTAAACCTGTGATCAAGGAAGTTGGAAAGTCCAAGCCAAAAGAATCTCATAGAAAAGATGTCACAACACTGCTGATCATATAATAAGCAATTGTTGTGCTAGTATTCACACAGATTACAAATGCCAAGACTTTAAAATCGGTAAGGGCCATTTTGAAGCAATATCATTGAGATAAAAAGTAAATGATGATAAAATTGCAAATACCATGTATTGAGGATGAAAACTTTTTTATGAAAGACGGAGAATCGGTCAAAGAATTTTTTTCGGTCTACATTTTTCTTAAGAACATTTTACGAGACTATTGATTATCAAAAAGTTGTAGAAAAAGTAATAAGGAATTTACTTGCTGAATTTTATCGTGTAGTAACAACCATTGAAGAGTCTAAGGATCTTGCTAGCTGTACTCTTAATGAACTAACGTCTTAATTTTAGCACATAAAGAAAGATTGAAAAGGTTGATACAGAAGGCAATGCATTTCAGTCTAAAGTAGAGAGAATTGGCAAGGAAAAGAGTTGTGAAGTATGTAGTAATAGAAGGAAAGGCCAAGATTAAGGTTGAAATAGCTACCAAAATAGCTCTCATGGTCATGAAAGAGGCCAACATAAGATTGATTCCAATGATGAAAGATATGAAGGTGGAGACACATGTAACTATAAACCAAATTTTAAGGAAAACACCGGTGAAAGTTATATTTGCCTTATATACCATGACTACAATAACCATCCGATAGGATACAAAGAACTTCTTTGAACCATTAATGAGATAGCGAAGCGACAAGTTTGGCTTAGAGATAAAATTGAGTCTTTTGCTTGGAAAAGATAATTGTGGTAAAGTTAATATAAGGTATGAATCCTTTTCAATCATGATTGACGCATCGAACTCCTTCCTTTTGCATGTTCTAGCTACGACAGGCGACCAGCATGTCGCACAGGCTCAGTTTTGGAGGTGTGTATTTGACTCAGGGGTTAGAGTTGTCCGGATCATATTTTAATCTGCTTGGAATTATTTGGATCATATGATATGTAATCTGTTTCGATTTGGATCTATGTTGTGTAGGATTCTAGTTAGTGTTACCGTATCTTAAATCATGTCGTATTTGAAGTGTGATGTGATTCTGTCCATATTCATTAGTATCGTGTTAATTTAGTAGGATCATTAGGTGGTTATGCATTAAGATTTTACTGTATAAGGGATTTGGTTCTCATTGTAATGAGGTATCACAGTTCAGTCAATTGAGAATTTCAGGTTCTAAGAAACTAAATCGAACACAGTGCTTTAATACCAAATTTGTAGTTTTCTGATATTCTTTTCAAATATCAACTTTCTCATCAAATATGCAAATCAATAGCAATTTTGAGAAAGTTGTGTGACTAATCAACTCTCTTATGAATGGCAATATCATTTCTCTTATCTCATCTTCTTGGTTGAGGAAAAGAAAATTTTCTTTTGCCATGTTTGCTTTTGATTGATACACTTTCCCTTCCATTCCTATATAACAATCAGGCCCTTAAACCATGGAAAACATGACTAAAACGGAGGGTCTTGACAAACCCGCCTAGTTAGGAATGGAAGAATCATGTTATTAGAGAGGAGTCATTGTTTTAGTAGAGGGTTTCCAATCAGCTTGGCTTTCGTACATGCGTAATGCCTGCACCATTACAAATCCAGTCATTTCCACCGGTTCAAAAACTTGGCATTTTCGGCAGTCAAAATCACTAAAAATGCTATTTCTGGATGTTGGGACAGTTGTGAATAGTTGAAAACTGCAGAAAAAGTTCTCCCAAAAAAAGTTCATAAGAAAAAGTAGTAACAACCCTCGGAAATAAGTACAGAAGCTCTGGAAATACTCAACCTATCTTTTAGCCACGGGGAAAAATCATTTGTGACAATTCTTCCAACCACTAGATATCTTAAAAGAACAGTTAGAAAAACTTTTACGATACCGGAAAAGTGTTCCCGAAAATAAGGAAACCATCCTAATTAATATTTGAAAATCATCAAAAGAGTGCTTTTGCGGGAGTTGAACTGGCAGAATATCTTGGTAGTTAAACCACCACCACCACTATATATATATATAGTGAATCACCACTAGAAATATGCTTTTGCAGGTACTCTGATGGTTTTAATCTTTCGAAGATTTTCCCTATTAGGAATATAATTCTATCACATACACTCGATATACATTATGAAATGATCATAATACAACTTATCTTAAAAAATAATGTATATCTAAATAAAAGCATCACCCATATAACTAAAGTAACAAATATTGATAAAGTTTTCACAGTTACACATTTTGTGGGTGCCAAAGTCATCATAGAAAGGGCCCTACAAGCAGGGGGCATTAACTTTGTTCATTCATATGCAACCCCTAGTTTAATCCTTTAGAAATGAAACACCGACAAAATGAAAAGGCCATCTTAGTATTCATTTTCCTTCACTCGTTCCGTATAAAATACAAAGGTACTGGTGCATTTTAAGTTCCACCATTGGCATCTCGTCCTGCTCGGTCTTCAGCATCATAGAGTTTTCTCTTCTTCTTGTTTATCTTTGGTTAAACTTCATGATTCATGTCCTGAAACTTCTGGTTTTCTGAATTTCAACTTCTAAACGCGTTAAATATCAGCTTAAGAGTCCAGATTGTGACCAAAGTTCAGTGAGGGCTATATCAGCACTAGTCAAAATTTACTTTTTGTGACCAATAACGGAACAATTCCGATGGTTCCAACCAGTGGAATATATTGGAAAACAATTCCGAAGGTTGGATCTTGGAAATACAAAAACAACTGCTGGAATAAGTCCCTGAAAACTTTGTTAACGATCATACGCTTATTTCCGACGGTTGGGAAAATCGTCGACAATGATCGGGTATTTTTTCCGACAGCTTAATTTTTAATTGTTCGGGTGAGAAACCGCCGAGAATACAAACACAAATTAAAACAGGCAGAATCCCTAATCCCCTTCCCTTCCCCTTTCATGATATCCTTTTTCTCTATTTTATAGGGAATCGGCTCTCTCTATGTTCCCGTGAGTTGGCGACTACGAGGCTGTGGTGGTACAAGGGAATCCACCTATGATACTCTCTTTGTCTCTTAACCTCTCTATGTGACTTTTTTCTCAACTAAGACCATATCTTGTTGGGGAACAAGGCTTAGCGTGCACACAGTTTGTCACTTCTTTTAGCGTTTTCTTTTTCATTGCTAGGTACTTTCTAATTGATACTCTCTCTCCTTTCCTTGATGCAAACATTGTTACTTAAATCTCCCCTGTGATCTTCTAAGTGTTGAATCTCTTCTTGGTCTTATTCTTCCCTAACCTTGTATTTCTCTTTCTCTTGTTTTTCTCTTTCTCCTGGTCGCTACAAAGTAAGAGAAGACACTTTCCCTCGCTTACCACTCACTTCAAAAGATCATCAACGTGAACCATATCTCACTGGATTTCCCATAGCTCAAGTTCAAATCTCTCCCCCCTAGCTCTCTCTCTCTCTCTTTCTAGATATATATCTGGGCATTCAATCCAGATACCCTTTGTAGGTTTTCCTTTAGAGAGATAAAAGAGATTTGTGTCACAACTGTGGTCAGGCTATCTTATCCTCGGAAGTTGATTTTAAATAGAGATAAAAGTTACTAAGAAGAAGAGCCAAGTTTAAGGAGGAAGAAGAAGAAGAGAGTTGGGTTTGAAGGAGGAGTTCTAATATATATTAGAACAACAACTAAGCCTTTTCCCATACTAGACGGGGTCAACTACATGAATTCTTTGTTTCCACATAGCTCTATCATGTGCGATGTTAAGAGTGAACTCACAATAAGCTAGATCATTCTTTATTGTTTCTTTCCAACACTTTTGTGGTCGTTCTCTACCTCTTTTAATACTTTCCAAATTTAGTTTATCATACCTTCTTATAGGTTCTTCTTCTGATATTCTTTCTATGTATCAAAACCATCTTAAACGATGTTCTCTCATTTTTTCTTCTATTAGTGTCACTTCTAATTTGTTTCTAATAACCTCATTATGTGTAGTCTTTTCTTACATGACCACTCATCCATCTCAACATCTTCATTTCTGTCACATACATCTTTTGTATATGTTGATGGTTAACTGCCCAACACTCAGAACCATAAAACATGACAGGTCTAATTGCTGCTCTATAATATTTACCTTTAATTTTAATGGTATCTTATTTTCACAAAGAATACCTGATGCTCCTCTTCATTTTAACCAACCAACATTAATTCTATACGTAATATCTCCATCAATTCTTCCATCACTCTGAAAAATTGACCCTAAGTATTTAAACTTTCCTTTTAGGAGATACAATGTGCGCAAATTTTAATTTGTATGTACTCTGAAATAACCAAATGATCAAACTTACATTCCATATATTCTGTCTTTGTTCTACTAAGTCAGAGGCCTTTGCTTTCTAATGCTTCTCTCCATAGTTCTAATTTTCTATTAACTTTTTCCTTATACTCTTCCACTAACACAATGTCATCTGCAAATAACATACACCAAGGCACTTCATCTTGAATATGTTTTGTTAACTCATCAATCACCATTATGGACTTAAAGTTGATCCTTGATGTAACTCAATATTAACTTCAAAGAAGTCTGTCATTCCTTCATTAGTCCTCATACATGTTTTTGCACCATCGTACGTGTCTCTTATAAGGTTAACGTATGTCAATAGGATACCTCTTTTTTCTAAGGTTCTCCAAATAACCTCCCTCAGTACGCTATTATAAGCTTTTTCTACATCAATAAATATCATGTGAAGGTATTTCTTTTTTGCTTTAAAATGTTCTATAAGACGTATCAAAAGGTGAATCACTTTAAAAGTAGATCTGCTTGACATGAATCCAAATTGATTCTATGTTGTATTTGATACTTGTCTTAACCTACGTTCGATAATTCTTTCCCACAATTTCATAGTATGGCTCATTAACTTGATACCTCAATAATTTGCATAATTCTGAATGTCTCTCTTGTTCTTATATACGGCTATAAGTATACTCGCTCTTCATTCTTTGGGCATCTTTTGGTTTCTCCATATTTCATTAA
This sequence comes from Brasenia schreberi, assembly GCA_036023115.1. Taxonomy (NCBI): domain Eukaryota; kingdom Viridiplantae; phylum Streptophyta; class Magnoliopsida; order Nymphaeales; family Cabombaceae; genus Brasenia; species Brasenia schreberi. The sequence continues at coordinate 8,063,277 of JAYKKT010000071.1, forward strand.
ATAGTCTTTTGAGCCAAGTGATTCTTATTTCTCCTAGTATCTTCCAAACTTTTATAGGAATATTGTCTGGTCCTACTGCTTTACCACCTTTTATATGTTTAAGAGCCTCTTTGACTTCATTCTTTTGGATACATCGGTAAAAATTATGGTTTATATACTTTTATAATTTGGCTAACTCTCCTAAGCTAATACTAACAACTTTATTTTCATTAAAAAGCTTATAAAAAGAGTTTTTCCATCTATTTCTTATACCATCATTTGTCACTAGAATTTTTTCATCCTTGTCTTTGATGCATCTAACAGAATTAAGATCTTTAGTTTTCTTATCTCTAGCCCTAGCTATCCTAAAAATATCTCTTTCACCCTCTTTTGAGTTTAGTTTTTTATATAAATCCTCTCAAATTTTAGCTTTTGTTTCACTGACAGCATTTTTCGCTTCCTTCTTTGTTTTCTTATAAGCCTCTAAAGTTTCACTAGTTTTCTTAGTATAATGTAATTTGTAGCATCCCCTCTTTGCCTTAATTTTATTTTACACTACTTCACTCCACCACCAAACTTCTTTTTGTGCCAGTACACCTCCCTTAGATTCACCTAACACATCTTTCACCACTTTTCTAATATGTATAGCCATATTGCTCCACATATCATAAGGTGTACCAACATAATTCCAAGCATCTCCTTGAAGGACTTTATGTTTAAATATATCTTCTTTCTCGCTTTTGAGGTTCTACCATTTAGTGTGAATAGCTCGATGCACTCTTTTCTTCTTTGTCTATTTTTTTATTTGTAAATCCATAACTAAAAGTCGATGTTGGGTGGTTAAACTTTCTCCTAAAATTATCTTGCAATCTTTATAATACGCTCTATCTTTTTTTCTACAAATAAAGTAATCAATTTGTGTTTGTAATAAGCCACTCTTATAAGTAATTAAATGTTCATCTCATTTTTTGAAGATTGTATTGACTATAAATAGATCAAATGCCATAGCAAAATTTAAAATCTCCATACCTTTCTCATTATATCCCCAAAACCAAAGTTTTCATGAATACCTTGATATCCTAATGCCTCTTTACCGACATGTCCATTTAAGTCTCCTCTTAAACAAATCACCTCCCTTTGTGAAATCCTTTTAATCACCTTATCTAACTCTTCCCAAAAAGCTATTTTATACTATCTTCTAGGCCTACTTTGGGTGCATAAGCACAAAGTATATTCAAAATCTCTACTCCTAATACTAATTTTAACATCATGATTCGGTCACCCTATCGTTGTATATCTACTACACTATCCTTTAAATCTTTATTTATGATAATACCAACTCTGTTTTGAGCCTTTTCCTTACTTGAGTACCATAATTTAAAACCTTTATCCTCTATCTCCTTTTCTTTGTCTCCAACCCACTTTGTCTCTTGTAAACATAGAATATGAATCTTTCTCCGAATCATAATATCTACCACCTCCATTAGCTTACCAGATAATATTCCGATATTCCAAGAACCAATACAAATCTTATTATCTAGGACTAACTTTTTTACCCCTCGCATCTATATATATTGAAAATGCAGAGACCCTCTCTATAAATTATTCACTACATTTGGGCAGCAATGTAGCAGAACTAACTTCTTTACCCACACACATCCATGGTGTGGGAACCCTCTCTCTAATTGATTCACTACATCCGGATGAAAATGTAGTGGCCATTGCTTACTTATCACTGCATTCAAGCTCTGCAGTGCGTTGCTAGGCGGGAATGCCCCAAAACAATGCTCATAATTTGTGTAATCTATGGTATAAAAATCTGACGAAGTTTTACGCTGGCTGTCAGAAGCCTAACACAACCCTCCTCCATTTATAATATATATTAATGCATTATAATTATGTTTGAATCCATGTTATTGATTAGAATCAGGTTCTTGCTGTAAGTGAGAGGAGGTTAGGTCATGATCATTTTTGAATTGAAGACATGCACGATCTAAGATAGCTTTGTTTCCCTGTAGCCTGTGGTGGAAAGAGTGGATTAGATGGCAGCAAAGTCACAATCCATGTAGAGCAGTTTGATTAAAGAATTAAGAATTGTATTCAATTCCACATAACAATATTCAAACTCAATATCACAATCCATCTAATTGATGCATATCGTGATCGATCTGAACATCATGGTATAGACTTGAAATATAACATATGACAAATTTACCTTTTAGTTCAAAGAGATGCACAACATGGTATGTGGTTTAGTAAGATCTCTTAGTTTTGTGCAACAACGATCATCACAAGTAATTTTCTATGCATGATTCCTTAAGTATTTCACATCAAATTGTATGTAATCATCTATTTATATAGTGTCTGAGACGGTGTTCCAAATGAGAAGAATAAATATTGTTTTAAGGATTGCAATGAATATTCATGAAATTAGTTGTGTCAAGCTTTATGAAAACAATTGTCCAAGCTCAAATATTAACTGAACACGCAAGCAACTTATCTTTCCAAGATATAAAGATGTTGAATTGAGTCTTGTGGCTTGTATAATATTGGGATTGCAATAAATATCCACGAAATCATAACGCATCTAAATCTGTGGAACTGCATCTTTGTACAAGTAGTTGACGGCAATAAGGCAGACTGTGGGGCATGAATTTCATATTTCAGGGGTAAATGACAGCCGAGCATTCATTGAATACCAAAAATGACGAACGCCACAAGCTTTTCTGCTACCAGTCATTGGTATAATGATACGCAAAACAAGCCATGTGCATCCATAATGTAGATATTTTTATATGGTGAACATCCAGCAAAAGGACAAGCTGCCAGTTTCTTATGTTAGATTCCCAATTTCATTGAAGCATTTCAGAAAATCTTGCGGAAAGGTCCTGAGAAAATTTCGTGGACAAGGAATGAAAAATAAATAAATAAATTGAAATTAGCATATTAAGAACTTCTAAACCCTAGAATAGACTGAATGAAAGCTTGATAGGATGCTGACATCAGTAACCATTTCAGGCTAAGTTAAACAAGAACTGTTAGGAGAAACTCAGAAGGAATAGCAGGATAGCATAATTTAAGATCATTTGGGAAGAAAAGTTAGTACTGAGAAAGCTTTTACGTTAAGATATCAGGAGGATATTTGTAGAGTAAAAACTGTTCGAAATTTCACTTGTTTAGTTTATTTTTTTCACATATTGATTGTTCTGGAAATATTCTTTCACATAAAGCTTTTAGCATCGAATTCAAGGATTGTTAGAGAATATATGAAATTCAAATTTTCTATTATATATTACTTTGGTAATAGTAGTCATTTATATTTGTCAATACTTATGATTTTCAATACACTATTACAGGAATCACAAAATATAAGAAATGTTAGAGATGATTGACTGCGACCTCCAAGACATTAGAATTTTTTTGAGGATAAATATTGGACACTCCTCTTACTTATATTAGGCCCATATGACATTTCACATTGACCTAGCTATTTGGCTATGTTTGACTTGATATATGACATTTGATCTGTATCATATTTGTCTATCATTGTTCATTTGAGGGTGTGCCGCCACTTCTCTTCGACATGTTGTAAGACAATCTAGTTTTTACTAGAGGTCTTTTAGCCATCATGGTTTGTAGAGACTTGTCAATTGATAACCAATAATCTTCATGAAGTCTTGACAAACCTATTGAACTAGAGGTGGCACAATTGGATCGCATGCTGGACTTTTAAGAGAAAAGAAAGGGTTAATTGAAGACTCACCTCCTCTTCAAGACCTTGATTGAGTCAATTTTCAAGAAACTCAATGCGAGTAAAAGTTTTCAGAGGAAAGGTCGATGAGACTTCGCCCACCACTATACCGTCTGTGGCAGCTAGGGTGACTACCATAATAGTGCTAAAAGGAATTTGCATCAAAGCACCTACCTTACCCCACCTCGATCTTGCAAGGAGGTGCTCACTATGGTAGTGCAGCAATAATGTTTCCCCATTGAGTTTCCAATAAAAGGAGAAAAACCTATTTAGGAGTTACTTTTGTGCCCTATTCTATTCTCATCCCAATATGGAGGACAATCATTTCCTCATGAGGATGGGTTTGCTTGATGGAGGATTCGACTCCAACAAAAGCAACATACTCAATAGATCAAGGCTTAAATGGAACACTGGGATCCCTTCGATGATCTTTTGACACAAACTAACAGTTTCCACACTCTCTACTATCAAGGGCAAAAGCGCTTCACCTCATCATCTAGTATGGTCTTCAATGAAAGTCCCATGCACTGTGAGTGCTCTCCTAGGTTGTAAATTTAGAAGCTTCAAAAGAGATATGGGCATTGAGGAGATTACTTTCTGATATCCTCCTAAGATCTTCCACTACTAGCCTTGAAGTCCCAAAAGGGGGCACTTCATTCAACCATGTGATTTATGAAGGTCTATTTCAACAAAAACTAATTGTCCAAGTCCAAGATTGAGACAAACAACAATCGAGTTAAAAAATGAAAAACATAATTCACCTATCAAAGTGGTGTAACCAATGGTGGAGTGCAATCTTCATCATCAAAGTCCTATGTAGGGATAATAGATGATGAGATAACCATATAATGCACAATTGAAACAAAAAAGATGAAAAGAGTCTTTCTAAGAACAAAGAGAACAACTACTTGATGGGTCATTTTAGAGGAAGTTCGGTTGGGTCGACTGAGGCAAGCGCGAGGAGCTAGGTCTAGTGGTGATCGATCTAGTAAAAGTCAATAAACTCTTTTAGCTCTTTATAAAAACTAGCAAAGACCACCCTTAACAACCACTCTTCATATTCATTAGTCACTCCTGGATTGTATGTGAACTCATTATAGGTTCACTAACTATAGGTCGATCGTAGGCACTTTAGACACTTTTGAGTTTGAAGTAGAAGCACCAGCTACTAAAGTTACATCTAGGTATAGGGCCAAGGATCTCATGTACAAGATCGACTTGACAACCAAACATTGGGGATAACATGTTTCAATTATCATCTGATTAGAAGATAAAGATGAGGCCACAATCATGTTTAATAAATCTCGAGAACAAAGGAATCATTGTCAATCTTTCCACAATGTATAATTTGGAACAAACAACTTCTCCGACACTTGCTTAGTCACATATTTGTCATGACCCAATGGAAAAATGTTGGTATTATTGGAGGGTTCTAAATAGAGTAATTTGATGTGACAAATTAATAGCCATTAGTTTGTGACTAAAGTCTGAGTAGAAGTCCACCCAAAAACATTCCCACCTCATGAGTTGGGCAAGCCGGTTTGGATTAACACTATTATTCAATTGAGGAAAATACATGTCACGCCTCAGTGTTGGAATCACCAAACGACTTGAACCTCACGACCAACACTAGGTTGCACATGATGTAGAAAGCCTTCACCAAGGATGCAATAGTTCAGTGGAAGGCTAAAATTAATGATTGGAGTAATAGCAAAAAAATTTGAGAGTAAATATGAAAGTAAAGTGATTATATTGATAGCAAAAAAGGTGTCTGACCCACAATACGCTTATAACTCAGATGTGAGACTCTTATTGAGTACCAAAGCAAAGGGTGCCCACTGACTATAGTAGGGCCCAAGACAAAGTACTATTATTGTCTAATAGTTCCCACACAGAGGCTTAGTTACACAACTATGATGTGAAAATTCACTATGGAGGGTCTTTGGTCACATTCTCCCGTGCCTAAGTACTTGACAACCTCAACAAGCTTCATGGTTATGCTCTTGCATCTCTTTTGGACTGTTGACACTCTATCTTCATCTTTTGCAACTCCTATTGTCCTAAAGGGTACAGGTGCCCATAGTAGCTACGGCCTACATATTTCATGTCTACATGATAAGCCTTAGGTTTGCTTTTATACAAGGTAGTTTGCAATTGGTCATGAACACGCTCCAATCAAAACTCCCGATCTCCCACCCTTGAGATAATTGGTTGAGGATTATCATTCTTCTAAACTGTGGTAGTGCATTGCCTGACAACGAGGTCATCACACTACTTCCAGTGCGTCCACTCGTTAATATGCATCACTACCTTCACATGGAGTGGTTGAAAACAATCAATGCGCTCCTATTGATCAGTGTAGAAATTGTGTACGATTGGCAAACTCTTTGAGTGTCGTGTCGCAACCCTCTATTGTGCCTCCAACTGTCCTCTAGGTCCCCTACTCTTATACAACTTACCTTGCATTTTCCATTGTTTAGTCGTGTCAGCAAATTTGTATCATTATCTCTTAGAACCAACACTTCTACTTGTCTTAGCATAAGTATGTTCATCATTGCACCAATTCTCACAACCCACCCCCATCCTATAAGGTAGTTACCTTGGAGATGCGATGGGCATAACTTCTTCGTACCCCTTCAATCTTACGACATCCATCTTTGAAGACACCCTACTGCAAGGCATCTTCTATTCTGCATCTTATAGTGCCTCTACCATCATGGCATCCCCCTACTTGTGACTTTCTTCTAGTCGAAGGGTTGATACCTTCCAAACTTTACCATCATCCAAAGGTACTACATGAAACAACACATGGTTGATCGCAATCAATGAAGACCATTGTATTCGAGGCTAGTTGTATCTCTGTGTAATTTTTCCTCAAGAACTCTATGCCTAATATTACCCAACACTTATCCAATAGTCCTAGAGTGAAGTTGGTCACCCCGTGCCAACTTTCCACTCGAATTGCAACAACAATTTCCTCCCAAGATGGGTTTGGACTTTGAATTCATACCTTTCATGTCACTATTCTTTTTTGTTATCTTTAGGTCAAATCGTTTAGCTTCTTTCAGACACATGAAGTTAGTAGCACTAATGTCAACCATTCCCATTGTATTCTTACCATTGGGAGTAATTGGAATGTATGTGACATCCTTCTCTATATGCTTGTATGATATTGATACCATGTTAATGACATTCAACCATCTCAACATGTCAATCCTCAAATGTTCTTCTCCTAGATCACTATCTGAATCATCCATCTTTTGCATGGTGTTGCCAACTCATGCAAAGTCCATTTTTCTGTATTCACACTCATTTGAGTAGAGTTAGTTGCCACAATACCAATACTCTCACCTAAAGGATCTCATGGCCTTGGCCTTCTTTCCATGGTCTCATTTCTTTCCTTAGTCCCTTGGTGTGGAAGATTCGATTGGGTATTTTTCAAAATATCCTATTGATTCTCATTCTTCTCACTATTCCCACTTATCAGTATCATGTTTATCTTTCTTCAAACTATTTGGTCGATGATTGTTAAGTAGAAATTCCACTTTAATTATTGCATTAGAAAGGTTTTGTGGATTGATCATGTTCAACTCCTGCTCTGCCCAAGGTTGTAATTGATTGAGGAACTTAAGTAAACAATCCTCCAACTCATTGTTTGGATGGTCAACATAAGGGTCTAGTATTCCTTGATGTAATCTTGCAACGAGCTATTTTGCCTCAAGACATCAAGTTTTCTCTTCATAGCTATCTTTAGTTTTTGTGAGATAAAGTGCTCTCACAAAGCTTGCTTGAACTAATCCCAAGTGTGAATGTGGGATTGCATTGTCTCAGCATCCTCCGGCATGCAACACCATCATAACATAGCGATGTCTTTCAGAAATATGGCCACCACTACCAGTTTCTCTTCGTTCTCAAGTTGTCTAGCCTTGAGGTAGAGATCCACCTGGTAAAGGAAATTTTCTAATACTTGTACATCATGACCTCTAACAAATGCCTTGCTTTCTCTAACCTTGATGTGATGGGGTTGGTTCACTCTCCTGCCATGTCCATATCCATGCCCATTTGTCAACCTATGCTTGACACCATCCAATCGAGTCAGCATCTCCAACTAAGATTATTCTGAAGCTTGTCCTTTGAAAGTTGTGTAGCAACACTCTCTTCAATTCTCTATAGTTGTATCACCACATCGGTCTCCATGTGTTGGATGCACTGCTCCAAGCAATCACTCATAACATTGCAAGTATACTCGCAAGCATTTGTGTGTCGTTCAATGTATTTGACAACGGTGCTCATCTCACCCATCAACAAGTCAAAGCCTTCCACAACAAAAGTTATAACAACATCAAGATGACTTACAAGCTTTTTGAGCCTTGTAAGTCATACTTCTACATGGAGCAGAATACCAGATGTCATCTCTTGGTCGATGACTGGTACAACCTTCAATGTCTCCTTTCTAGGATGAATAGGATCACTAGTCAACTTAGTGTCAGTGGATATTAGAGTCAACAAAGATAATGTTAATAAGTGTGAGTGACCTTTTTGCTATCAATACGAGGGGGTGTATCCTAAACCCACTCACCGTTACTCTTAGTCGAACCAACTTCGATACCAAAGTAGTCACGCCCCCACATTGGAATCACTCAATGACTAGAAACTCATGACCATCATTAGGTTGGGCATGACCTAGTACACCTTCACCAAGGATGCAGTGGTTTAGCAGAAGCTTAAGACTGATGAATGAGAGAGTCAATTTGGAGTAATAGCAAGAAAATTTGAGAGTAAATAAAAAAGCAAAGTGATTATATTGATAGCAAAGAAGGTATGTGTCCCGCAACACAATTATAACTCATATACATGACTCTTATTGAGTACCAAAGCAATGGGTATCCCCTAATTATAGCAAAGCCTAAGACTAAGTACTAGAGTTGCAAGGTGGTTTCCATGTAGGGGCCTCGTTACACAATCAAGAGATGAAAATTCACTATGGAGGGTCCTTGAGTCACATATAGATATATCCTATACTGTAAAACTTGCCACTGGTGAGAAGTATTGTGTAGCTTCTCACTGAACACATGATGGAGTACACATCTAAAAGAATATGGTTAACCTTGCTTAACTTAAAGACAAACCATTTGATACTAGTAGACCAAAATCTGAAGAAATTGAACAAAAGACTAAAGTCTATAGGAAAGACACGATGAGAGTAGTTAATAAGGTGATAAATACCTCATTGATGGCAATTCTTTCTCATACCTGGCACTACATGGTTGAGCCACCAAACATATTCCTCAAAAGGTTTGAGCCAATATGAAGTTCCTTTCAGAAGCAATTGCACCAATACTAGTTTACATGGATAGGCACAATATCTGAAGCAATAACTTCTTCTATTACTTTATAGACTTCTATACTTGTTTGGGTATTTAGATCCATAGAAGTGTTGAGGGGAAAAAAAGAGGATGAAAATGAGGATAGAAAAATAGGGAAATATTAGCATACTTTCGAAGGAAGCACTGAAGAAGGAAGAAGGCCTAAACTACCGTTTTATAGATATTAAGCGAAACATCTAATCAATATCAACCAGCATAATCTTTGACTAAACATTTCAAACAAAAGCAGAGTTGTTATAGAATGCCAGATGAATAAAAGACACTTATACCTACCTTTCTAAAACCTCAGCTCAATGAAAAGTAGGGGATAGAACAATAACTATATAGATAATTAGTATGTGTTACAAACAAGCATGAGCAAAAATTTTAAATCAGTTATTAATACAAGCATGATACAGTTAAGTTTATATTTCTAACCCACCAAGACATCCCTCAAAAGATCCCCCTAAGTCTCATTGAGTATTCCTTGACGTTGTTGATTTTATGGTGTTGAGCTTGGCATCCTTCTAGAGACCTTGCCACCTAGTGAGGAAGGCTTATAACTCCATTGTTTCATGAGCAAGATATCGAGACAATTTAACCTCTACCTCATTAGCGGATCCCGAGCTACTACTTTTACCTTTAATACTGGTATGGATTGATATCCTTGCATTCTCCAAGTCTCTAACACATGAAGACACCTCAAATTTTGTAGAAACCTCAAGATTGGATTCATCAGCAAAAGTTGAAAGAAATTAGATTCACTCTTAATGATCGATGGTAGAAGCAAGTTGGGCTTGTGCAGATGATTTCTAGATACGTCGAGTCTTGAGTTGTTTGCAAACCTTCTCACATATTACGAAATCCTATCTCACTTGATCAGCTAATTCAAGAGGAAACATATTTCTCCAAAGGTCGAACAATAGTTATAAGATGGAGTATTGCCTCGATAGTGGACATATTAGAAGGAAGCCTCATTAAGCTGATGATTCATAAATGATAAAATATCTTAAAACACAACCAAAAAAGAACTCTCAGATCAAAGAGGCATATTAAAGTCAATAAATTGATGATCATAGGACCCCGAGCCTTGACAGGCAAGTGTCTCATGCAAAGGTTAGAGTTCACTACTAATGGCTTTTCAAACATAGTCGTGAAGTTCAGATGTTTGCATAGCGTCTCTCTCGATTAGATCTTCCATAGATATTGGAATAAGGAGTGTAGGGGATCCACCCTTCGTCTTGGCTCTTGTTTTACTCCATATAGTCCTAACAAAGGCAGTTGAGTCAAGAATACTTTTTTGATGAGTAGAATCGAGATTGGGGTTGACCAATCGGAGTAGCTTGAGAACGTTAATGTAATTGCTTGTGATGGATGTTGTAGGATCTAGGATTAATATTAATAATTGGGTTTATGCCATAGTCAATGAGCCTTAACCGATAACCCTCCAATAACAATGAGATTGTGCCACTATAGAGGTTGACCCATCAAGTGACGAAATTAGAAGCTTGTCTTGAGCAGGGATATGAGGGAACCAAAAATGAAATTCTTGCTCATTGACCCCTAATGATAAGTCGTTCAATAAGTTAATAATAGTAGATAACTACAAAATCTCAATTGTTGAGCGAGGTAATAGGGACATTAAGGTTCAACAACTATGGGGTTGAATCTTGAAGACTGAGATGCTCCATAAAATAGGAGTCATGGGAAAAATATTTTTGACACATTTATATGTAGGAAATCCATGATGAACGCTATGTTAGAAGATGAGTTAGATGATCCGATGTACAAAGGAAGAAAGTTTTCTCAACAAGATTAGTAAACTAAGTCAAACAACAATCTACTCAAGAGATAATAAAATCACAATAGGAATTTGGCTCAAAGCAACCCCCAACAACTCTGATACAACTAGTTGTAAGGGTAGGCAGGGAATTCCAAGTTCTCAAAAATATAAGTGTATCAAGATCTATAAAAATCATAGTGAGTCTCCTAGCAAATGTGTTGAGTCTTCGCTCTAAAGTGCCTCAAAAGTGGAATTTGCTAACTGATATACTATGGCTAGAAAAAGAGAGGCGAGCAATAACTTTGTACAAGGTATGATGACAAAAGTATACTGGTGATCGCCTAGACAATTGAAAATGTGAGACATTATCCCAAAAGGTAATTGAAAATGATTATGTTGTGAGATCCAAATTGCAAGAAAGTAGTACAAAAGTTGATCGCCTAAGTGGATGGCCAAATAAGATAATATAATGAGATTGTAGATACCTTCTTCTATCCAAAGATGGCACTTGGTCCAACCAATTGATGTAAAATTGATTAGTTGATGACCAAAAATGGATGAAGTTAGGATATTGGGACATTACAAACTCATTGCATGTCAACAACAAGGCATCAAGATGTAACTCACTAAGACCATTTGTTTATGTGGTAGTTAGAGGAAGAATAGCTCCATAATCAAAAGCCATAGATACATAGAAGAGAAGGTTTCTTTCACTAGGGGGTTTGCACACAAGCAAATAAGGTGAAAGAAAGTATATAGAGAAAACAACGACAACTAAGTCTTTTCCCATACTAGATGGGATCGGCTACATGGATTCTTTGTTTCCACAGAGCTCTATCATGTGTCATGTCAGCAATTAACTCACAATAAGCTAGATCATTCTTTATTGTTTCTTTCCAACACTTTTGTGGTCGTCCTCTACCTCTTCTAATACTTTCCAAATTTAGTTTTTCATACCTTCTTATAGGTTCTTCTTTCTATATATCCAAACCATCTTAAATGATATTCCCTCATTTTATCTCCTATGTGTCACTCCTAATTTGTTTCTAATAACCTCATTATGTATACGGTCTTTTCTTGTAAGACCACTCATCCATCTCAGCATCTTCATTTCTATCACAAACATCTTTTGTATATGTTGATGGTTAACTGCCCAACAATCAGAATCATAAAACATGGCAGGTCTAATTACTACTCTATAATATTTACCCTTTAACTTTAATGGTATCTTCTTATCACAAAGAATAACTGATGTTCCTCTCCATTTTAACCAACCAGCATTAATTTTATACGTAACATATCCATCAATTCTACCATCACTGTGAAAATTTGACCCTAGGTATTTAAAACTTTCCTTTCGGGGGATGCATTGTGTGCCAATTTTAATTTCTATGTCCTCTAAAGTAACCAAATGATTAAACTTACATTCCATATATTTTGTCTTTGTTCTACTAAGTCGGAGGCCTTTGCTTTTTAATGCTTCTCTCCATGGTTCCAATTTTCTATTAACTTTTTCCTTAGACTCTTCTACTAACACAATGTCATCTGCAAATAACATACACCAAGGCACTTCATCTTGAATATGTTTTGTTAACTCATCAATCACCATTATAAATAAGTATGGACTTAAAGTTGATCCTTGATGTAACATATATTAACTTCAAAAATTTCTGTTATTCCTTCATGAGTCCTCACACATGTTTTTGCACTATCATATATGTCTCTTATAAGGTTAATGTATGTCAATGGGATACCTCTTTTTTCCAAGGTTCTCCAAAGAACCTCCCTCGATACTCTATCATAAGTTTTTTCTAGATCAATAAATATCATGTGAAGGTCTTTCTTTTTTGCTTTAAAATGTTTCATAAGATGTCTCAAAAGGTAAATCGCTTTAACAACAGATCTGTCTGGCATGAATCCAAATTGGTTATCTGTTGTACTTGATACTTGTCTTAACTTACGTTCGATAATTCTTTCCCACAATTTTATAGTATGGCTTATTAACTTGATACCTTGATAATTTGCACAATTCAAATGGGTATAAGTGTACTCGCTTTCTATTCCTCAAGCATCCTTTGGTTTCTCCTAGTATTTTCTAAACTTTTATAGGAATATTGTCTACCCCTACCGATTTACCACCCTTCATATGTTTAAGAGCCTCTTTGACTTCATTCTTTTGAATACGTCGATAGAAATTATGGTTTATATACTTTTCTGATTTGGCTAACTCTCCTAAGCTAATACTAACATCTTTATTTTCATTAAAAAGCTTATAAAAATAGTTTTTTCCATCTATTTCTTATATCATCATTTACCACTAGAATTTTTTCATCCTTGTCTTTGATGCATCTAACATAATTAAGATCTTTAGTTTTCTTATTTCTAGCCCTAGCCATCCTAAAAATATCTCTTTAACCCTCTTTTGAGTTGAGTTTTTTTATATAAATCTTCCCAAAATTTAGCTTTTGCTTTACTGACAACTTTTTTTACTTCCTTCTTTGCTTTCTTATAAGCCTCTAAAGTTTCACTAGTTTTCTTAGCATAATGTAATTTGTAACATGCCCTCTTTATTTTGATTTTATTTTGCACTACTTCACTCCACCACCAAGCTTCTTTATGTGCCAGTACACTTTCCTTAGATTCACCTAATACATCTTTTGCCACTTTCCTAATATGTATAGCCATATTGTTCCACATATCACAAGGTGTACCAACATAATTCCAAGCATCTCCTTGAAGGACTTTTTGTTTAAATATATCTTCTTTCTCGCTTTTGAGGTTCCACCATTTAGTCTGAATAGCTCAATCCACTCTTTTCTTCTTTATCCATTTTTTTTATTTATAAATCCATAACTAAAAGTTGATGTTGGGTGGTTAAACTTTTTCTTAGAATTACCTTGCATTCTTTACAACACGCACTATCTTTTTTTCTACAAAATAAAGTAATCAATTTATGTTTGTGATAAGCCACTCTTATAAGTAATTAAATGTTCATCTCATTTTTTGAAGATTGCATTAACTATAAATAGATCAAATGCCATAGCAAAATTTAAAATCTCCCTACCTTCCTTATTTATATCTCCAAAACCAAAGTTTCCATGAATACCTTGATATCCTAATGCCTCTTTACCGACATGTTCATTTAAGTCTTCTCCTAAACAAATTATCTTCCTTTGTGGAATCCTTTGAATCACCTTATCTAACTCTTCCCAAAAAGTTGTCTTTATACTATCTTCTAGGCCTACTTGGGGTGCGTAAACACAAAATATATTCAAAACCTCTATTCCTAACAGCAATTTCAACGTCATGATTTAGTCACCATATCATTGTATGTCTACTACACTATTCTTTAAATCTTTGTTTATGATAATACCAACTCCGTTTCGAGCCTTTTCCTTACTTGAGTACCATAATTTAAAACCTGTATCCTCTATCTCCTTTATTTTTTCTGCAACCCACTTTGTCTCTTGTAAACATAAAATATAAATCTTTCTCCGAATCATAGTATCTACCACCTCTATTAGCTTACTGAATAATGTTTTGATATTCCAAGAACCAATATAAATCTTATTATCTAGGACTAGCTTCCTTACCCCCGCATTTGTCCATATTGAAAATGCGGAGACCCTCTCTATAAATTATTTACTACATTCGGGTGACAATGTAGCGGGACTAACTTTTTTACCCACACCTTTCCATGATGTGGGAACCCTCTCTACAATTGATTCACTACATTCAGGCAAAAATGTAGTGGCCCTTCCTTACTTATCACTGCATTCGGGCTCTGCAGCACGTCGCTAGGCTATAACGCCCCAAAGCAATGCTAATAATTTGTATAATCCATAGTATAAAAATCCGACAAAGTTTTACGCTGGCTGTCAGAAGCCTAACACAACCCTCTTCTTTATCCGAGCTTGGGATCGGCAATGTTAACACAAATTTGTTAAGATATGCTAAGTTAGATTCTCAAAGACTTACATTCGTTCCCTAAGCCTTATCCATATTTCCCTTTGAGAATGAGGGTTGGAATTCTTTGGCACACCATGCATCACATTTAGTTCAATCAATGGGTTTTTTCACGTGCCATTAGAATTGTTGTCACTTCTGATGACAATAGTGCTAAGTGGGAAATAGGAACTCGGAGGTGCAAGAAGTTATGGTTCAACCCCTGGATGGGGTGACCCACTAGCTAGCATTGTAGAGACAAATCTAAGTAGCAATATCATTAACTCCACAGAACCATGATCAACAAATTGAGATCCAACAGAACTCATATCATAGCCTACATGCTTCTTGTCATGTGCTCCTACGCTAATTTGGGGTTGGAGCATTGTCAAGACATCATCAAAGAAGGTCGTGATCATCTAATTTCAAAAAACATGCAAGAATTAAGTACTTGATTAGAGTGGGATACCATTTGACAACATGGGCCCTATGTTGCATAGGTATGGATATGGTACCACTATCCGGTATGGGCACGATAATTTTGGAAACCATAAGGTATGGGTACGCACTATATAAAATGAAAAATTATACATAAAATTAAAATGACATAAAATTCACTATGATGATATAATGTAAAACTTATTAAAAGTTGAAATGTACAAATTTTGACACAACATATAACTTCAACAACAAACTTAACATCTCAAATAAGAAAATTACATTACATAATGATCTCAATTTCATAGCATATAGTTTCAACATCAAAATATAACACTCTTGTCAAGAAAACACTAAAACATAACACTTTTGGGTTTCAAAATAAAGTTGACTCATATGAATATTAGTTTGATTTGACCTATTCATAACAAAAGTTTTAACTCATACTACATGCATATCTATACACAGTTAGATAGATCCAAAATCCAAAAATTTTCAATGTACCTAAGTACCGGTATGTGTATCAGTATCGGGCAAGTACATGGTATGGGTACCCCGCAATGAACAAAGTACCCATGCATCATAACCAGGGCCTCATTTCTACATGGGTGATCAAATTTAGTGCCCAAAACATGTAGAGAGGGCGGCCCTTCTACTATCGATTTTAATAAGGGGTAGACTACTCACTAGGCTATGCGTTGTGGGCTTTGGACAAGGAATATCATGTCATATATGTGGCCGGAAACCACAAGCCATCTATTCCTTCGATTTACCAAAACTAAGCAGATTTGGAGAACGAAAGAGTGGACTTGAATAAAACCAATCGACCAACCATTGAAACATCAACACCTTGGGGTTCAAACATGCTACCTACTCTATGGGAGTCAAAGAGTGTTGCCAGATGGAGCTAACACTATGTGGGCTAAGGCCAAGGAACATTGACCAACATTTGTGTCCTCTTTCATGGAAGTAGGAGATGTTTCTCTTAATAGGCATTTTGATGTCAATCGAGAAAGTCGCCTTGGCTTGGGAAGACTTTTACAAGGTGGTTGCTTCCCTTTGTTTTTCTTGCAGCTACAGACGATCAACTGGGGTGGTAAGTGTAGATGACTAATATTTTGCAAGTCCTTAGATGGGATAATGACCCTCTCACAACAAGGTTTTCACTCTATAAGTTGGATCGCCCATTGTTTATAGTGTTTATTATGTTCCTATTTTTTTTCATAACTTGCTTACTGTAGGCTAATGATCCAAAAAAGTTATTAGTTGTTTTTTATAATGGTGCTTGTGAAATTAGAAAGAAGGAAAAATGAAAACTATTAGCTAACTCAAATATGGTGAAAAACAAAATGTTTCTTCTTGAATTAGTTAATGAAATAAAATTATCGAGCCATATGTTGTTTGAACTACCCTATATTAATTTTCAAAATTAAGTGTATGAAGCATGTGTTT
Source organism: Brasenia schreberi (assembly GCA_036023115.1). Lineage (NCBI taxonomy): Eukaryota > Viridiplantae > Streptophyta > Magnoliopsida > Nymphaeales > Cabombaceae > Brasenia > Brasenia schreberi. The sequence goes on from JAYKKT010000071.1 coordinate 8,079,991, forward strand.
ACGGAAAGCAAAATAAATTATCTTTTCTTGTTTGTAAAACATGGGAAGTAAAATGGAATCTTGAACAAGTTCATGCAAATATTTGTGGTTTTATGAAAACATTGTCCTTAATAAAAGTAAACTTTTGCTCTTTACATGACTAGGCATACTTTCTTGCAAATAAGTTAGAGGCTATTAAAAATGTTAAAGAATTCAAAGTATTTATAGAAAAAGAATGTAGTTGCATATAAAAGTTTTTTAACTAACAAAGGTGAAACTTTGTTTTAAGGAGTTTGACACGTTTATAGAAAAACTAGCATTTACATGTAGATAACAATGAGGAAGACACCAAAAGAAAACATGATTACAGAAAAGAATAGTTGTTAAAATGCTTCAGTGTATTAAGCAAAAGTTGTTTTCCAAGTTATTATGAGGTAGAAACCATTACTACATGGTTCCTCTTTATAAAATCTCACCAACCAAGATGGGGTGCAATAAAGCTCTATACAAAGCTTGGTTGAAAAACAACTCAATGTGACTAATTTATGTGTTTTTGAGTGCATTTCTTATTTTTTAATTGACTCATTGAGCATTCTAAAATAGATAAAAAAGTATAAGATGAATGTTTATTAGATATTTTGATGACACAAATGATTATTATTGTTGAACTCCAAAAAATTGATTATTGAATGTGATATTTTTCACAAAAACATTATTTGGAAGTAGATAAAAGTGAAATAATCATGTAAGATTTTCTTAAGATGAGGTTGAGCTAATGAAAATGAAAATAAAAAGTTGTCTCAAGTGTCACCAACAAAACTATCTTTTCCACAATCCAAAGTTGAAAAGGCATAGAGCTTACAATTTGATAAAGACTCGCCTCCAATAAAGGTAAGACTACTTGAAGAAATACATAGATGTTTAGTTACTTTAATGGTTGTAGAAATGATTGACTGTGACAAAGCATCTCAAAATGAGGAATGGAGGAAATCCATGGAGAAAGACATGCATTTCATTAGGAAAAATGAAACTAAGGAGTTAGTTGATTTGTAATCAAACAAAGATGCAAATGATGCCAAATGGGCCTACCGGGTAAAGTAACACAAATGATAATGATTGAACTATAAGTCATAGTAAATTGTTAAACGTTACACACAAAAAGGTAGGGTGGCTTTTCTAGAAGCTTCTTCTCTAGTGGTGGGATTTGGAACTATAAGGTCTGTTTCGGTAGAAGTAGCTTAGTTGGCTAAGCAAGTTTCCTAGTGTCATGTAAAATCTGTATTTTTAAATAGTCATCTAATGAGAAAGCTTTTATTGGGCAGCGACAAAGACTTGTTATTTAAGGAAAATAGGAACAGGTGCTTTATATGTTCTTAAATAAGCTCTAATAGCATATTTCACCAAAATTATTCATAGAGAAGTGAAAACGAACCTACTCTCTATAGTAAAGGTGAAAGGTATGGATATAATCAGTATTGGTGTTTATGTAGATGATATTATTTTCACTAGTTCATCTAGTGAGCTTACTAATAAATTTAAAAAAGCATGATAGATGAGTTTAAAATGGTCAACTTGCATTTATTGCATTTTCCCACTAAGCTTCAAACTAAGCAAACTTGTGACTATAATTTTGTTTCACAAGAAAACTATGCATTAGACTTATTAAAGAAATTTAAGACAACAGACAACAAGGGTTACTCAACTCCTATAGATGTTGATTGTGGATGATGGAACCCCAAACTCTAATGACAAGTATACTTTGGGAGCATGGTTACATGATTAATGTATTTAACCCATACCTATCCAAATATATTTTCTAATTAGCTTGATTTTCAAATTTATGCAAAACACATCTATGCATCATTGGGGCAGGTTGGGTTTTGTAGAATATAAGGGTCGGAGAAGTTACCAGATCTAGTATAGATTAGTTAATAATTTTAAATTAACTAGTTTTACTAATAGCAATTAGATTTTTTCAACTATAGATTGGAAGAGCACAAGTGGATTGGTTTTTTAGCTCCAATATTTTGTGATTAAAGTAACAATTTTAAAGAAAAAAAGGGTAAAGTATATAGAGATTTGTTAACAATTAATTCTAGATGCAATTGTAGATGGAGTTATCATTTTCAAATGTAATTCTACATATGATCAAATGACTGATTACATCAGTAGAAAAAGGAATACTTTAGGTTGGTCTCAGGAAAATGAGTGATCACCTAAATAGCTTGATTTGTTCAAGAACAAATTAGGACCATTTCTAATAGTTCTTCTCGATTGTGATAGTCCACAAATACTCTTTGTCACTTTCAAGCTAACATCTACTTTTACAAACTTGTCGATTAACAATCTATAAGTCCATACATGAAATAAACCCACAAGGATTCTTGATTTCCTTTTTCCCATGGATTGTCCTCTACCTCTCCTCCTCTTGCCAAGCATCTCCATTACCCATCCTTGGTGGAGCATGCATGTCTCCCCTCTCCTCACCCTATTGGCAAGGCAACTCACTAAAAAAGTTGACCACAAGCTCTCTTTGGCAAGAACTTTGTTATGGCTTTTTGGTTTGAGATTTGTAGAAGTATTTTCCATGAAGATTTAATATTTACAGTGGGTTTGTGGTTTATGTAATTCAGGGTTTACCAAAATTGGGGTTTTTTGATGATGGTTTTGCATGCGGTTTAATATTTATACCAAATTTAGAGTTTCTTGGATTTCGGGTTTTATTGAGTTTGGAGTTTTTCTTGAGGGTTTTCCATCGGGGACCAATATTTACACCATAGTTGTGGTTTATGTGTTGAGAGAGAGGAGAGGATTATATGCAGAGTGTGAACTCAATGGATCTCAATAATGTCAACAGTTGATATGCTTCCATATGAGCCATTCACCTTCAAACCAAAACCCTAGCAAATCATGTGTTTTCCTCTCCTGCTTCCTTCTCTCTCCCGTCACTATTATGCATTGCCGCCTTCCTGCAATAAATCATGTATTGCCTCCTCTATTGTATGTCTATTTCTATCTACTACTAAAAAAGTTGTAGTGGTGCTGTGGTGTTGTATTTTATATATGGTCTCTATGTTTGAGGAGTGATCAAAAAGTTTAGGGACTCTCTAAAATAACTCTTTTCATAGTTCACTAGAAATATGGAGTTGGCAAAAACTAATTTCATAAGGCATTATAAGCTACCTTATAGTAAGGGAAAGGTCTGTTTTGCAAGGCATTTAAGCTATTATAAGTAAGGCTTATGCAACAAAAAATCTTATAGTTAGATACCTTATAGTAGCAACTTGTTTCACAAGGCAAAACAAGGCATCTTGCAATAAGGTATTGCCAATTGGGAGTGGAAATGGAGCCTTACGAAACAAGCTTTCTTATCTATTACCACAACCTAACTCTCCCTTATAGTAAGCTACATGATAGCACCTAATATTGTTCCTTATTATGCCTACTCTTTCCACATTGGGGACATTTGAATTCATGTAAGTATAAATTCTCAAAGACTCAGTGTTAATTTTCAATGAAAATGAGTTTGAGGAGCACTCAAACCAAATTTAGACATAAAAAAGTTTGAACATTCCTAGAGTTTGGATTTTTCTAAAAAATAAAAATGAACTACCTATTAATCTTTCTTTAACAACAACAACAACTAAGCCTTTTCCCGTACTAGATGGGGTTGGCTACATGAATTCTTTGTTTCCACATATCCCTATCGTGTGTCATGTTAGCAGTTAACTCACAATAAGCTAGATCATTCTTTATTGTTTCTTTCCAACACTTTTGTGGTCATCCTCTAAATCTTTTAGTACTTTCCAAATTTAGTTTTTCATACCTTCTTACAGGTTCTTCTTTTGATTTTCTTTCTATATGTCCAAACCATCTTAAACGATATTCTCTCATTTTATCCTCTATTGATGCCACTCCTAATTTGTTTCTAATAACCTCATTATGTATACTATCTTTTCTTTTATGACCACTCATCCATCTCAATATCTTCATTTCTGTCACAGACAACTTTTGTACATGTTGATGATTAACTGCCCAACACTTAGAACCAAAAAACATGGCAGGCCTAATTGTTGCTCTATAATATTTACCTTTTAACTTTAATGGTATCATCTTATCACAAAGAATACCTGATGCTCCACTCCATTTTAACCAACCAGCATTAATTCTATGCGTAACATCTCCATCTACTCCTCCATCACTCTGAAAAATTGATCCTAGGTATTTAAAACTTTCCTTTTGGGGGATGCAATGTGTGCCAATTTTAATTTTTATGTCCTCTGAAGTAACCAAATAATCAAAACTTACATTCCATATATTTTGTCTTTGTTCTACTAAGTCGGAGGCCTTTGCTTTCTAATGTTTCTCTCCATAGTTCCAATTTTCTATTAACTTTTTCCTTAGACTCCTCCACTAATACAATGTCATCTGCAAATAACATACACCAAGGTACTTCATCTTGAATATGTTTTGTTAACTCATCAATCACCATTATAAATAAGTATGGACTTAAAGTTGATCCTTAATGTAACATATATTAACTTCAAAAATTTTTGTTATTCCTTCATGAGTCCTCACACATGTTTTTGCACTATCATATATGTCTCTTATAAGGTTAATGTATGTCAATGGGATACCTCTTTTTTTCTAAAGTTCTCCAAAGAACCTCTCTCGAAACTCTATCATAAACTTTTTCTAGATCAATAAATATCATGTGAAGGTCTTTCTTTTTTACTTTAAAATGTTCCATAAGACGTCTCAAAAGGTGAATCGCTTCAACAATAGATCTGTCAGGTATGAATCCAAATTGGTTCTCTGTTATACTTGATACTTGTCTTAACCTATGTTCAATAATTCTTTCCCACAATTTTATAGTATGGCTCATTAACTTGATACATCGATAATTCGCACAATTTTGAATGTCTCTCTTGTTCTTATATATGGGTATAAGTGTACTTGGTCTCTATTCCTCGGGCATCTTTTAGTTTTTCCATATTTCATTAAATAATCTTGTGAGCCAAGTGATTCCTATTTCTACTAGTATTTTCCAAACTTTTATAGGAATATAATTTGGTCCTACCGATTTACCACCCTTCATATGTTTAAGAATCTCTTTGACTTCATTCTTTTGAATACGTCGGTAGAAATTGTGGTTTATATACTTTTCTAATTTGGTTAACTCTCGTAAGCTAATACTAACATCTTTATTTTTATTAAAAAGCTTATAAAAATAGTTTTTTCATCTATTTCTTATATCATCATTTGCCACTAGAATTTTTTCATCCTCGTCCTTGATGCATCTAACATAATTAAGATCTTTAGTTTTCTTATCTCTAGCCCTAGCTATCCTAAAAATATCTCTTTCACCCTCTTTTGAGTTGACTTTTTTATATAAATCCTTCCAAATTTTAGCTTTTGCTTCACTCACGATCTTTTTCACTTCCTTCTTTGCTTTCTTATAAGCATCTAAGGTTTCCCTAGTTTTCTTAGCATAATGTAATTTGTAACATACCCGTTTTGCCTTGATTTTATTTTGCACTACTTTACTCCACCACCAAGCTTCTTTTTGTGCCGGTACACATCTCTTAGATACACCTAATACATCTTCGCCACTTTCTTAATATGTATAACTATATTGTTCCACATATCATAGGGTGTACTAACATAATTCCAAACATCTCCTTGAAGGACTTTCTGTTTAAATATATCTTCTTTCTCGCTTTTGAGGTTCCACCATTTAGTCCGAATAGCTCGATGCACTCTTTTCTTCTTTGTCCATTTTTTTATTTGTAAATCCATAACTAAAAATCGATGTTGGGTGGTTAAGCTTTCTCTTGGAATTACCTTGCAATCTTTATAACATGCTCTATCTTTTTTTCTACAAATAAAGTAATCAATTTGTGTTTGTGATAAGCCACTCTTATAAGTAATTAAATGTTTATCACATTTTTTGAAGATTGTATTGACTATAAAGAGATCAAATGCCATAGTAAAATTTAAAAGCTTCCTACCTTCCTCATTTATATCCCCAAAACCAAAGTTTTCATGAATACCTTCATATCCTAATGCCTCTTTACCGACATGTCCATTTAAGTCTCCTCCTAAACAAATCATCTCCCTTTGTGGAATCTTTTGAATCACCTTATCTAACTCTTCCCAAAAAGTTGTCTTTATACTATCTTCTAGTCCTATTTGAGGTGAGTAAGCACAAACTATATTCAAAACCTCTACTCCTAACACTAATTTCAACGTCATGATTCGGTCACCATATCGTTGTATGTCTACTATACTATCCTTTAATCTTTATTTATGATAATACCAACTCTGTTTCAAGCCTTTTCTTTACCTGAGTATCACAATTTAAAACCTATATCCTCTATCTCCTTTGCTTTTTCTCCAACCCATTTTGTTTCTTGTAAACATAGAATATGAATCTTTCTCCGAATCATAGTATCTACCACCTCCATTAGCTTACCGGATAGTATTCCAATATTCCAATAATCAATACAAATCTTATTATCTAGGACTAGCTTCCTACCCCCGCATTTGTCCATATTGAAAATGCAGAGACCCTCTCTGTAAATTATTCACTACATTCGGGTGACAATGTAGCGGGACTAACTTCTTTACCCACACCCGTCCATGATGTGGGAACCCTCTCTGCAATTTATTCACTATATTCGGGCTAAAATGTAGTGGCCCTTGCTTACTTATTACTGCATTTGGGCTCTTCAGCACGTCGCTAGGCGGGAACGCCCCAAAACAATGCTCATAATTTTTGTAATCCATGTTATAAAATCCGACGAAGTTTTATGCTGGTTGTCGGAAGCCTAACACAACCCTCCTCCTTTATCCGGGCTTGGGACCAGCAATGCAAGGGTGATCCCTTACATTCGGGCGAAAATGTAGTGGCCCTTACTTACCTATTAATCTTTCTTCAAACTGTAAAATTCAAATTATATCTTCTGGGTTTCTTCATGCTCAAAAGTTCTCTAAATTTTATGGTGAATTCTAGAGTATGAATAAAACTAGAAGATACATTCTGAAAATTAGTGTTTGAAGATTGATTAATTAGTAGTTCACTTTTATTTTTTAGAAAAATTAGGACTACTAATATTCAAAGTTTCTCGAGTCTGAATATGTCTGAAATAAAAATTTAACATGGATAAATCGCTCTTTAACCACTTGAAACTCATTTTCATTAAAGACTAATGCTGAGTGATGAGAGTTTAAACTTACACACATTCTATGATTTATATGACTGTATGAGAGCATTGTTCCTGCTACCAATCAAATGCCAAAGAATTCTTGCTCAACATGCGCGACAGTGCTTCAGGCTAAGTTGGATTTGTAGGCCAAAGAACTGTATTCAACGCCAAGCAATGAACAGTGCAATGAGCACACTCTTCGGCTGTCAGTGAAACTTGCACACTTACCTATCACCCGTACAGCTGAATTGCTACAGTAAGTGATCTAGCGCCATCAACTTGTTGATGTAACAAGTGGAAGTCTTATAAGGGAGACATCTAACTTCAACAACTTTGTGGATAGTGTTTTGTCTAATGCTAAGAATATTAGGGATATATTTTGGATGAACTTCCCCTTATAGATTACCGGAAAATTGAGGTGGTTTCTTAAGGCATTTTTTAAGCTAAGAATAGTAGTCATGTATTTTATACAAACTTTCCCTTATATATTACATGTTCTTTTGATTGTTTTTTTGACATACTACATGATTAACAGTAAGGTTTTCTATATTCATTGAGAATTGATAAGTAGAAATAGACTGGATAAATGTTGCTAACATGCATATGATACCAGATCAGAAAAACTTAGATGTTCAGCTTCTTCAGCACCTCAAACATAATCTTTTTTGATGCCACACTTTGGACGAAATGCCGTGAAGACAACACACCCTGCTCCAATGCTGTTCTTTTCGGTTGATCAGCCACAAGGGAGTAAGACACCACCAGAACTCCCACATTGATAATCAGTCGGGAATCTTGGACAATGGGCAAAAAATGCATTTGAAAAAGTTATAGGATCTAGACATGCTTTCTTACACAAATGAAAATAGGATTGTGTAAAGTTTAAGCACTCCCTAGTAGCACAACTTTTTTCGTAGTTAACTAGAATTAGAAAGACATATAATAGTAGAATGGAATGAAATGGCTTTGCTTTTTCTCATAGTTAACTACTCCATATCTGTTGGTCTGTGTTTGAGCAGGATTGGTTATGTTCTTACCTCTACCCATGGAAGTTCTATCTGTTTCCATAGATGCTCCTACCCCTATGCCTACCTAGGGCAGGGTAAAAACTACTTCAATTTCTTTCACATCCTATTATAAGACTAATTAGTGGGGCAACCTTACTATAGTCGGTAAGGATCACCCTCTCAAGGCGTTTATGCTGTTTTTTTCAGATGATCAGCCACTAAGAAACCGCCCCAACAACAACGGGAGGCAGAAGTGTGGAATCTTGGTCAATGGAGAAAGCCCGATCGAGCAATATTGCATGAAGAAAAGCAATGCCACTTGTAAAGATCTTTCGTCCAGTGCACGATGATGATAGGGCACGAGGAAAAAGCTTCGATTAACTCCGTGCTAGCAGGGGCAGTAACACGAGGGGGGGAAATGTTCTTTTGAATGACTCGGCATGAAGGGGACACAGGTGCTTAGGACTATCCCAGATCAACATGGACTTGAGTTCTTCGTTGGGAGCGTTAGCTATCTTGATTTGCAGTGAAACGGTTCCGCCAGTAGAACACCTAATGGACCTAAGCATCGTTTGGGAGACAGGGCTAGCAAGCATAACTACATTTTTTATACTGTTTATGAGAATATGTCTAATGTTTTCTTCTGCTACATCAGAAGAATTCCTTTGATGAAGCATATTCAAGTCCTCTTTCTAGAGTCTTGCTAGTTTATCTAACGCGTGCATCATCCTACAGTTTGAAGTAGCTTATTTAACGGAAAGCCCTTATGGCCGCGTGAGAATAACAGCATAGGCTTAAAATAAGCTACTGGAAAGTCCACCTCTACTATAGCTACTAGAAAGGTAGGATTGCACCAAATAAGCTACTTCCGTTCTTTTGATGTTAGCTTCTTTAATTGGTCGGAAGCCTGGCAATTCATATGCTTATCAGTAATATTTATCTCGTGAATTTTTATTTGTTTCTGCTTATCAATTCTCAATGAATATGGCAAACCTTACTGTTAATCACGTCGAACGTCAAAACAAAACTCAAAAAGGTAAAGTTCGTGCAAAACATATGCCTACTATTCTTAGCTCTAAAAATGCCTTAAAAAACTAACCCAATTTTCTATTAATCTATAAAAAAAAGTTCATCCAAAATATATCCCTACTACTCTTAAATGCCTTAAAAAACTAACCCAATTTTCTATTAATCTATAAAAAAAAGTTCATCCAAAATATATCCCTACTACTTTTAAATGCCTTATGATATGCTTCCTATTCATAGCATTAAACAAAACACTGTCACAAAGTTGATGAGGATAGATGTCTCACATATAACACTTCCGCTTGGTACATCGACAAGTTGATGATGCCTGATCTCTTACCTATAGGAATTCAGCTTTGCATGTGATGAGTAAGTGTGTGTGCCAATAACAGCTGAACAATATGCTCCTTGCATTGTTGTTCATTTCCTGAAGCTGAACACAGTTCTTGAGCCTAAAGATCCAACTTAGCCTGAAGCACCACCACCGTGCATACTGAACAAGAGTTTTCTGGCATTTTGTTGGTAGCGCGAGCAACTCTCAGCTCACAACTTGTTGATGAGTGCTGTGATGCAAGTGGGCCTGACATGCATGATTCCAGCTTCAATGGAAATTGCAGTTGTCTCTACATCTGAGGAGTGATTAAAGAGTAGGAAGGTGTTTTTAATATAAGGTGTAATTATTTTATTGTAAGGTGGCTGATTTACCCTCTTCTGCAGTTAGCTTCGCTGAATACGCAGATGCGTCAACTATCTAAAATAGTTTCCCACCTCTTGAGAGAGCTCTCGATATATATATATATATAGAGAGAGAGAGAGAGGGAGAGAGCTCTCTCGATAGGTGGCTAACTATATCATATAGCTGATACAACTCCCAATTAAGCTTTTCACACTGTTGTTAAACGATTGAAACTAAATATTTCCGACTGTTATATAGATCTTTTAGTAAAATTTTGCACTGTTGATCTTCTAATTTCAAATCTGTTTAACCGCCCAGAGATGGACGTTTTACAATTTTGGACTGCAAGAACCATCCAAAAAGCGATGCAGAAAATAAACCATTTTTGCCTCATTCTCCGACTGTGTTGACCGTCCGAAATAAGTATTTTGGATGCTCATAATTCAGACGACTTATTTTGGACCATTAAAATTGATTTTGGATTAGGGATCTGTGGAAACAAAGAATCCATGTAGCCGACCCCGTCTAGTATGGGAAAAGTCTTAGTTGTTGTTGTTTGTTGTTGTAAAATTGATTTTGGATGGAATTGACAGTCTAAAATATGAAGTCCCAAATATTTTCTCAAGAACCGTCGGAAATGGTCAGCCTTCTACGAGTGTGGGCATACAGAAGCTCTCTTGCATAAAAAATGTATTAAGCTTGCAGCTTCCCTCAGCATTCAAGATTTTCACATCATGAGTAATGAAGATAATATGCATTTTATGGGGATATTGGGTACTATCAAAAGTTGTTTTTGCTCTTTTGTTATGCTAGTTATTTTGTAGGAACTGTGAGTTATACGTAAAAGTGGGTCTTCAGTTATATTTGCTTTTTTGCTATCCCCTACTTGCAAGGTAGTGTCCTGCTGAAGGTGTTTGAGGAAAGTTGCATACTTTTTCGTTTTTTGAGTCTACATACATGTACATACCATTTTAGTTTTGAGGTATGAGAATTCAGTTATTCCTTTCTTTTTCCTCTACATAGTCTCTACTTCACAATACCAAAAATTAGAGGGCCGTCGCCCGGAGATGCCTCCTTTGGCCATACCCCTGAGTGAAACAAAAAAAACTATTTGACGACACAGACTTGGCCTAATTTGATGCCTGTTGTGCATGTCTGTTTAGTAATTAACCGTTTTTATAACGTTGAAATTGTCAAGATTTCTCAAAACTAACTAAGCAGCTGCTTCATAGAAAACGTAAATGGTTCCAAGTATGTAGCACAAGAACCCCTAAGTAGATCGAAGTTTTCTTGTCTTCTTTACTACGTTCCTCTCCTTGAACCTTTTCATCTTGCAAAAGAAATTCTTCCACAAGGAACAGAACAAGGATCAGTGGCAGATTGACATTAAGTAAGGTGGGATGTCCACCCAACCAAAAATTAAGAAATTGACACGTACAGCCGACGAGTGAATTCTTCCGCTGTAATGCATACATAGTTCGCCCCACCATAAAACGTTTTGTGGGCTGTTCGTGAGCCCCAGTCCGGAAAAGAAAAGTTCTACATCAGCTGTCACGAAGAATCTTTCAAATCGCTTACCTTTCACTGTTCTTGATCCCAAATTTTAGGAAAGCCAAACAAGTTTAGTAAATCCTAAGTACACCAGAGAAGGAAACAATCTAACACGCAAGGCAGCATTTGATATTGCATGTGTATCAGGTTTGAAGTTTAGGACTACAAATAAAAACCCTTATCAGTTAGATATTCTTTGTAGTGTAAACATTTTTATGAGTACACAAATCTTTCTGAAGAATGTGAACCAACGATAAGCTTATAAAGCTCATTTCAAAGCGGGACCAGAGCACTACAGTTTTACATCCCATAGTTCTGGCATATTCCTGCATCGATGCTCTCGAAACATTGATAAATGAAAATGATACAGTCAAAACCGAATAATTTTAATAATAATAACAACAATGACAAGAGCAACAAATATCTAAAATCAGTTATTATTTAAGCATTGAAAAAAGGATGCAACCAGTTTAAAGATAACGTTTGACATCCATAACAGTGTCAAATACCACTCATATCCTTAGGGAGAAGGCAATTAGTCCCGACCTTCAAAGGCTAAGGACTTAATTACAAAAACCTAGTGACATGATGAGCACAAGTTACCATTGCCAAAATGTTCCTCGCACAGAAAGCTCACGTTCCTAAGGAAAAGGATTTAAAAGTTCAAATAGCAGTGAAGGTCAACTGAGGCTCAGTGGTGAGAAGAAATCGATCAATGAAGCATGAAGCCGTTCCATGACCAGAAAAAGGCTGATCATAACTTGTACACCTTTGAGAGAACCTGTAATAAGTTGAGCTTTAGCTTCAAAAACATAATATAGTCCGCAGTTTTCATGAACAACTTTTCTTCTTGCAGCCCGTCCCCTCCTGGCACAAGCTGTTGAAGCGTCCTGACTTTAACTGCCATGGAGCGGCGCCAGATACGTGGACCTTTTCCAAACATTAGTTGCCTTCTGTGCCATGTCTTTAGCCTAGATCCAGCTCGTTGATTTCTACCATGTGTTCTTCTACCTGCTTTGGAGCCCTTCCCCATTAAGAAACAGATAAGTGGAAGAAAGTTGGGAAATAATCAAAAGATAATCTATTTTGAGAGAGAGAGGGGACGAGCGAGGAACTGATAGAATGCCTGAGGAAGGAATGAAGTTCTAATTATAGTTTGTATAAGAGCAAGAGAGGAAGAGATATAAAGAATGAAGATACAACTACAACGTGTAAATATGGTGCCTCCTTCACTGCGTGTGAGAGAGAGAAAGAGAGAGCCATGTGCAACAGAGTGGCCTCTCTTTAAAAGTTCCCTACAAGGTATTATGATTTGTCGTTATCCTACGATTGTCGACAGACTCCGTTTCCTTTTCCTTCCTACACGTCATCTCTTCTTGTTCTCCTTCCCATCTTTCTTTTTCTCTTTATTACTGCACCACCCATGTGTACCCTCGTAGTCCACGAAGCCGAGCTATGGGCCCTCCTGGCGCACGGTATCCGCGCATTATTAGTCGCCTCTGTTCAAAGCAAAGACGCATCACATGTTCATGTACACCGTACATACATACAGACAACAATCATAGTCTCTCTCTCTCTCTCTCTCTCTCTCTCTCTCTCTATATATATATATATATATATATATATATATATATATATATATATCACCTGTTCTCAGTTTTGTAACTTTGCTCTACACTACGCACAAGTAAAAGCTGCAGTTGAAACACAAGATGGACAGACGAAGGAACGATGCGTGAGTTGTATATAAGAGGCGGCCGTGGAAGGGATCAAGAAGGTAAGCTTGTGGAACATTAGACGATTACGACAAAACATAATCCCGCGTGGGGAACTTCTTATGAAGAGCATGGTGTTGCACATGGCTTTGTTTCGTCCCTCACATATATAAATATATATGTAGACGAATTAACTTTAAGTGCTAATAAATTCAAACAAATCTCAATTATTAATATGATATTTGAAATTTGAAGAGCAAAAGGGCACGTGAGAATAAAGTGTACCTGGAAAAGTATCCATGCACTTTTTACTTTATAGATATTTGACAAAGATAAATTTTTTGAATGTGCTAGCGTGTACCCATTGGTTTTTTTTTGGGTCTTTTGACATACGTTTAATCCTTCTTTTGCTCATTTAGCTTTCAGATCGCATCAATTTTCCTTCTTGTAAGCTATTTAGGAAAGCAAAAAAGAAGAAGGTTTGTGAGTTTTTCCGTTTTTCTAAGGAGGTTTTCTTCTTGATTTTCACTTTTATATCTCTTTTGTGCATTGTTCTGTATTTATAGAGCAGCACCTGTCTCCTCCTCCCGAATATCTAAGTTGCGCTTTTTGTTCTTGAGCCCTTATCTAACTGTTACAGAACAAATATGTAATAGTCTGGCTGTTACAAATTTGTTCTATAACAGCCTCCATGGGTGAAACTATCGAGAATGGCCAGTTTCTTGTCTTAACATCTCCCACTTAGCCATTCAAGCCAAATGATTTGACATACTGGTTTTCCTCCCACTTTTACATGGCCTTCCTAGTCATGTCATTTTATGATTGCTCTTGCAATCGTTGCCCATTGTGTGGCTTTTTTTTACCTACACAACAATCAAACATATTTAAACCCCATGTTTCTAACATGTTTTGAGAAAAGATTATCTTTTATAACTTTAGTCAAGGGGTCTATCAATATATCTTGAGTTGGTATGTATGAGATGGATATTTCCTTTCTCATATTCATATTATGAACATAGTGGTATTTAACCATTATATGCTTGCTTTTGTCAACTCCACTCTTGATTTGAGTAATTGTTGTATTATTGTCATAATAAATGACAACTAACTTGTTGGTTGTGTACAGCTTCAAATCACATATGAAGCGGCTTATCCGAACGACACTTGTTGTAGCTATATAGCAAGCCACATACTCAGCTTCTTGTCTATGCAACACTATACAATCTTGTTTCTTACAAGCCCAAGAAACAACTCCATCTCCAAACAGAAATATTTGTATTGAGGTTGATTTATTATCATTTTTGCTCCCAACAAAGTTAGCATATTAGTATTATACCACTTTTAGTTCATCTACTTGAAAACAAGTCTGGTACATAACATAGCATATATCCAGCTACCCACAGCTTGTGCATAAGAAATGTTAGGCTTATTGTCTCCTTCATTGGGATAATCAGCCTTACTAAGTTTTGCCCCTTTTGTAATGGGTATAGATACAGACTTGCATTCACCCATTTTAAACTTTTTGAGGATATAATTAATATATATCTCTTGACTTACGCATAGAAGTTTGGATTCTCTATCTCGAGAGATCGTTATACCTAGGATATAGGATGCTTTCCCCATATCTTTTATTTCAAACCTTGAGTTTAGCCATAACTTCGTTTTGAGTATCATCTCATTGTCATTTTCAGTCAATAATATGTCATCTACATATAATGATAATATGACAAAGTGGCTCCTACTATTCCAAACATAGATACAGTGGTCAAGTTTATTAGCTACAAACCCAAGTGTTATTTCCTATGTATATCCGATGTTCTCCTGGTTTGTATTCCTTTAGATCCATTACCCCTTCTTTACTTTTTGAGATATGTCTTGTCACTTCTTAGTCAATCCATCAACAAGTCACTGAGCGGTTCATGTATAAGCATTCTGATATCACGCAGATTATATCTTACTTCTCTGATTGTCCGTATTGTTGGTTGTTTCTACCATTTTTCTTATTGCGATAATCCCTCTTATAGTGTCCTATTTTTTCATAGTTGAAATACTTGACCCGAGAAATGATTTCTTGTGATTTCTTAAAAGGTTGACCACCCTTTTGTTAATTTTATCAAATCTTTTATTTGGTTTATTTTCTTTTGGTTGGCTTTGGAGTTGGACTCTATCTCGTCTTATACTACAAGCAATTTTTCTTTTCTATCTTTTTCATATGTTCTTGTTCAATTGCTAGTTTAAAAGATAGTTTTGAAAGGCTTGTTTCAGGCCCTAGTCTAAGGGCAGTAGTGACCATGTTCGAGGATAGGAGAAAAATGTTCAGTATTGTAGATATCTGCATTAGTTATGGGATGATTGATTTGGATATTGCTAAATCTCTTGCCATGACCAACATATGGTTCACATGTTCAACTACATTGTCTCCTTTTATTTTATATGAATTGTACTTTTATAGCAACAATTGAACATGTAATTTAGTTGTAGTGTCATATTTTGCATTTATTGAATCAAAAAGCTCTTTTGTGGTCTTATATTCTTCAAAGACCCTAATCAGATAATCTTTCATATATGTTAACATGATAGTTTTTGTTATCATGTCATCTCTTAGAAATATTTTATATATTTCTTTTTGTTGCTTTGTGGTGTTAGGGGGTAAAGGACGCATAGTTTCTCTTAATACATACTCTATACCTTCTAGTGTAAGAGCCAACGGAATTCTTCTCTTCAACATTTAAAAATTTAGACCGTTTAACTTTTTTGTCTGTTCGGTTTTGTAATTTGTTACTGATCGAGAGTAAAGATGTAATTTTGCTCCTTAGTTCGAATTTAGAAATTTTTAATAAGACAGAGGGCAACCTTGTTTTTTAATACAGTGATAAAACTATGAACCTTTTATCGAGTAAAGGTAAGAAAGTATTTCAACCTCTAAGTATTCTATAATTTTTATAAACAACTAGAGGGCAAAACTGACCTTTCTTCCGTTTGAGAGTAAAATTGACTTTTTACATGAAAATATTTGCATATTTTAGTAATTTTACCCTATTGTAGTTTGTAGTTTTTAAAAATGAATTGGGACATAACGGACTTTTCACTCCATCGCCTGAAGCAGTTTTCTAGAAACCGCTAACGGTTTTCTAAAACTATAGGCAATTTCAAAAATTGCCAATTTTTTCCCCATGGTTTTCTAAAACCACTGGGCAGTTTCTAAGAGATATAAAAGGGAAGAGAGAGAGAGGGAGAGAGAACAACGTGAGAATTGGAGAGGTTGCTACCTCCCTCCACCTAATACCATTGTTGAGTTTTTCTAGGTATTTCAACAGATGTTTGATCCTTCTTCTGCTCCTTCAACTTTCAGATCACAATAGTTTTCCTTCTGATTCAGGTAAGCAAAGAAGAAGAAGTTTATGAGTTTTCCTGGTTTTCCATAACCGATTTTTGCAGGGAGGTTTCCTTCTTGATTTTCACTTGTATATATCTTTTGTGTGTTACTTTGTATTTATAGACCAGTGTCTAACTCCTCCTCCGGATATCTAGGCTAGGCTTTCCATTATGGAGCCCTTTTCTGACTATTATAGAACAAATCTATAACAACCTCCATGAGAAATGGTTAGATGGTCGATCTAGCCATTTCCATAGGTTAAACTGCCAAGAATGGACAGTCTCTCATATATATATATATATATATATATATATATATATATATATATATAGTCATTGTTCTCTCTCTCATAATATATATAAAGATAGATATATAGATATAATGCACTGAAACTGACTATGAAAGACACCATAACTCTACTTGAAATTATTTCTTTTAAGGACCTACTATATAATGCCAAAGAATCATGTAATCAACCTCTTAGATGTTCTATTCTTGATGTATTTAATTTCACTTTATTATCAATCAAGAAAGCTATGGCAATTGACATGCACAAATACAATTTGTGTTTGAGCATAATGCACGAGAACGGTCTTGAAAGATATTGTTACTCATAACTATGTGTTTTTTCATTTGAATTAAAATTCAGACTTATCGGGATGGGGTCCACCTGGTGAAACCCTCGACTCCTGACCATCATGAAAGTATGTTTCACCGTGTGTTTAGAGTATAAAGTACATTTGTTAAAAGATGCCTTATCACAAACAATGTACTCATTGCATATGAAGTCATCCATATGTTTAGAATAGAAGAAAGGGTAAAGAAGGTTGTATAGCTCTGAAGTTAGATGTGAGTAAAGCCTATGGTATGTTGGAAAGGTCCCTTTTAGAGAGAATGATGTGGTGGATGAAATTTAGACACACATGGATCCAAAAAATTATGAGATTTGTCACTACCATGTCGTATTCCATGTTGATCAATTGTTGTCCAAGGTCTAAATTTTATTCAAGTATATGACTAATACAAGGTGATCCTCTTTCTCCACATCCCTTTGTTGCCCTCAAGCAGTCTCTCCTCTCTCATTTGCAAGGTAGCAGAGAATAAGAAAATTCTAGTTCTAGGTCAGGTTAGCTGGACTTGGAGCCAACCCACATGTTAGGGGCGACTATCGTGCTGCTTAAAATTCTTAGTGGTTCTATTTTTCTTTAGGTGCAAATGGGGGTGACTTGGAGAGGATTAACATCTTAGAAATTTGAAACATTGGGAGATTCAAGTGGATGGATATGTTTCATGTGATTGTTAGATAGCCATGCATGCCATTATGAATGGATTTCTAAATGATATCAAATTAGTATAGATGATTCTTAATGGGTGAATGCATTTAATTACTTATAAGGCTTTTCTCAAATACAAATTGATTATTTTGTTTCTAAGAGAAAAATAGACAATGTTTTGAAGATTGCACATAACTCTAAGAAAAAGCTTAACTACCTAACATCGACATTTAGCTATCGAACTATAGGTAAGAAAGTGGACATAGAGAAGTATATAGAGGTATTTGGACTAAATGGTAGAACCTCAAAAATGAGAAAGAAATATTTAACCAAAAAAGTTTTCAAGGAGATACTTAAAATTATGTCGGTTCACCTTCTAATATGTGAATGATATCGCTAAGCATATTAGAAAACTAGCAAAAGATATGTTAGGTGAATCTAAGGGAGTCATATTAGCTTAAAAAGAAACTTGGTGGTGGAATGAACTGGTAAAAGATAAAATTAAGGTTAAAAGTGCAATATGTCAAAAGACTCATGAAACTTGAGAGACATATAAGAAAGTAAAGAAAGAAGCAAAAATACTATTAGTGAAGCAAACACAAAATTTGGAAGGATTTATGTAAAAATCTACTCAAAAGAAGGTGAAAGAGATATTTTTAAGATACCTAATGCAGGAGATAAGAAAACTAAGTACATTACTTTTGTTAGATGCATCAAAGATGGGATGAGAAGATTCTAGTACCTAGTGATGTTATTGAAAATAGGTGAAAAAATTATTTTTGTAGCTTAAACCAACCCATAAGAGTATATAAATAGTAGTTCCTACTTACATATTTAAAAGAACAAAGTCAAATAGGCTTTTAAACTCTTGGAAAATATGTAAAACCAAATAATATTCCTATATAAGTATGAAAAATCAAGGTGAGATGGGTATCACTTGTCTTACAAAATTATTTAATGGAATCTTCATAAATCAAAAGGTGTAAGAAGAGTGCAACTATACCCATCTATAAGAAAAAGAGATATATTTAGAATTGTTTAAATTGTGAAGGTATATTAAAGTTGAAATGTATATTATAGAGTAGTAATTAGACCCACTATGTTCTATGGTTCTAAGTATTCGGCGGTTAATCATCAACATGTACAAAAGATACTGCAACAAAAATAAAGATGTTGAGATGAGTTTGTGCTGACTGAAAGAAAGATTATATATAATGAGGTTATTAAAAATAAATTGGGAGTGAAACCAATGGAAGATAAAATGATAGAGAATCATTTCAAATAGTTTGGACACGTGGAAAGATGATGAAAGAAAGCTTCAATAAAATGGTGTAGAAACTAGATAGTGAAAATGTTAAAAAAGAAAGAAGATCACAAAAGTATTGAAGGAAACAATAAAGAATTGTGTAGCTTATGTTGAGCTAATTGTTAGCATGGCATATGATTGAGCTCTATGGAAGGCAAAAAATCCACGTAGCATGGTAAAAGGCAAAGTTGTTGTTATCATTGTTGTTTTGATTGCTTAATGGGTATACTAGAATTGTTATATTATGTGCATAGTACGAGTCACACATTATCTAGTATAGATGCACCCACTCTATGCTAGTATAGGATATTTTTTGGATGGTAGATGGGCATACCATGTAGTGCTAACTCATAGGTTTCTATATATTGAGTGAAACATTAATCAACAAGGAGTTGCTTTTGCATCCTAGTTGTTTGGATGAGTTCCCTGGTTGGGGATATATATTTAAGGATGGGCATGTTAAGTGATATGAACTCATTGGCTACTTTGTTGGTCATACTAACTAACCTATAGTTTGCGTTTGACAACTTTAGTCATTTTATATGGCATGCTTGGGTCTAGACATGTTGAGCAATATGATAAATTAACAAGAGTAGTGGCGCTTTAAAATAAAATAAAATTGTTTTTGTGCTTGTTTTGAATATATGATGTTCAAATAATGTGTGTGGATCGTGATTGCAAAGTATTCTGTGATTGATATATACAAGAGTTTGGTTTATGAACATAATGTATGAAAGTATGACCTTATGTGTGTGTTTGTAGACACTAGTTTTGCCTATAGACCTAAGGAGAGTTTAGCTAGTTTGAGGAGTATGTGCGATAGGTATGAGAGATCACATTGTTGGTGAGCAGGTAGGGTGAAATATCTCCTATGGTGTAGCGGTGGTGGTCCCACATAGTAGTGATCTTGATATCGGAACTAAAAATGTAATATTAATGAATGTATGGTTGTTTATGGATATCTATGATGATCCTAATATTGATTTAAACTCTAAGATATATTTCTCTCTATAGAGAGATAAGGGAGTAGTAGCTGCATGATGTTTAAATTGCATAATTTTACTTAAACATCACTATCATTCGATCTTTTAAGATTAAAGGTTCAAATTTTGAATTAAAACTATCATTGTACTTTTATACTTTTCAAGCTAGATTGTGGAACCTCAAATATGAGAAAGAAGATATATTTGAACAAAATGTTTTTCAAGGAGATGCTTCGAATTATCTAGGTACACCTTCTAATGTGTGGAACAATATGGCTATATATATTAGAGAAGTGGCAAAAGATGTGTTAGGCGAATCTAAGGGAGGCATACCAATAAAAAAAGAAGCTTGGTGGTGGAGTGAAGCAATACAAGATAAAATCAAGGTAAATAAGGTATATTACAATTTGCATTATGCTAAGAAGACTAGTAAAACTTGGGACACTTATAAGAAAGTAAAGAAATAAGTAAAAAAGGTCATTAGTAAAGCAAAAGCCAAAATTTAAGAAGATTTATATAAAAAGCTAAACTCAAAAGAAGGTGAACGAGATATTTTTAGGATAGCTAAGGCTAGATATAAAAAACTATGGATCTTACTTTTGTTAGATATATCAAAGATGAGGATGAAAAGATTTTAATGGCAAATGATGATACGAAAAATAGATGAAAAAGTTATTTCTATAAGGTTTTTAATGAAAATACAAATTGTAGTATTAGCTTAGGAGAGTTAGCCAAATTAGAAAAGTATATAAACTAAAATTTCTATCGATGTATTCAAAAGAATGAAGTCAAAGAGACTCTTAAATATATGAAGCTTCGTAAATCAGTAGGACCAGACAATATTCCTATAAAAGCATGGAAAATTCTAGGAGAGATGAGGTTCACTTTGCTCACAAGACTATTTAATGAAATATAGAAAACCCAAAAGATGCTTGAGTAATGAAATTATTCTATATATCAAAGATTCTCTAGAATTGTGTGAATTATCTAGGTATCAAGTTAATGAGCCATACTATAAAATTATGTGAGAATTATCTAACGTAGGTTAAGACAAATATCGAGTACAATAGAGAACCAATTCACATTCATGCCCGGTAGATCTACTATTGAAGCGATTTACCTATTGAGATGCCTAATGAAACATTTGAGAGCAAAAACAAGAATCTTTACATGTTATTTATTGATCTAAAAAAAACTCATGATAAGGTGCGATGTTCTTTAGAGAACCATGAAAAATAGAGGTATCCTATTAACATATATAAATCTTATAAGAAACATGATTGATGATGGTACAAAAGCATACCTAAACACTCATGAAGGAATGACTCCTTTGAAGTTAAGATTGGGTTACATTAGGGATCAACTTTAAGTTCATATTTATTTATATTGGTGATTGATGAGTTAACAAAACATATTCAAGATGAAGTATCTTGGTGTATGTTATTTATAGATGACGTTGTATTGGTGGATGAGTATAAGGAAAAAGTTAATAAGAAATTGCAACTATTGTGAGAAATATTAGAAAGTAAAGGCTTCCGACTTAGTAGAACAAGGACAAAATATATGGAATATAAGTTTGATCATTTGGATACTTCAGAGGATATAAAAATTAAGATTGACACATATTGCATCCCTCACAAGGAAAGTTTTAAATAACTAGGGTCAATTTTAAAGGTGATGAAAAATTAATGTAGATGTTATATATAGAATTAATGCCAGTTGGTGAAAATGAAGAGGGGCATCATGTAACCTATGGGATAAGAAGATACCATTAAAGTTGAGAGGTAAATATTATAAATCAATAATTAGACCTGTTATGTTTTATAATTCTAAGTGTTGAGCAGTTAATCATCAACATGTGCAAAAGATGTTTGTGGAGAAATAAAGATGTTGAGATGGATGAGTAGTCACACAAGGAAAGTCCTATACATAATAAGGTTATTAGAAACAAATTGGGAGTAGAGGATAAAATGAGAAAAAATTGTTTAAGATAGTTTGAAAATATAGAAAGACGACCCAAGGATACTTTGAAAAGAAGATATGAAAAACTAGATTGTGAAAATATTAAAAAAGGAAAATAATGATTACAAAAGTGTTGGAAAGAAACACTAAAGAATGATCTAGTTTATATTAAATTAAATGTTAGCATGGCACATGATAGGGCTCTACGGAAACAAAGAATCCATGTAGTCAACCCCAAGTAATATGGGAAAAGGCTTAGTTGTTGTTGCTATGTAATTTTATATTTTTTATTTAATATACCATGTGCACTAAATATACCAAAGGCATTATATATGTACATATATGAGAGTATAGTTGATGTACATACCAACCCATGCTTAAATCCACTTTATCATCTCAATTTGCTCAAATCCACTTTATCATCTCAATTGTTCAATTTTTGAGATCAACGATTGAGATGATAAAACAAAAAGCAATTAATACACATGGTGAATTAAATACAACGTACAAAAACACATTGGTACTTTTTATTTTTTTAATTCAAATTTCTACCAATAATCATACCAATGACATGGTCACCATGTTTGATTGGATCTAAACGTGAGTCGTTCGCATTTACCACTTTTCATATATACATACATATACATAAAGAGAGAGAGAGAGAAAGACAGTAATATATGTGCATACCCATCCATACTCAAATCCATTTAAAGATTTTTGACATTCATGAACATTTGAATTTGAATAGTGAAAAGTCCCATTATATTTTTTTACTTTGTATTTAATACATAATATATATTAAGTGTTTTAAAATCCAAATGTCCACATTTGATCATATCGATCGAAAGATGGAGCTCTTTAAGTATATTTGAGCATAGACGAATACATATATATCACTTTTTCTTTCTCTATCCCTATATATATATATATATATATATATATATATATATATATATGTGTGTGTGTGTGTGTGCGTACGTATGTATGTATGAGAAGTGGTAAATAGGAACACCCTCTTATGCTTAGATTCAATTAAACATGGCCACCATTTGATCGTAATTTTCAATGGTGGAATTTTGAATTAAAAAAGTAAAAGTATCAATGTAGTTTTGTATGTTGCATTTAATGCACTGTATATATTAGTTTTTTTATCATCTCAACCTTTCATCTCAAAAATTAAATGGTTGAGATGATAAAGATTAAACCTCCCATTAGTTTTTTCATAGGTTGTATAGGGATCAGTCCCACTAGTTTGACATGTGGAGATAGAGTTGTAATTGAATGACAACATATCCTAGACTTGAACTATTGTACTTTATTAAATTTGTTTGTTTGAAATTCGGATGTGATATTTATGGCTTGAAGAATTATGAAACTCTATTTGGCCTGCAAGTTCGATAGATTTGATGATGGTTCTTTTATGGGTCAGTTAAGAGTAGTTGATACACTAGTTAAATATGCTTGCCAATGTTGGATTTTGTATGGCAGGAAGAACATCCCGACTTCCTGTGACATGCTTTGTTATCTGGTCATTGATGAAATGTTCTGAGTTTCTCTCAAGAAAACTGTTTTTTCAAGGACCTACTATATTACTGCCAAGAAAACATGCAATCAACTTCTAAATAGATGTTCGATTCCCAAAGTAGTGAACAACTTTTTATATGCGAGTGGAAAAGCTAAGGCCATTCAAATTGAACCCTCTCTCTCTCACGGACATAGAGGCGCGCACACATAAATATCTCAGAAGCTTTTGGACATACAATGATATGCATACAACTATTAGGGTTTCACTAATATAAACTAATGCTAATATGCATGTGCATACACCAACCTAAGACGCTTCTTATTCATGATTGTACTGTTCGTAAGCATTCCGGATCACAAATTGCAAGTTGGATATCGTGAATATTCGTAGTAAATAATGTACTTTCGAGTGTGTTGTGCGAGAAAGCCCTAATACATGAGTCTTTTTACAGAGGTTTGTTTTTCAGCTGGCAAGCTGGGGGTTAGGCAGACCCAACATGATAAGACAGACACCTTAGTGCCACCTCAGGATGATACCGATTGACGAGCTTGTTGTTCCTCAAGATTTTATGAGACAATTGCCCACCAAGTTGACAGTCACCACTTGGGCTATGTTTAATACGATCTGCAGTCCTAATTTTTTCTTTTAGATTCAATAGCAAGGTATTCTCTTAGTGCTTGGGAGTGTGCAAATGTGCCCTATCTGCCTGTATGTGCGTGTGTGTGTGAGCAAGTTCATCATTGCCCACTTCAAAAAAAAAATTTCTGAAGTATTCCTCTAGAAACAGGCAATGTGTACATGGAAATCAAATGGTCGGATCTTAAGCTCGGATCTCAAAGACAGTTTCTTCAGAACTGATTTACATATATCATATATAAGCTCGGATCTTATAGAAGGTCCCCTGAAGTATGAGCCAAAAGAAAAAGGCAATGTGTACATGGAAATCAAATGGTCGGAAGCCATGTACTTGATTAACATGTTCTAGTAGTTCTCTTTTTGGGATTTTTCAGTTTAAATTTGTAATCCATATTGTGCCTGTTCTGAAGCCATCAAATCCACAAAAATGGTGAAATACCTAATTCACCATCTAGCTGGCTGGTGATTTTGGTAGGTAAATATATCTAATCAGTGGACTGGCCAGCCAATGGCTAACCTAAAATGGCAAGTCACCTTTGTCCAATCGTGCTCAAATCGACAAATTATGTACCGAGGTTGCCTATAGCAAGTCGTATGATTTCCCATATTGAAATTGGTTAGACTTGGTTAGTGGTTTCGGTCAAGTGGGTTCAGCCATGTGGATTCGGCCAAGTGGGTTCAGCCAAGGAACTAGGTCTGCCATGATGTGTTGGTTCCTTGTAAAAACCAAAGTAAGTATCCTTCGTAAGATGATCATAGTTCTTCTTGAACACGGGCACCTCCGTAAAAGCTTCCTTTACATTATCGTTCTCCAAACAACTCTCGTAATTTGGAAAAATGACCATATCAACATTGTCATGCACATCCTCCAGTAATTGCCTAATTGAGTATTCACTTATACAAGCCGGATGAATAAGTTCATCTGTGTCAAGATGGATGATCCAGTCTGCACCTGCATCCCGTGCCATAACAACAACCATCTCCATATTAGGTGTATGTTTGACAAATAGTTCATAGCCACATGGCTTGTAAAAGAAAGATGACAACCAAGTCTCATTCCAAATACGGCTTATGGCTTGCTCTTTCTCCAGTTCTTTAGTTCTGTATATCAGCTTCACTCCAGGGATGGATTCCTCTTGGACTTGATTCAATGCACCAAGAACCAAAAGATAATCTATCCTCTTGGATTTGGAAACTTCTATGCTGAATTTTAGAAGGCGTCCATGCTAGAATCGGGTGAGGCCTGGTGTGGTAAGTTGGTGAAATCACTTGATAGCTGGAAAAGTTGCTCCCTTCTCTAATATTGCAGAATTCAATAGCGCCTTGGCAAGTTCATCATTGCCCACTTCAAAGATTTTATTTTTCTGAAGTATTCCTCTACAAACATAAAGACGACTTCTTCAGAATTGATTTACCTATATCACATATCAATAAGCTCAGATCTTATAGAAGGTCCCGTGAAGTTTGAGCCAAAAAAAAGGCAATGTGTACATGGAAATCAAATGGTCGGAAGCCATGTACTTGATTAACATGTTCCTGTAGTTCTCTTTTCGGGATTTTTCAGTTTAAATTTGTAATCTATATTGTGCCTATTCTGAAGCCGTCAAATCCACAAAAATGGTGAAGTACCTAATTCACCATCTAACTGGCTGGTGATTTTGGTAGGTAAATATATCTAATCAGCAGACCGACCAGCCAATGGCTCACCTGAAATGGCAAGTCACCTTTGTCCAATCCTGCTCAAATCGGCAAATTATGTACCGAGGTTGCCTATAGCAAGTTGTATGATTTCCCATATTGAAATTGGTTAGACTTGGTTAGTGGGTTCGGTCAAGTGGGTTCAGCCAAGTGGATTCGGCCAAGTGGGTTCAGCCAAGTGGGTTCAACCATGTATGTGGGTTCGGCCAAGTGGGTTCAACTAGGGAACTAGGTCCGCCAAGATGTGTTGGTTCCTTTTTAAAACCAAAGTAGGTATCCTTCATAAGATGATCATAGTTCTTCTTGAACACGGACACCTCAGTAAAAGCTTCCTTTACATTATCGTTCTCCACACAACTCTCGTAATTTGGAAAAATGACCATATCAACATTGTCAGGCACATCCTCCAGTAATTGCCTAATTGAGTATTCACATATACTAGCCAGATGAACAAGTTCATCTGTGTCAAGATGGATGATCCAGTCTGCACCTGCATCTCGTGCCATAACAATAGCCATCTCCATATTAGGTGTATGTTTGACAAATAGTTCATAGCCACATGGCTTGTAAAAGAAAGATGACAACCAAGTCTCGTTCCAAAAACGGCTTATGGCTTGCTCTTTCTCCAGTTCTTTAGTTTTGTATATCACCTTCACTCCAGGGATGGCTTCTTCTTGGACTTGATCCAATGCACCAAGAACCAGAAGATAATCGATCCTCTTGGATTTGGAAACTTCTATGCTGAATTTCAGATGGCATCCATGCCGGAATCCGGTGAGGCCTGATGTGGTAAGTTGGTGAAATCACTTGATAGCTGGAAAAGTTGCTCCCTTCACTAATATTGCTGAATTCAATAGTGCCTTGGCAAGTTCATCATTGCCCACTTCAAAGATTTTATTTTTTTGAAGTATTCCTCTAGAAACATAAAGACGGCTTCTTCAGAACTAATATACCTATATCACATATCAATAAGCTCGGATCTTATAGAAGGTCCCCTGAAGTATGAGCCAAAAAAAAGGCAATGTGTACATGGAAATCAAATGGCCGGAAGCCATGTTCTTGTAGTTCTCTTTTTCCAATTTTGCAGTTTAAATTTGTAATCCATATTATGCCTATTCTTAAGCCATCAAATCCACAAAAATGAAGTACCTAATTCACCATCTTGTTGGCTTGTGATTTTGGTAGTTAAATATATCTAATTAGGAGACCGGCCAGCCAATAGCTCACCTGAAATGGCAAGTCACCTTTCTCCAATCCTGCTCAAATCAGCAAATTATGTATCGAGGATGCCTATAGCAAGTCGTATGATTTCCCATATTGAAATTGGTAAGACTTGGTAAGTTACCAAACTGCATACCGAAGCCACTTATGGCAAGTCATCTAATTCATCTGTATCGAGATTGGTAAGTTTTCTCTTGGTGATTTGCCAAATCGAACATCACAGCCAAGTCGATATCACTTTCCCTTTTGGATGATGCTGACTTTCCTTCTTGGACATCGACTTTCCTTTCTTGACCATCGACTTTCCTTTTTTGACGCCGACCTTCCTTTCTGAACACTGACTTTCCTTCTTTAACGTAGACTTTCCTTTTTGAACGTTGACTTTCCTTTCTAATACGTAAAACTAAAAATGATAGGTTACCTTGCCCAACAATGCCGAAATTAGCAGGTACTCGGTCGTTGCCTTTTTGGTTCATGCCATCTCCTCTTTATAGGGAATTTGCCTTCTTCCTGTTCGAGTTTTATATATGGCAAGTTTCAAACACTTTATATAAAAAAAATATTTTATATTTTAAAACATCAAATTTAATGAAATCTTCAAATATTATTTTGGAAAAGCACTGGGTTTCATTTCCAGTTTTTGTTTGCAAGGGTGACCTACTTTTGCTCCGTGAGTAAGTCTATATCCACCTTGACCATTTAACCCTTTTCATGGGTGTAGGGTATCGAACCACTTTAACCACTTCAACGGTTATAGGGTATTGAACCACTTTAACGGGTGTAGGATATCGAACCACTTTAACAGTTGTAGGGTATCGAACTACTTTAACCCTATGTATCAGGTCTCGGAATGAGACTATTCCTGACCGGGCAAATTTCTGAGGTCTTATTTGAATTTGATATAATTTTGAATTTCAAGGTTTTTGGAATTTTGTAAATTTATGAATTTGCAAACATTTTGGGTTTGATTCCCAATGTTCTCATTTTCATTTGTTTATATAAAAGGAATTGTTTGAAATCATCCTTTATTTGAAGGCAATCACTTAAAAAGGCAGAATCCTGTCAATTTGATCTTGAGGGCAAAATAGTCATTTTTGTGCAATTTTGTCCAAATTTGATTTTTTTCTAGAGGGATACAGTATACCATCATTTTGAGGTTGCTAGAAAATTTTGATGCCAAAATGAATTCATTTGATGTATTTTTATTTTAAAACCCAAAGATGCCAAGAAAAAGCAAATTTTCTAAAAGATGAAAATTTTTGGGTGTTTACAGGAAACAAATTGAACGAGACCAAACATATCTCTCTGTGTTGAAATGCTCAGGTTGGGTTCCTTGCTAGCAGTGGAACCATCCGACAGAACGCCCTCTAGAGAGTCACTAGAGACTAGGCCTCTAATTGCCAAACAGACATCGCCACTACCCTTCTTCCCTTTATCCCACTCTCAATCAAATGAGTTTCTTAGGCTCGTAGACCTGTCTCCATGAGAACAAAAGGGTATAACCCCCTTTCTGTAGCAAACTGCCTAAGATCGTGGGCGCAACAGTTTTAAGAAAATCGCTTATGGGTTTGGGCAGCACAATTACAATACAGTTTTGAAATTTTCCATTGGCCCATAACCTTTTTCATGTTTTTCACAAAAAGGGACCTGTGATTACTATTTTCTAGTTGCTATTAGTAAATCATTTTTTAATTATTAATAAGTGCTTAAATAAGTAAACTTTTATGCTTGTTTGCATTCATCTATTGTTGAATAGAACAGTTGTATGCTTTTTGGTTGTCCTTATATTTGAGTTGCTAGACTCTCTTTTTCTGAAAATTTTGTCAAATATTAAATACAAAAAAATTGGCATCCAAAGTATGTGTCTCTAAGTTGACAAAAACTCAAAAGTTGAATGGTGCAAACTTCCAAACCCAAAAAAGGCATATTCCTTTGACCTTAACCCTATAAGGTGTAGATTATGTTCTAAAAGAAACCAAGACTTAACCTAATGTAGAAGCATCAACTCAGGAAAGAGAAAGTTATAGGACTTTCTCTAGAGATGACCTTCCAATTAAAACCATAATAGTGACTTTCATGAAAAGTGATCTAATAAGGGTCTTTAAAGAATATAAGACTACAAAGAGATATTTGATGCTAGTATGACATTACAGTTGAATTGCATGTCCAATTGCTCTTGCAACACTACAACTCTTATAAAATGAAAGAGACTGACAATGTATTCAAACATGTAAATAAAATATTTGTCATTTAGTAGTACCTAAAATTGTCATTTCATACCCAACATAAATCTCAATTATATTGAATAATATCCTTTCTTCTTGGTATATGGTCACAACTATCCTTAGAGTTAACTCTATTATTTCTTTAGTTGAGCTCCTCTAAAATTGGCAATTGAAGAGGACCACCTAAAGAAGGAAAAAAATTACTCCTTGTCTAAGATGACCTTGGCTCTTGTTCCAGAAACCATCAAAAGAAAAAAATTGGTAACTTTAACAAAAAGAAAGGTCAAGTATTTAAGAAATTAGAGAATCCATTTTTCATGTAAAGTGCCTTAACTATAAAAAATTTAAAAATTATAAAAGAGATTGTCGCAACCGTAAAAAGGGTGATGACAACACTCAATAGGACGATCAAGAGGAGAAGTGTGAAATAGTGTACGTGATTTCAAAATGCCTACATTTGGACTGGGATGTTTTTGGTTGATGGATCGATTATAAAGCAATGTCACATCACGAGGACCAAGAACAAAGCTATGGATCTTAAAGAATATTGATCAGGTGAACATCAAGTTTACATAGAAAATAACTCCTATTCTGATATTCTAGGAGTCGGATCAATGTATGTATTAATTTTATATATTATAAGGTGCAATTTAGTTTTGTGTCTCTTTTAGTGAAAAAGGGTATGGAGGTTAGATTTTTCTTGAAGGTGACTAAGAAAGTATGGTCATTTATTTTTTACTAAGATTTTTTATTCTAATCATGGCTTGTTTAAACGTAAAATTTTGAATAATGAAGCACCACCAACTTATTATTATTATATTGATTATGCAATGCTTATTGATGTGAATGTGTGTCAGACGATTATAACATATTAGCCTAAATAAGTTAAAGAAATTAGCAACCTTAACTTATTACTTTGATTTGATGAAACCACATTTACTAAATGTGAAGCTTGAATTCAAGGGAAAATAACAAGAAAACCATTTTCTGAAGAAACAAGAAGGACCATAAGTTTACAAGAAATTATTCACATTGATATTTATGGAACTTTTAGAATAAGGTCCCATTTTAAGAATTTTATAACCTTCATTGATGACTATTCGAAGTATGGATATATACCTCTTGTCACATAAATCAAAAGCATTTAACATATTTAAAGAATATAAGCAATAGGTTGAAAATTAATTAGGATGCACTATTAAAGTATCGAGATCCTATGAAAGTTCATCTGAGTTTTCATAATACTACAAAGAAGGTATAACTAGGCAAAATACAGTACTTATGATACCTCAATAAAACATATAGCTGAATGATAATACAAGACCCTTTTAAATAGGACAAGGTTCATATTAAGAGATGCTTCTCTATCAAAAGTATTTTGAAAAGAAACAATGTCTACAACCATATCCCTAAAAGATTGTGTCAACTACATCTTATCAATTGTGATCTAATAGAAAAACCAAACCTTAGTCACCTACAGAGATGGAGTTTTGTAGCACATGTAAAGATTGTAGACAAATTTAGAGATAAATTAAATAATAGATCTTTAAAGTATATCTTTATCGAATACCAAAAAAGA
Source organism: Brasenia schreberi (assembly GCA_036023115.1). Taxonomy (NCBI): domain Eukaryota; kingdom Viridiplantae; phylum Streptophyta; class Magnoliopsida; order Nymphaeales; family Cabombaceae; genus Brasenia; species Brasenia schreberi. Next base: position 8,110,938 of record JAYKKT010000071.1, read on the forward strand.
TCGAAAGAGTTTCAATTTTATTATAAGAACCTCAAGTTGATAGAAAGTAGAGATGTTGAATTTTTAGAGGGTACTAAGAATGATGTCTTTACATGTAATAATGATACTCACAGTGATCTTTTAGATCTTAATGAATTGTCATTTGAACTCATAGAAATATAACTAGATAGTCTTTCCATAAAAATTGAAATATTAAGTGGTTATAAGAGACCACATGCTTCTATGTGCTACTTGAAAACCTATTATACTTGCGAAAAAAGGTCTACTAATTTCTAAATTTTGTTACTAATTATTGAGTTAATCTTATCTTCAATGGGTTCCTTCTAAATTATTGAATCAAGAGACTTCATAGCCTCTTTAAAAGTCTCGAGATCATTTTCGGTGTTATAAGAAAATGACATATAACTCAATTGAATCACAAATTTCTTTAATTAGGAATATATAGAAATTTGGCCCAAAGATCTTTCCCTTTCTTTACCTTTTGCTTCATCTAGGCATTGAACTATATAAATACCCAAAAATTTTCTCTCTAATTTGATCTTTTAGAAATTTTGCTTTTTTAAGAAAAAATTACGGTTTTTGGTCTTTTAAGGGTTTTCAAATAAAGACACCTTAAACGGACTCATTTCCGCACCAAAATTTCATGGCAGCCTCAAAATAAGGATAAATGACACCCCTCTTAGAAAAATCAAATTTTGACAAAAAGCTAAAAAATGATTGCTTTGCCCTCAAGCCCAAATTGGCAGCATTCTGCCTGTTCAAATGATTTCATCTAAAGAAATGATGGTTTCAAACAATTTTCTTCAAAGAAATAAGACATTGGAAACTAAACCTAAGCATGTTTGCTAAATGTCAAACTTATCAAAAACCTTTTGAAATCAAATCAAATCCAAATTAGGTCTCAAAAACTTGCCCGATTGAGAAGAGTCCTATTTTGGGACCCTACACCTATCAAGGGTTAAAGTGTTCTGATACCCTACACCCATCTAGGGTTAAAGTGGTTTGATACCCTACACCCAACAAATGGTTAAAGTGGTTGAAACGGTAAAGACTAACTCACGAGGCGAAAGTAGGTCGCCCATACAAACAAATACTAGGAATGGAACTCAGTTGTTTTCAAAAGAATATTTGAAGATTTTGACAAAACTCAATATTTTCAAATATAATTTCAAATGAAATGGTTTTAAAAAATAAAAAATAAAATATTTGAAACCATAAATGAAAAGGGATGAAGATGCATAATCTCTACCGAAGAATCAGCGAAGATCAAGGCAATAGTTAAAGCAGGCATGCATCAAGCCACGGCTAAGCCCACATTGGCCAAGCTCACATACCTAGATCGGACCAATGGGACTCATCTAGGCGAAGTTCCATGAAGAAGAGGACTTGGTTCGAGCATGCAAGGTGGATTCAAATAAAGGTTGGAACTCATTCAAAGCCTTAAGTTTGAACCGAATTGCCAAGAAGTGCATGAAGGAAATCATGACTGAGGAAGTTCGAGGTCAAGTTCAAATACAAGTCAATTGAAGCTCAAAGGGAAGACCCAAGGCATGAATCAAGTCCAGGCATGGCTCCATCAAAGGCCATATCAAGGGCTAATCCAAAACCTCACAAACCGAACCTATTTTGATTGACCAAGCCTAGACCCAACCTATCTTGGTTAATCGTGACCCATGGGTTAACCTTGATCAAAATGCTTGGCTTGACTAAATCATCTTTGGTTTCCCTAATTAAGTAACTTTGATCAAACTACATTGGGCTAGACCAAATTGACTTGAATTACATCCACCAAAAATGCCTGGGCCAAGAAGGAGCTCTACTTGATCCACCCCATGGAAGGCACTAGAGACCCCCCCTTGGCCTATAAATAGAGACCAAGGAGGGCTCATTTCCAGCATCTAGCACTTTGAGGGACCTTCCAAAACGTGAGGGAAGAGAGAGGGAGAGCTTAGGAGAGAGGAGAAGTATTAAAAGTTAGACAGAGAGTGAGAGAAAAGAAGAGAGAAGAGAGAAAAGGGAGGAAGAAGATGAGGTAGTTCCAAGCAAGGAAGGGGTTGAATTCCCCATTGTGAATCCGGTTCTTAGGCTGCTAAGTGAGTATTTCTTTTCATTTTCTAATATAAATTTCTCTCTTAACATTCAATTCAAAGAAGGGGTTGTAATAATGGAGCTTTGTCTCCCCCTAGGTTGTAATAATAAGTAGATATGTTGTCAATTTCATTTCCTATGCACTCTACTTGTTTACTTTGTTGCTTCTACCTCTCTATATTCTATAAAACTCCTATAACTCCTAACCTCCTCTATGCTTAAGCTAATCTACATATTTACATTCATTTTTCTTTAGCAATTTACTTTGGGTTGTTGTGTTTATATAATTTAAATTCGGGTGAGTTGCATCACGTATGATATAAAAACACTGAAAATTTGTTTTCAACATCTCGGCATACATATGTTGTCTTAATTTTAATTTCTTCATATCTGCTTGGATTGATCTGAAATTTGGCACACTTCTTCTACACACACAAGCCCATCTCTAATAAAATTTTTAAGAATTTTAGGATCGTGCAACCACGTAATTAAAAGTGTGTAAGATTGAAAAAAACCTAGAACCGTTTCTGTACAGTCTATTTTTCTGCAATAGAGGTTGGGTAAAAGTCTCATAACTCTGTGTGTAGTGATCTAAATTGAGTGAAACTAGTTCATTGGAAAGCTGACATTTATAGATTTCCAGAAAAATCAAATTCACTAAAATCAGAGCTCGTGCACCGAGATACAGAATTTTTTGTGAGTCTTTGTATTTCTGTGTTAAGACACCTCCTTGATTTAATTTTGAACAATCTAGCACCCAAAAATAGAAAAGAAATATTTTTAGAATCTTTACATATGTTCCTGATCACTATAAAATTTTCATGATTTTTGGAGATTCAAAAGTCATTGAAAACAAATTAGGAAACAAGGTCTGAAAATAGAACCAGTTTTTGTTTTTCAGAACTTTACAAAATTTTTCATCAAAAACACCAAGTTCACAAAATTTGGTCTAATCTCTCGAATTTTTTTGAGTGGATTTGAAATCACACCTACACACATGAAATCCTCAAAGTGCTTAGGTTGACCCTTAAACATCGGTTCAAGAAGGCCTAAAGCGAAAAGATCTCACTTAGCCACAATTGCCTAAAGTCAGATTATAAACTTTGCTAGTTTTGAAAACTAGCTAGCACACTCGTGCAAACGAAGTAGTTTTAAGAAGTTTACTGTAAGTCTCTACATAGGCTTGGAGTAAAATTTTCATATCTACAAACTCTCTATATTGTCATTACTAGTTTCAATATTTCTAGATTATGTTCATTTTTATGAACATGTCTTGTAGATCTAGGAATTGAGATAAATCTATCTTCTTAAAAAATAATATCTCTTGACTCTATCACTATATTAGTAGGATATGAGTCATTTGATTCAATTATAATAAATCTATGTGTCTTACTATGTTTGCATATCTCAAGAAGATATATTTAATTCATCTTCACCTAATTTCGTTCTTTTGTGTTTTGGAACTTTAACAATAGTACTATAACCCCAAACTTTGAAAAAGTTTAGGTTAGAACTTCTTTTATTTCAAAGTTCATATAGGATAATTCAGTTTCTTTTATTTGAAACTATATTTAAAATGAAACAAGGAGTTAATAATGCTTCATCATAATAACTATTTGATAAACCAGAATATGATAACATAGAATTTATCATTTCTTCTAACACTATTTTCCTTTCTATCATATCATTTTCTTATGGAGAATAAGGAGTCATAATTTGATATATAATTCTCATAGACTCAAAATAACTAGGATTATAGTATTTTCCTCCCCTATCGGTTTTCAAGTACTTAATGAAAGTTTACTTTGAAAGTTTCACTTGAGTTTTATAAACTTTTTCAAAACTTCAGCCTTTGCATACATCAGATATACATAGCAAAATCTAGTGGAATCATTAAAAAAGTTACAAAATACCTTTTTCCTCCTATTAATGGCCAACCATGCAAATCACAAACATCTAAATTAATTAAATATAAAATTATGGAACTTCTTTCAATTCTTAGAAATAAGAGTCTAGTGATTTTGGTATGTATGCAAGTAGAACATGAGTGCATTGACTTTTCAATTTTTGGAATCAAACTTGATTTAGTCATGACATGTAATTTTCTAAAATTCACATACCCAAACAAAAATGCCATAAATTTGAGGAGTCAATAATATGAGCAGAAATAACATCCTTGTTATTGAGATTGAACTTGAACATAGACTCGCATAGTAACCCTTTTCAATAAACATGTCTCCCTTAGATAAAATAAATGTGTCACCCTCAAATGTACTTTTAAATCCATACTAATTAAGTAAGGAAACCGACACAAAAAAAAATTCTTATATCTAGTACAAGAGTACATCTCTAAGAGTAAGAACTTTACTCGAAGTAAATTCAAGTTCAATTGTTCATTTGCCTTTCACTTAAGTTGTAGAAGCATTGCCCATGTACAAAACTGGTCCTTTTTCTACTAAAGTTTTGAACAGACTTTGGTTTTCGCATACATAACGAGTAGCACTGAAGTTCATCCATCAAGAATTAGTACTTTTGTTTTTATTCAACTTTTTAAAGTATCGATATTCACTCTTATAATGATTGAGTTTTTCATAATGGTATCATTGACCTTTCTTTTTCTTAACCTTGTGTCCTTACCATTGTTTCCATGAGAATTTTTGAAATCTCGATTTCTTTTCTTTGAAGGGTATATAGACTTAGCTTTTTGCATAACATGGATTTTACCTTGAGTAGATTTGCCTTTAAAATGATCTTGCTTTCAGTACTCTTCCTCGAGCGTAAGATGATTAGTCAATTGCTTAAGATAAATGTCTTCCTTCTTGTGTTTTAAAATCTTTTTAAAAAGGAGGAAGTTTGTTTATAATATAAAAAATAATAATGGTTTCATCTATGCTCATGTTATGTTGTTTGAAATTATTCAAGATATATTTGAGCTCATGCAATTGCTCTATGATAGATCTACCATCTTATAATTATCGAAACAAGTAACAAGAAATTTCTTATTTGTCCTCTATTATGTATCTCACTTCAAGTTTGTCCCATAAGTGCTTTGCACATGCCGATGTTTGGTAGATGTCAAATATGATATCTAACATACCGTTGAGGATGTGACCCATGCAAATATAATTGTCATTGTTTCACTTTTATCGTTTGCGGGCTTCATCAAGGGTTCCCCTTCTCCTCTAGTCTTGATATAGTGAGAATATACACAAGCTTCAATGTAATAAGAAGGCTTCTTTTGCATCATACAAAAATATTCTCATCAAATCTATCTAACTTGATGAAGTCGGATATCACCTCCCAAAGGAAAATACCTATCTTGACAAAATAAACCTAAAGATTGTTTGAGTTGAGCCCTTATAAATGGCATGATTCTTCATTAGTTGGCACTTGAGAGATCAAATTTAACACACTTAAAAGAAGGTTAGGATAGCGTTATTCTTTGAGGCATGATAAATACTAACTTTTAAGTTTATTTGTCGCCATTGATATCAAATAATTGAATGCAATAGACCCCGGTAAATATCTTTAGGGTACAACGAAGACCCTTGGTTCGTCTTATGCGAACACAATCGAGTTGTAAACAATTCAAAAAAACAAAAATAATGATGTTGCCAACTCAATTAGTGTTTCAATTAAACTTGCAAGTTCTCTTGAAAAACTAAGTAGGAAAGGACTCACACAATGAGAGAAAAGTTGGATGAATATTATTTACAATACCAGGATATATAGATATGGTAAAGATGTAACTCGTGATATGCTACTAATAAGCATAATTGTCACTCAAGAAGGTGACTCTTAATGCCATATCATAGATACAAAATGCTCAAGAGTTACCACTTCATTTGTTACTAATAAACACAATTATCACTCAAGTAAGTGGGTCTTAATGCCAAAATATGATTGAAAAATACTCAAGAGTTTCAGCTGCCACATATGCTACTAATGAGCATAATTATCACTTAAGTGACTCTTAATACCACAAACATGATTGAAAAATACTCAAGAGTTACATCCACTACATGTGCTACTAATAAGCACATTTATCACTTTAAGTAAGTCGCTATTAATACCACAACATGGTTACACCCATAACCTTAACCAAATATGTTTTGGCATTTTAAAAATCACTAAACAAAGTTTGATCACAAAGTTTGATGACTTCATGGTGAGCCAACAAACAATGGAGGTGAACCTAAACAAGGTGGGCCACCATCGAACAAATGAAGAGCTTGCAAAACGTTAAAGATGTTCAGCCTTTCATTGGGCACACTGTTGCCTTTAGTAGATTCCTCTCCAAACATGTGGAGAGGAGCCTACCCTTCCTCAAATTACTCTGAAAGGCTCAAGGGTTTGGGGGGAATTTAGAATGTGAAGTGGCTTTCGCACATCTAAAGGAACACTTGAAACATTTGCCCTAGCCTGTTAGCTCACAGGTAGGTGAAGTACCCTAAATCTATCTAACAGTTAGGTGAAGTGCCCTATATCTATCTCTTAGTATCATAGGAGGCAGTTTATCATCCCTAATTAATGAAGAAGAAGAAGAGAAACAACTCTCTGCTTACTTCTCCAGCAAAGTCTTGTAGGGTGTAAAGTTATGTTATCCACCAATCGATTACTTTATGTACTATCTGATACTATTTGCACGTTAGTTGTAGCAGTATTTTAAGGTCCACACTATCATTGTCTATATAGACCAATACCTGCATCAAGTTCTTCATAAGCAAGAGAATAGAATTACTCATAAAGTGGTCAATGGACCTCATGAGTTTACCATCCGATATTCTCCGAAATACGACACTCATGCACAAGCTATGGTCGATTTCTTGGCAAAATGCACTATCCAAATGCCAACGAAGCTAGATCAAGAACCGTGGAAGCTGCATGTAGAAGAATCCTTCATAGATACATGCAACAGAGCAGATTTGATTCTTGTATCCCTTAAGAGAGAAGAATTTCAGCAAGCCCAATGTTCAAATTTAAAGCCTCAAACAAGGTTGAATATGAAGACTTGTTGGTTGGGTTGCACATAGCCGCCGGCGTAGGAGCACAAATCCTAAACATCTACAACAATTCTAAACCGATGGTTGACCAAGTCCAAGGGGAACAGGAGGTATACAAACTCAATATGATGAAGTGTCTTGGAAAGGCGAGGGTCGAACTAGATAGGTTTAGTCTTTATAAAACCATACAAATCCCATGAGAAGACAATCAAAAGACTAATTGACTCGACTTGCTACTTCTCTCCCATTGCTAAAGTAGATGGTTCACGTTGAAGTCCTCCAGAAGAGAAGTATAGGTGAACTGGAAGTTCTTCAAGCCGTCCAACTAAAAAGTAGTTTGATGGTCCTGATCGTCATATACTTACGTGATGGAATATCGTCACCTTACTAGTTAAAGGCACCGATAGTTCAAAAAAGGATATATTGGCACACAACCCTGACATTACCTCTTCTCAAATATCTTAGGTAGCAAGAAAATCCCTTGACCATGGCTATACTTTATGCAGCATGCAGCAGCCAACTATCTCACTGGCCAAGAAGATCCTATTACAAGGCTTTTACTGGTCAATTGTCGCTAAAGACTGCAAGAAGTATACGTAGAGGTTCCTCCATTAATCAAAATCAGCATGCCTCTATCTCATGTATCCGTTCGACTTAACTAACACTCATCACAAGTACTTGCTCATTTTATCAATGGGGATTAGACATCTTAGGTCCTTACCACCTTTGGTAGGATCGAAGCAGTTTTTTATCCTTGCAGTTAACTATTTTGCTTTGCTAAGTAAAAGCCAGATCAACCCATTTTATCATCAAAGATGTCATAGTAGGAGACATATATGGTAGTCAATTTTTGCCGATTTAAAGTTCCTCGCGCTCTCATTATGTACAATGAGAAGTAGTTTCTATAGCCGATACCAAGTAGAGGTATGGTACGCCTGTATCTTACACCTGGCATGTAATGGTCTAGCAGAGGTAACTAACCAGACCATCCTGTTGGAGGTAACCATTGGATGCCAAAGGGAAATGATTCGAGGAATTACTAGCTACCTTTTTTTATCATATTACACCTTACCATGGAGACCTCCTGCCTTTAGTATAGAAGTAGTAGACCTTTGTCGAGATCAGTATGATGAGCCAAAGAATCGGGCCTATGATCCATGAGCCAACTCAAAATTAATGAGACGGGAACTAGACCTCATAGAAGAAACTTGAAACATAGCATCACTCAATGAGTTAAGTATTAGCAGAAGATAGTGCAATACTAAAACAAGAGTAACTGACCTAAAAGGCTTAATTGGGGATTTAGTTCTAGAAATGCATGGTTCGTGAATTGAAGGTCTATGTATGCCAAATTTAAAGGAACATACATCGTCCATGTAGAGATTTACCTAAGAACCTACTGATTGAAATTTTTGGAATTTCCTCCTTGTCTCCTATCAATTTCTTGAGTATGAAATCCATTTCTTTTTCAAACCCCATAAGGCTTCTTGTGAAGCAAAACATGCGTCTCCATCGTCCATGGTCGCAATCCTCAACCTGGATTTCTGCCATAATAGTCAATGCTTCCGCTCTAAATACATTCATTTTCTTTCATAGATGTAATTGTTTCTCATTTGCAACGTCATAGCATATTCATAAGTGTCTGACATCCTTCAACATCCTTGCAAGAAAGCCCGGTCCATGGTAATATATGCCTGCAAATCGAAGGATAAATTTGTCTCTGTCTCTTCGATTTCATATGCTGCAGCATTGACTTGCTTAACCAATTCTTTGGTTCTTCCATCTCTCTCTATATGTATTTCTCTTTAGGTCATTGTATCTCTTTGCATCGCTCTCTTTCTCTCTCTGTAGATATTTCTCTTTTCTATCTCCATCTCTCACTAAATTTGTCTCTTTCTCCATATATTTTTCTCTAAATCACTCTATCACTGTCTAGATCCTAAACCCATAAATCTGGGAGTACTTCACTGTAATGCTTTGAGATAGATTGTCAAAGGCGAACCTCAGCTTATTTTCGCTGTATTTTCTTGTATTGTAATAAAAGGAAAACTATCGATATTATACTTATCAAATTGTTAGCTTAATTTTTTCACCAGACTCTTCTTCCCCCCTGCATTTGCCAGTTCAAGGACTCTAGACTTTTAGTTGGTTGGTAATATGAGATTCTATGTGCAAATTTGAACAAGGATCTCATATTTAGTTATTTACATACGAAACTTTTGGACAAGAAAGCATCTCATATTTAAGGGCCCAAAAAGGGGATGATGCATCATAGAAGCAGTTAGTGGCTTGTATTTGGACAAGAAAGAATCTCTTATTTAAGATCCCAATGTAATTATGTAGCATAATTTACACGGCTTTATTTGTTCTCATTTTGTTGGAAGCACATGAGCACAGACATAATCCACATGTAGTTGTCTAGTTAATCCACAGAATTCATTGTCGATGAGGACAATGAGAATAGATTCAATCTCTTGTCGATGAGTAACAAACAATATAATGTTCCATTTCATTTTGTTTTTGTTTTTCACATAACCGTATTTCTCCTACATGAAGAGATTTGCCCAAGATGCTGTTATCCATGAGATTATGTCTTCTATTCTTGCGCAAATGTCAAGCCTTGTACCAAGGTGTAGAGATTATCAGATCAATGTTAAATATTCATTGTTCAAAGAATTTATGATAATCAATGTTCTATACTCAGTATTGAGTTTTGTATTTAATTGTCTATCTTGACATGTCTGTGTTCAATGTTTATGTATCAAGTTATAATATGACCGTTGGTTTTCACCAAGTTCGCCTTTCTCTGGTTGCTTTCCCTAGCTAAATTTTCTCTTATTTGCCTTTCAAAGCTTAGTCAATCATGTGATGAAGTGACATCTCAGTCATAGGCAAACCATCAAAAGACAACCTAATCAGATACCTGATACATTGTATTGTCCTTTCGGCCCAATATAGCAATGTTTATATCTAATTGTCTATCTATATAAGGGTGTTAGTCCCTATTGTAAAGAGTATTTTTGCCTTGGCTTTCATTTGATATTTCTTGTTTCACCTTGACTTGAGAGAAGTTGAGGAGAATCTGCCGTGAGGGATACCATCCTCGCTAGAGTGTGCGTGAGATATGTTTTTAGACTGATTGTTCAATAGGCAGTCGAGCAATGCCATCATGGATGGAGCCAACTACACTTGAGTTTGGCGGAACTTGATTCGCGACCACCACACATGCATGTGTACGCGCACGTCGGGTCGGGCTTGGGTCTGGAAATTGTCTTCGGTCTATCTTTTTACACAAAAAAATTTTAATCTAACAATCAAGAGTCTTTCACAAATATTGATAAGGGAGAATGATTCCATATAAGACAGAGCAAGAACAGTTACAAACCTAAATAGTCATGACGACTAGATCAGATCTAAGATCCGAGATCCATCACGCGCAGTATAAATAGGAGATTAGGGCTACTAATCTCGCAGGTTGTCTTCCTACACTCTCTCTACTCTCCCGATTTCCTACGTTCACTCTATGCGTGATGGTATCTAGAACCCTGCCTTCTCCAGCCATAGGCGATTGAGGCGTTGTTCGAGGTTGACTCAAAGCCAGGTACATACTCTTCGAGTTGTGTGTTTTATCTTATGAGGAAGGTGCAGGTACCCGTAATTACTCATAGCGGGGCGCTGATTTCTCTAAGGGAAGTTCGGAAGGGCGATCAAACAAATAAGTTATTATTCTAATTTTGCTTTTACTTTGTTTTTCATGCAACTTGATTATGGTTTATTTTGGATTTACGACTGTTGTTTATGATTGGGGCATGTTTACATTTGTTGCATATTGGTTTATTATGCATGTATATTTACGGTTTATTCGAACAATCTTAGAGAAATCAGTTTTTTACCATAGTGAATATGTCTACGACTACTACTACTCTTTGACCTAAGGTCGACTTGACCTTGATGCCGAAAAAGTTTGTCGATCCTCATTTTAAATGTTGGCAACAACGTATGAAAATTTGGTTAACCATATTAAGCTTGTATCTGTATATCGAGTTGGATTGTCCCATACCCAATGATGTTGACCTTAAAAGCTCGGTTAAAATCACTAAGTAGAAAGAAGACATATTGTGTCGCTGTTGTATTTATCGGCACTGTCAAATATTTTATTTAATGTATATAGTTTTTTTTCCTTCCATGATAGTGAAAGATTTGTGGGCTACCTTGGATCAAAAATACAATATTGAATACCTCGGTCTTGAAAAGTATTTCGTGGTAAGTTTCTTAAATATCAAATGATAGAGGAAAATCTAGGACCAAACAGATCCACGAGTTTCAATTTTTATACCATGGTATGAAAGAAGCTGAAATGGAGCTTCCTGACAAGTTTATTGTTGTCTATTATAGAGAAATTTGCTAAGTCTTGGGAGAGTTTCAGCCTACATCTCAATCATAAGAAGGGTAAGATGACCCTTTATGATCTAATGGTAGACATAGCAATAGAGGAAGAGCATAGAAGTTAGAAACTTGTTATGCCTATAGACAACATCTATAGGGTTAACCTGATAATTAGAAGAAAATAACTTAGTGATCCTAAGAGAAAACAGATAAAGCATAAATCAAAAGTAAAGATCCAAAAGAAACTCAAGAACAAACTATGTTGGCTTTGTGGTGAGATTGGATATTGGGCGAGAAATTATCCCTCAAAGAAAACAATGGTCATTGAAGGAGTTATAATCAACATGGTGGCGATTATTGTATGTGATAGTAACAGGTATCTATCCTTTAAATCTACTTACCTTTTATTTATGAGTCATATTACTGGATTGTAGACATTGGGACTAATATATACGTTTGTACTTACCGGTCTTTGTTTATGTCTAACCAAGTCGTCTGTAGGCGAATAGTGACTTTAGGAGATCATTCGACTACTAAACTCAAGGGCGAAAGGTATGTGGACTTAAAGTTTCCTTTCAAAAAGATTCTAACTCTTAAGGGAGTTAAAAATATTCAAACGAATCGTCGAAATATCCTCAGTGGTTTGACTTTAGTTAGAGAGAGATTAACATTAGATTGCAAATGTAAAATGTAATAGTTGTCATTACATAATTTAGTACAAGGTATTTCTTTAGGAAGGGTTATTTGTGTGATGTAGAATATTTGTTTAAAATTCATGTACAATTAATTGTTGATTCTTATATAAATTTTAATGATAATAAAGCATCTATTTATGTTTCATCTTCTTCTGTGTACAATGTTGAATCATCTGATGTATGGCATGCTAGGTTGGGTCATGTAAACCTTGAGCCCTAAGACTATTATAGATAGATAGAAAACACAAATGTATTATATGTGAGAAAGAGAAGCAACCTAAAAAACCTTTTTATACGATTGAAAGGAAATTTGAGATTTTGGATTTAGTGTACACTGATATTTGCGAATTCAATAGAATGACTATGAGGGATAATAAAAAATATTTTATCACGTTTATTGATGATTGCAGTAGATATTATTATATTTAGTAAAAATGAAGCTTTAAAAAACTTTCAAATATTTAAAAATGAAGCACAAACTTAAACGGGCAAGGTATTGAAACGATTAAGGTCTAATAGGAGAAGAGAGTATACCTCAAACATTTTCCAAGTATATTGTCAAAACAACGATATTGATCATGAGGCTACTGCTCCGTACTCTCCTCAATCTAATGGGATAAGTGAAAGAAAGAATAGAACATTGTGTTATATAGTTAATGTTTAACTTCAAAGTTTTGGGTTACCTACTTACATATGAAAGAAAGTTTTCATACGGCTTGGCATATTCTTAATAGAGTTCTCCATAAGCATAAGGAAAATAGTCTTTTTGAGATTTAAATAAGGATAGTGTAATAGATATAATGATATGGTGATCAAATTATGATGGTAAAATTAGTGTTAATAGTAGAGGCTTTGAATAAAGTTTGTGCTTATGCACTCAAGAAGATTAGAATATAGTATAAAGAAGGCTTTCTGGGAGGAGTTAAATAAGGTAATTTAAGGAATTTCAAAAGGGAGATGATTTGTTTAGGAGACTTAAATGGACATGTCGGTAAAGATGCACTAGGATATCAAGGTATTCGTGGAAACTATGATTTTAGGAATATAAATGAGGAGGGTAGGGAGATTTTAAATTTTGCTATGACTTTTGATATCTTTATAGCCAATACAATTTTCAAAAAATGAGATAAACATTTAACTGTTTATAAAAGTAGCTTATCACAAACACAAATTGATTATTTTGTCCGTAGGAAGAAAGATAGATCGTGTTTTAAAGATTGCAAGGTAATTCCAAGAGAATGCTTAACTACTCAATATCGACATTTAGTAATGAATTTGCAAGAAAAAATGTAGACAAAGAAAATTAGATTGCATAGAGTTATTTGGACTAGATGGTAGAACCTCAAATATGAGAAAGAAGATATATTTTTAAAAAAGATTTCAAGGAGATGCTTGAAATTATGTAAGCACACTTTATACGTGAAACAATATAACTATATATATATTAAGGAAGTGGCCAAAGATATGTTAAGTGAAGATGAGGGAGGTGTACCGATAAAAGAAGCTTTGTAGTAGAGTGAAGTGGTGCAAGATAAAATCAAGGCAAAGAATGCATGTTACAAATTACATTATGTCAAGAAGACTACTGAAACTTAGGAAGCTTATAAGAAAGAAATGAAAGAAATAAAAAATACCATTAGTGAAATAAAAGTCAAAATTTGTGAGGATTTATATAAAAAGCTTAACCTAAAAGAATGTGAAAGAGATATTTTTAGGATAGCTAAGGCTAGAGATAAGAAATCTAAGGATCTTAATTTTGTTAGATGTATCAAAGACGAGGATGAGAAGATTCTAGTGGCGAATGATAATATAAAAATAGATGAAAAAATGATTTTTATAAGCTTTTTAATAAAAATATAGATGGTAGTATTAGCTTAAGAGAGTTAGCCAAATCAAGAAATATATAAACCACAATTTCTATCAACGTATTCAAAAGAATGAAGTCAAAGAGGCTATTAAATATATGAAGGTTAGTAAATATATATGACTAGACAATAATCTTATAAAATGGCTCTCACTTAGCACACGAGACTATTTAATGAAATATAGAGAACCCAAAAGATGCTCGAGGAATGGAAAAGGAGTACACTTATACTCACATATAAGAATAAGGGAGACATTTAGAATTATGTGAATTATTGAGGTATCCAATTAATGAGTCATATTATTAAATTATAAGAAAGAAGTATCGAATGTAGGTTAAGACAAGTATCAAGTACAACAAAGAACCAATTTGGATTCATGCCCAGTAAATCTACTATTGAAGTGATTTAGCTATTGAGACATCTTATATAATATTTTAGAGAAAAAGGAAAAACCTTCACATGATATTTATCGATTTAGAAAAAGCTTACTATACGGTGTGAAGAGATGTTCTTTGCATAACCTTTGAAAAGAGAGGTATCCTATTGGCATACATAAATCTTATAAGAGATATTTACGATGGTGCAAAAACTTGTGTGAGCACTCATGAAGGAATGACAAACTCCTTTGAAGTTGGTGTATATTACTTACCGACTTAGTAGAACAAAGACATAATATATGGAATGTAAGTTTGATCATTTGAGTACTTTAGAGGATATAGAAATTAAGATTGATACACATTACATAACTCACAAGGAAAGTTTTAAATACGTAGGGTCAATGTTTCAATGTGATGGAAAATTGATGAAGATGTTACGCATAGAATTAATATTGATTGGTTAAAATAGAGAGGGAATCGGGTATTTTGTGTGATTAAAAGATACCATTAAAGTTAAAAGGTAAATATTAAAGAGCAACAATTATACCTGTTATATTTTATGGTTCTGAATATTGGGCAGTTAATCATCATGTGCAATCGATGTTTATAGTATAAATGACGATGTTGAGATGGATGAGTCATCATACAAGGAAAGATCATATACATAATGAACTTATTAGAAACTAATTGAGAGTAGCACCAATAAAGAATAAAATAAGAAAAAATCGTTTATGAACTTGTAGAAAGACAACCAACGGATGATCCCGTAAGAATATATGAAAAATTAGATTGTGAAAATATTAAAAGAGAAAGAGGACGACCATAAAAGTGTTGGAAAGAAATTATAAAAAATGATCTAATTTATATTGAGTTAACTGTTATCATGACACATGATAGAACTCTATGAAAACAAAGAATCTTTGTAGCCGACCTCATCTTTTATGGGAAAAGGCTTTGTTGTTTGATGTTCTTTGTGTGAACCCATCAAGATCCAAACCATTCACCTTGCTACTGTTGAATATATATGCCATCAAGGAAATGGCTATATATAAGAAATAGACATTTCAATAATGAATAACATCTAATTACATTAAACTGTTAAATATAAAAAAAAGTATATACTTTTAAGCATCACTGCCAGGAGTTGTCCCCCTTTTTGCCGGAAAATAAAAACGTTGATTCTCCATAATAGTAATAGCAGTGGCAACAGGCTTTTGGATTTGGAACGAGAGAGAGTCTAAAGGTTTGATTCACTGGCTAAGCACAGACTATAGGAAAGGTGATAGCAGTGGCGGTAGGGTTTTCGATTGAAAGAAAGAGAGAATTTGACGGTTGGACCTTTTTTTCATTTCATTTTCAATGAGAAAACATTTCCTGAAAACGGGAATCTCCAAAGAAACGTTTCTAGAAAGGGAAAACTCCAAGGAAACGTTTCTGTGATGTTCCCTTTGAGTTTCCCTAAGAGTTCGCCTAATTGTTTCTTTAGATCAGCAAGTTGTCAGCCCCAATGTCAATTTTGTGTTTGAGGTCATGCTCGTGTTGTGCCTTCCTACATTCTTCCCATACAAAACACATATACACCTGACATGAACAAGCACATTCAGGTGATGTTCATACTGGATTTTTGTATCATGTCTTATATTATCATCCCTACAATTTTTGATAGGGATGGCAATCCCTACCTAACCTGATCAGACATGAGACGGATTCTTAAAGTTGAGAACCAGCCCTGCAGTGGGTCGAGTTGAAATAACCATTTTGCATATATATATATATATATATATATATATATATATATATATATATATATATATATATATATATATATATATATATATATATATATATATATATATATGAAGCAATAACAAATCTAAAAGATTTAATATATGTTGGCCCAAATGAACGAATTTTAGGCCTTGGTCAAAAATTCCAAGTCAAATAAGAATGCCATCCACCTCTCTTTTATAAAGTCTCAAACCTCCCTCCTCAAAATTCTTTAACATGGAACTAAACACCCCAACACATAAATAAGAGATAAGTCCACTGTGAGGCTGGTGGGGGTTGTGAATCCTGGAACCTGCGACGCAGGGCAAAATAGGTTACTGCATTAGTTTTGTAGTGCAGAAATGCCGCCCCATTGCCATCCCTAATTTTTTATTGCATCCAAGTCCAAATTTGAATCAGAATCTGGTAGATAAAATCAATCTGATCACATTATTTACAAAACAAAAAGGTGATTATGAATCTGGATCGGGTTCAACAGTAAAATTGTCAGATTCAAGTTTAAAGTTTGAGCCAATAGAAAACACGATCAAATTAAGGGCATCCCCTCTTAGTGGGCCGTTATATAAGGCCAGATGCAAGGAGGTAAGGGCCTCTGCCTCACTGCTCGTATTGCAAAGAGCGTTCCTATTTAAAAGCTGATGTTAGTAAATAAAGAGTCCCGCTCCTCGGTGCTCAAATGTAGCACAAATGGCAGAAGGGCCCCCACATTTTATAGATGGATAGGGAACAAAGAGGTAGTACCATAAAGTTTTGAATGAAAATGTGGAGAAATTATCTAAGTCTTTGTATAAGAATGAAAGTGGTATCTTATGTTTCAACTACGATATTCTTAGATTATCGGTAGTTTGATGTATCTAATCAACTGTGCACGGCCAAATATTATATTTATTGTATGTAAGTTGAGTAAATACACCAGTTGTCCAGATAGAACTCATTGGGAAGCTCTAGATAGAGTGTTTCGCTATATGAACGAAACAATTTCTCTTGGACTACATTACAGTAAACATTTTTTGTTCTTGAAGGATTTAGTAATGGTAGTTGGATGGTAAAGAATTCTATGAGCAATGAGATCAATGGATATGTGTTTTTTATGGGTGATGGGATTGTTACCTGAAAATACAAGAAACATACTATTTTGACTCGTTTTACCTTTTGAGGCAGAACTATGTATTTTAGATGAGACTCCATTGAAAGCTGAATGGCTTAAGGGAAATGTTCAGTTTATCTGTAGTAAAGAAGTTGCTTTCTTTAATTTCATTGTATTGTGATAGCATGACTATAATTGCTAAGATTAGTATTTTCAAATACAACCAAAAACAATAGAGATACATCAACGTTAGACTAAAGTTTGCAAGAGCTCTTATATCTATGAGGTTATAGTTGTAGATTTTGTTGGATTCAAAGATAACACAACTGATCCTTTGACTAAGAGTTTATCACTAGCCTTAGTTGAGAAATTTAGGTTGGGGATGAGATAGCAACTCCCAATTTATTCACAAGTAGTAGCAACTACTTAAGTGGAGATCCCATGAAGTAGATTAAATATGGTAGTAATAAGTTGTTGAGTAAATAACATAGCATTTTGTATTATGGGATACTTTTAGTATATGTGTGTTTATCTCTTATAAACCTAAAGTGTCATGACTATAAGTTTAGCAAGAGATTATTCTTTGAATGGGATCTAATCATACGACAGGATGCTAACAGTACATCCTTAGAGATGCTTAGCTAAGTGATTAATATTGTGTAACTGCAATAAGGGAATTGTGTTGTTTTCTAAAGTCAATCATGATACAAGATATGGATGCATAGCCATTAATGCACTACCCCTATAGATCACGCCATAGTCTTTTATTATGTTGTTACCAATAGACAACTTTACACTCAAGGTTGAGGTTGACATATGTTTACCTAGTTTTGTAAGGGTAATATTGGATAACTTACATAACGGTTCAAATCGAAAGGTATATTACTAAAAGCATAATATGATGGTTGGGTTAGGAGTGCACTTATACACTTAAGGACTTTGTGGAGATTGTTCGATTTAATGTGCATTAATAATATTTAATTTATTTTGGTATCCTCAAATGATCAATAGATTGCATAATTGATATATTTGAAAGTATTAAAGTGAAAAAAGTAACATATGAGAGATTTGTGCATGTGATGACCAAGAGAAGGCAAAATTTAGTCTCATATTGAAGAACGTGACAAACTTGCATATCCTTTTATATAGTTGATAGCTTATGAATCTTATTTTAAAGAGTTTGGAAAGAACAGGTATACCACACACGCGTCGAGTAAGGGTTTAGGTTTAGATTTGAAAATTATCTTTGGTTTATCTTTTTACACGAAAAACATTTGATATAACGATCAAGAGTCTTTCAGGTCATGGATTGGAATAAGAGAGAACGGTTCCTAATAAGAGGGAACATAAACGATTATGGACTTGAATAGTCGTGATATTGGATTGGATCCGAGATTCATGATCCATCACGCACACTATAAATAGGAGATTAGGGTTGCTAATCCCATATACTGTCTTCCTGCACTCTCTCTCTACTCTCTTGATTCCCTGTATTTTCTTTGTGTATGACGGTTTCCAAAATCTTGCCTTCTCCAATCATAAGCGACTGAGCCATTTTTTGAGGTTGACTCAAAACCAGGTATGTGTTTTTCGAGTTGTGTATGCGTTTTATTCTACGAGAAAGGCAAAAGAACCCATATGTACTTCTGCAAGGACAACTCGCACTGATAAGTTTTTTATTTTGCTTGTGCTTTCGTTTTTCGTACACCTTGATTATGACTTATTTTGAATTTTGGTTATTGCTTATGATTGAGACATATTTACATTTATTGTATATTGGTTTATTATTCATATTTATCTATGCTAAATTAAGATGGCAGCTTCCACGCAAATTTTGGTTACGCACGATGTGAAACAATAGGTCGTGACGGGTGAGGTATCCTTTGATATCTCATGCTCTTGCTTTGTAAAATTTTAATGCAAGGGCCGTTTTATCACCCAAGAAAATAATATTTATTATAATAAAAACTTTTAGAAAAGAGAATGCAAGGAAAAAATGTTTAAAAAAGGAAACACATTTATTATAATAAAGCAAATTTAAAGCCCAAGAGTCCAGCCATTCTTGTTTATAATTAAATATTTATTCAAAACAGTAAGAAGAGGAGAACGAAAAAAGAGAACGCAAAGAAACTAGAAGGGATGGGATCTGACCCATTCAAGGACTTCAATCCAAACCAGAGTCGGTTACTTGTCCTGGGTTGGAAAGAAGAATAAAGGGAATCTATTCGGGATCCGTGCTACCAGACTCGGTTACCTGCCCCTGAGGAGGTTCTTCTCGGCGCTGTCCATCTCCTCGAGGATGCGCGCCTTGCGCTTCGCCGGGATGGGCGCGGTGGGCCCGAAGCTGATGTAGTGCCCGGACACGGCGTTCAGCACCGAGTACATGTCCCGGAACGACGCCCGACCCAGCATCTCCTTCTCCTTCCGGTACTTGGCCACCCACGAATTGGAGACTTCGCGGAATTCCGCCACCGCAGGCGCCACGTTTGGGTCGGACCTGTCCGTGTTCAGCGTCGACCGCACCTTCCCGATCACCTCCGTTGTCTCCTGCGTGTACTCCTCGTTGGACGCTTGAGCCGGCGGTGCGCACCGGAGAAGCGAAGAAAGAAAAGCCGCGGTCGTTGTCACCGTCAAGACGGATCGTCGGGTCGATTTCGTAACGGAGGAGGCCGTTATCGGGAGAGCGTGGTGGTGATGGTGGGGGTGGGGAGTTTGACTATTGGGGTAAAAAGAGATTGAGTGGTAGACATGCTTTCTACTTCTCCCCCAGAACAGAGAGAGGGAGAGATGTAAAACAATTTAAATGCGTATCACAGAAACCTTGAAGAGAGAGGAGAGAGAGAGAGAGATTTCGGTGGGCGGGAGGAAGACGATTTCCTTTGCCACATGGATTTGGCTTATCTGCTTATCCAATTTCTTTGGTACGCTTTCAACGGAGAGGATGTCCATTTCTCGATCTCTTCCTATCTGGATCCTGAAGCGGTCTATGATCCAGGTCTAACTTGTAGTTTGGACTCGTTTCCTGTATAAGCAAGGTCACTCGTTCGTATAGTTATGAACAATTTATGCTTCGACATGTTCACGAGTTTTTATTATTTCAAAATGAGCCGAGTTTGAGCGTAACCGGTAGAGTTCAAACTTATCTCGATTTGTTAGTGTTCGTTTGAACTCATACCTGTGTTCAGCTTAGCTAAAAGTTCAAAACAAAATCATGGGTATTCCTAAAACAACATAAATATGTTACTTGCAGAACCAAATAGTTGAGAAGGAAAAAATAAACTAGCTCCAAAGAAGTGAATTTTGTGTTATATAAATATGTCACAATGAGATTCGAACTTCACAAGGGACTCTTTTTCCTTTTGTGAGCTTTACGAGCCAAGTTGAGCCAAACACTCACTTTCGTATTGAGCTTAGTTTAGATCAAAAACTGAACATCAACAAGCTGATAATGAGGTGAACTTTTGCGGGTTATCATTTACTTGGTTTATTTAGAAACCCTACCCATGATCCACATAAACCTTGCACATTGGGAATCCTAAAGGAAGCTTAGGTAGGACGCATATTGGGGATAATATTTCATAGCGTGGCTCCATATTTCAGTTGAAGTTTGGGCTCAACCCAGAAATCCTGTTTCCAATGGATTGAGTTTAAACGTACTTTAGAACTCATGTTTTATCTCGGGGAAATCGATTATTTTTGCATGTAACAGAAAATAACAGCACGAGACCCCCCACATTGCCATGTTGTAATTGAAACTATTGCTTGGAAGCATCAAGTCCTAAACCGGTGATCCGAGCCAGTAGCTAATCGAACGAACTCTTATTTTTGCACTAAGAAGTTTTTGTTGCCGTTTTAGAAGATCTTTAAAGTGCACGAAACTAACGAAAAAGTAAGCGCCTTAGAGGTTAGCATAGTGAAACCACAAGCAGTCAGGTTCTACTCTTATGGGTGCTACCACAAGCAAACATCCACTTTAGGCTCTTTGGAGTCAGTCGGACTTTTATCTGGGTTGTTTCAGCGAAATGATAGTAGATATAAAAAAAACAGTATAGAAGCAATTACAGCTCTATAGATCCTTCGACGAAAATCTCTTCTAGAATGTTGGAAGAAATAGCTTCTCCCCTTCTGGCTACATTGGGTGCTGTCTTGCTCGTTGGAGTCCCTATCGCTCAATTTTGCCATTTGGTCCAATCAACAGCCCCTTCAGCGCAACCGCCCTATGGCATGTGAAAAGAGGAAGGCGATGGGGAGATTCAGAGGCGTGGGTGTTATTGGTCCATGCTGCATGCAGTGCACACATGCCCCCGCTACGGCTACTGGACATTTCCCATTGTAGATGCCAGGAGAGCTTAAAATGTTGCCAACACTTGAAATGCCATAAAGATTCGGCAAGAAGGTTCCAGGGCTGTCTTCCTTGCACGCAGAAACGAAATGGGTCAGTCTCTTGGCAGAGAATTGATATAAACACCAACTAATTAATAGTCATCGTATTCCTTCCATGATTCAACATGATTAACCAATTGAAAGCAGGATGCTACCTACGAGAAGCACTTGCAGATACTATATTGTAGATTGACATCCAAGATAGGCGTGCTCATATAGTCATTCAATTGCACGCAGGCACGGACGGACACCCAGAGAGAGAGCATTTCAATTTTCAACTGTTAGTATACATTAATACTGAACTTGTTGGGAACAGAGGGCATCCTTGGGGCTACCTACATCAACCCACCTCAGCTTGAGTTCCAACTCTCCTGACTCTACATCTCGTAGCCTCAACCACAAGTCTTGAACAATCTCCCCATTTACGGCAACTCACAAAAGTCTCCTTCACCAAACAGTTATCCTTACCCGGAACCAACTTGCGAATTTTCGTCTCTCCACCGATCACTGAACTCTGAAGGACTCGCCGCAGCCTTGATGCAGATACAATGGAGTGTAGGTCAATATGTGCATGCCCCATCTTGTCATCCGGCTTGAACCGGTCCTTGTCCATTACCACCTGTTGATCAGTGTCATAAGGATCAGAAAGCATTCATTCTCTCGACTTACTTTTTAAGAAAAAAAAAAGATAACAGCCACGTCTTAGGGATCAACTCAAAAGAACCTTCGACCAAAAGGCCATGAGATTGACACCTCGGGAGTGCATCTTGTAAGGGTCTGCCTAACCCCAGCTTGCCTGTGGAAAAGACGAGGGAAATCCAATGTGCTGACTGCATCAGATTCATCATCCACATTTTGTTTTTCATTTCTCGTTCTTTATTTTACCGACACTGAGAAACCTGGACTTCTTAGATGGTACTAAACTGCACTACCCAGTCAGTTCAAACCCACATTTTGTTGAGCTGGGCTTGATTATGCAAACTGAGTCCGTTTGCAGAATGCTCCTGGCACAAACGCATGTAACCCAGGGATACACTTGCTCCCAAGCGAATCCCTACATATTTTATACGAAGTTCTTTTTGGACATTTTCTTCACCTAACTTGATAAAAAGAAGTCTGCAGCCAAATGGACATTAATCGTGTCCCGAGGAACTCTTACTTAGAGAAGAAGGTACCCAACAGAAACTGAAACCATAGCGAAGGGGAGACAAAGTTCACAAGATAACAGGTAAACCTAACAACGCATCCTTGACGGGCACTAATATGGTGAAGCAATAATTTTTACTGGCCATCTAACTTGGCACTTGATATTTCTACCATTTCAAAGAGGGAAATACAAGTAACACGGAGGAAAAGACTGCAGCTTACATTGGATTGACGGGCACCAATCATAAGGAAAAGTCCCATGCCTCTAACCACAGCCCTTTATTCAAGCTCATTGGAATTTTACACCAACGTGACTGGTCAGTTACACTTCCGGAAGGCAATCGGAGCACGGACTTGCTGGCTACGAGGAGCTTCAACCTCACTTCAGGCAAATCAACAGAGGGCAGATGAGATGGTTATCTGCTTCCCACATGGTTTCAGATGAGCTATGTCGGTTTTCTTGGGGCATAGCCCATTCAGTATACAGTATACTCCCAAAAAATAAAAGAATAAACTTTCATCTAGAATTTGCACCATCCCACAACACCCCTTTACAGTACGAAATCAATTAGAATACAACAACAACAACAACTAAGCCTTTTCCCATACTAGACGGGGTCGGCTACATGGATTCTTTGTTTCCACAGATCTCTATCGTGTGCCATGTTAGCAGTTAACTCCCAATAAGCTAGATCATTCTTTATTGTTTCTTTCCAACACTTTTGTGGTCGTCCTCTACCTCTTTTAATACTTTCCAAATTTAGTTTTTCTAACCTTCTTACAGGTTCTTCTTTTGATCTTCTTTCTATATGTCCAAACCATCTTAAACGATGTTCTCTCATTTTATCCTCTATTGGTGCCACTCCTAATTTGTTTCTAATAACCTCATTATGTATACGGTCTTTTCTTGTATGACCACTCATCCATCTCAACATCTTCATTTCTGTCACAGACATCTTTTGTACAAGTTGATGATTAACTGCCCAACACTCAGAACCATAAAACATGGCAGGCCTAACTGCTGCTCTATAATATTTACCTTTTAATTTTAATGGTATCTTCTTATCACAAAGAATACCTGATGCTCCTCTCCATTTTAACCAACCAGCATTAATTCTATGTGTAACATCTCCATCAACTCTTCCATCACTTTGAAAAATTGACCCTAGGTATTTAAAACTTTCCTTTTGGGGAATGCAATGTGTGCCAATTTTAATTTCTATGTCCTCTGAAGTAGCCAAATGATCAAACTTACATTCCATATATTCTGTCTTTGTTCTACTAAGTCGGAGGCCTTTGTTTTCTACTGTTTCTCTCCATAGTTCCAATTTTCTATTAACTTTTTCCTTAGACTCCTCCACTAATACAATGTCATCTGCAAATAACATACACCAAGGTACTTCATCTTGAATATGTTTTGTTAACTCATCCATCACCATTATAAATAAGTATGGACTTAAAGTTGATCCTTGATGTAACCCAATATTAACTTCAAAGAAGTCTGTCGTTCCTTCATGAGTCCTCACACATGTTTTTGCACCATCATACATGTCTCTTATAAGGTTAATATATGTCAACGGGATACCTCTTTTTTCCAAAGTTCTCCAAAGAACCACCCTCGGTACTCTATCATAAGCTTTTTCTAGATCAATAAATATCATGTGAAGGTCTTTCTTTTTTGCTCTAAAATGTTCCATAAGCCGTCTCAAAAGGTGGATCGCTTCAATAGTAGATCTACCTGGCATAAATCCAAATTGGTTCTCTGTTGTACTTGATACTTGTCTTAACCTACGTTCGATAATTCTTTCCCATAATTTCATAGTATGACTCATTAACTTGATACCTCGATAATTTGAACAATTTTGAATGTCTCCCTTGTTCTTATATACAGGTATAAGTGTACTTGCTCTCCATTCCTCGGGCATCTTTTGGTTTTTCCATATTTCATTAAATAGTCTTGTGAGCCAAGTGATTCCTATTTCTCCTAGTATTTTCCAAACTTCTATAGGAATATTATCTGGTCCTACCGATTTACCACTCTTCATATGTTTAAGAGCCTCTTTGACTTCATTCTTTTGAATACGTCGGTAGAAATTGTGGTTTATATACTTTTCTGACTTGGCTAAATCTCCTAAACTAAAACTAACATCCTTATTTTCATTAAAAAGATTATAAAAATAGTTTTTTCATCTATTTCTTATATCATCATTTGCCACTAGAATTTTTTCATCCTCGTCTTTTATGCATCTAACATAATTAAGATCTTTAGTTTTCTTATCTCCAGCCCTAGCTATCCTAAAAATATCTCTTTCACCCTCTTTTGAGTTGAGTTTTTTATATAAGTCCTCCCAAATCTTAGCTTTTGCTTCACTAACGGCCTTTTTTGCTTCCTTCTTTGCTTTCTTATAAGCTTCTAAAGTTTCACTAGTTTTCTTAGCATAATGTAATTTGTAACATGCCCTCTTTGCCTTGATTTTATTTTGTACTACTTCACTCCACCACCAAGCTTCTTTTTGTGCCGGTACACCTCCCTTAGATACCCCTAACACATCTTTTGCCACTTTCCTAATATGTATAGCCATATTGTTCCACATATCAGAGGGTGTGCCAACATAATTCCAAACATCTCCTTGAAGGACTTTCTGTTTAAATATATCTTCTTTCTCGCTTTTGAGGTTCCACCATTTAGTCCGAATAGCTCGATGCACTCTTTTCTTCTTTGTCCATTTTTTTATTTGTAAATCCATAACTAAAAGTCGATGTTGGGTGGTTAAGCTTTCTCCTGGAATTACCTTACAATCTTTACAACACGCTCTATCTTTTTTTCTACAAATAAAGTAATCAATTTGTGTTTGTGATAAGCCACTCTTATAAGTAATTAAATGTTCATCTCGTTTTTTGAAGATTGTATTGACTATAAAGAGATCAAATGACATAGCAAAATTTAAAATCTCCCTACCTTCCTCGTTTATATCCCCATAACCAAAGTTTCCATGAATCCCTTGATATCTTAATGCCTCTTTACCGACATGTCCATTTAAATCTCCTCCTAAACAAATCATCTCCCTTTGTGGAATCTTTTGAAACACCTTATCTAACTCTTCCCAAAAAACTGTCTTTATACTATCTTCTAGTCCTACTTGGGGTGCGTAAGCACAAATTATATTCAAAACCTCTACTCCTAACACTAATTTCAATGTCATGATTCGGTCACCATATCGTTGTATGTCTACTACACTCTCCTTTAAATCTTTATTTATGATAATACCAACTCCGTTTCGGGCCTTTTCTTTACCTGAGTACCATAATTTAAAACCTGTATCCTCTATCTCCTTTGCTTTTTCTCCAACCCATTTTGTCTCTTGTAAACATAGAATATGAATCTTTCTCCGAATCATAGTATCTACCACCTCCATTAGCTTACCCGATAATGTTCCAATATTCCAAGAACCAATACGAATCTTATTATCTAGGACTAGCTTCCTTACCCCCCGCATCCGTCCATAATCAAAATGCGGAGACCCTCTCTGAAAATTTTTCACTACATTCGGGCTGCAATGTAGCGGGACTAACTTCTTTACCCACACCCGTCCATGATGTGGGAACCCTCTCTGCAATTGATTCACTACATTCGGGCGAAAATGTAGTGGCCCTTGCTTACTTCTTACTGCATTCGGGCTCTGCAGCACGTCGCTAGGCGGGGACGCCCCAAAGCAATGCTCATAATTTTTGTAATCCATGTTGTAGAAATCCGACGAAGTTTTACGCTGGCTGTCGGAAGCCTAACACAACCCTCCTCCTTTATCCGGGCTTGGGACCGGCAATGCAAGGGTGATCCCTTACATGGGCGGAGTTAAATCAATTAGAATACAAACAAATTAATTCTATCAAAGTGTGATCATGGTGAAAAGGGGAAAAAGGATTTATTACGAAAACTGACCGAGTACCTGTAGCAACATAATAACCGCGACATTTATATCAGTTGTCACATCAATTTACTGGTTTTGAAAAATGAAATTGATGTGTTGTGATAAACTAGCTCATAAGAAAATGAAAGGGATCTTTTCTAGGCTCATGAAGACATGACAGGTATTTATCAATTAGCTTCAGGATGATACAACTAAGCTTACCAAATTTAGAATTGCAGCTGGATTGGTTACAGAAAAGGTGAATTCTTCATTGCAGACTGGATTAAGACAAGAGTTTATAACCTTTGAAAATGTTGTCAGCAATCATGAATTAACAAAAGGAACAAACAAATGAAGATTTACAGGAATAATGGTTCTCAAAATTATTTAGTTCCTTGACATAAAAGTACTCAGCAAGATAATTTTCTGGAAAGCAAGCAGCCTTGTACACATGCACCAATACAGACATACCTAAGGTGCCACCACTATAGCTTACGGAGGTATCCTTTAATTTTCATCAATTAACAGCACAAACGTGAAAAGCGTCAGTGAAATGTGTTTAGCATTGTTATTTGCCATATCGATGAACTAAATTTGGTTTTAGCATTAGCTTTTAATAAGAGCCATTGATTATTGATCATCTTTAAAATTATGTTGTACATTATACAAAACACATAGGTACACCATATGAACCACTTGGAGCGAAGATCTATGCATACTATAATTGGTACAATCCTAAGTAGTTAATAGCATGTTATAGCATTTTAGCGGCCCTCTAGCCATTATAACGCTTAAAATTTATCGCCGGACCCCCTAACCCACTATGGATTATAGTGGTCCACTAACTTTAATTTTGCATACAGGTGGGTTGATCTAAATGGATATAGATCGATCCGATCTAATTTAAATCGTTTATAAAAAACAATCAGAAACCCTACAAGGTTTCTAAAATTTTTAATGCCTCTCTTTCTCATGTTCCTCTTTCACCATTCTACCACCGACAGCAGCAACCGTCGACGACAACGGTAAGTCTCTCTCTCTCTCTTATGTTACTTCCCTCCTCCTGCCATGTCATTAGAGTCCTCCACTTCTGAACAAACCAGTTATGTAGTCTCTTATTGAAATTTGTGGGAAGAGTAGCGAATAATCGAGAATGAAAACAATAAGAAAAATGAAGAATAAAAATGAGAGATCGGAGGAGGGGGCGGGCACTCCAATGGAGGTTGTCTCACCTCTCTTTCTATTAATCAACTATTAATCAGACTCTTAACCCTAATACAAAACGTCCAACCCTTATATAATGGGTTGTAAAATAAAAAAATGATCAAAACACCCTTAATACTACAAGCAATTACAATAATACTCAAATATCAGAAATTACAAAACTAGCACTTAAAACAGCATATACATATATTCTTCAACACCCCCCTCAAGTTGGGAATGAGATACTTCGAACTCCAAACTTGTCAAAAAACTGATTATTTCTTCACCACATGTGCACCAATAATTTGTATGAGGCTTCTTGAAATCAACTTAAACAATCAAGAACACATGGGTAGCACACGACCCTTCTATGGGTGTTGGTTGCTCCCTCTCTTTCTTCTTCTCCATGATGTTAATGGGCAGCTACACTTCAAAAAATATATTTTCTCCTCTTGAGAAAGTTGATCTTTTATGGTAAGAGGTACAATCTCCACCATATACACTTTAAACTGCTTTTCATGCATCCCTTCACATGTTGGTTGTTGTTGGTGTATTGGTTGGATGCCCTCTCTCTACCACTCAAATAGCAGAATACTGCTTATACTAGTTGGTATGTACCCTTTCACATGGTGACTGTAGTTACTTTTTCCAACCCTCCTGGCTGTTCACTTTAGTAACTCAAGGTCATAATCTTCATGCTTCTTGGTGATACTGAAACAATGCATCTACCTCTTTTCTAATTTGATTTTCAAATATGTGGTGACAAGAAAACTTATTTTCTGTACTCTGTCTTTTTCTTCTATTTGCATTTCTGTTGTTTAACCAAATAAGAAAACATTCACCATGTACTCTTTCTTTTTCTTCTATTTGCATTTCATGACTGCAACATACTTTTATCGGCCTTCATGACTATTTTTCAAGCAACTTTCTGCAACCTCACTAGTTGTAAATAAAAGCATTTTTTCAGTCCTCATGACTGCAATCGTCATCATCCACCTCTTTTCTATAAACTTGCAAGAATCGACAGATTGGAAACATTTCATCCAATCTGCCCACAACTGAACGTTGGCACCTCTACACAATTGCCTTCTCTTTCTTGCTTTCTTCATACTATTTTCTGAACATCTCCCTCACTATTTGATTCTCTAATTCTTTTTTCAACAACATCTACAGTCTCATTTAAAGTCTTTGACACGATCATCTCTTGTTAAAGAAGTTGCAACTCTATTTCTGCCAAGGATAACTCCACTGATAAAGCCTTCTTTAATGTACATGACCAAACAAAACTTTTATGCAATGGCAGCAACTGTGAAGAAGATCTCTCTCTAAAATCTCATAGCACCAACTGATATTTTTTAGGCCCCTCGTACTCAACCTCAACATGTTCTCTTGACTTCCTCTCATCTCTCTTCTCTCCATTGTCTCCCTAACCACCATCATATCCAACAGGTAATGATGCTTTTGCATTGAGTATATTATTATGGTCTTTCTCATGTTTAGGTACGGCAACCACTCCAATGCTTGATAATGATATGACATCGATTCTAGATTTAAATAAATCTTCATTCCCTTTTGAATCACTTCTTTCTTCATTTGATAAGTTTTCACTTTCTGCTGAATCAGAGTTCCTATTAATATCATCAGCATTATGTCCACTAACTAGAGAGATGGAAGTCATGGACTACTTTGTTGGTTGAATGTTTGTTGCGCACCTTTCCACTATCAGATGATGATGAACTTTATTGAAAAGGTCCTTCCCCATCTTGCTAACATAAATGGCAAACAAAGAGAGAGAGAGCGCCACACGTACAAGATGGGAAGTTTCACAGACGACCCACGACTTCTGAGACTCACTCTCGCATAACGACACAGATAAAACTCTCCCTTTCTTTATTATGTTCCTTTAGCCTCCCATGATATTCGTCTTCCAACCATTCGTTCATAGGAATTAACGAGTCTCTACAATCTGAGAGAATCCCTCCTCTCTGTAACATCCTTAAAATGTTCAAATTCATCATCACCAGACTCGGTTTACATCAATATGCTCCAGAGAGGAGGCCATGCTTCTTCACCTCTATAACCAACCACTTTCATTTTTCTGCATTCACTTTCTTTATGCAGATCATGGGCAACGGTTACCTTCTTTCTTTTCTAAAATCGTGTGAACCATCCTTACTTTTATGGATTATCCTTATCTTGATTGATTTCTTTTTTTTTATTTTATCATTTCCACCAAATCAGGAAGATGATCTTCCATAACTATTTTTTATGGTTTTCTTCCTCTAGTTTCCTTCCCCATAAAATTAGAAAAGTGACTTTCCATGATTACCTTTTTTTTGGTTTCCTTTCCCACAGATTCAAGAAAATAACTTTTCATACCTACCTTTCTGGTTTGCTTTCTCACAAAATCAGGAAAGTAATCTCTTACTTTTCCAGCTCTAGTATTTGATATTCAAAAATTGAAATTACATTCTTCTTCTTTTTTTAAAAAATCAAATCTTTCTTTCCAAAACTTTTTGTAACTGCTTTTGAAAAAATCTGAAAATGATGGACCAGCAACTATCGTCACTTTTGGTAACCTAACACTTTCCTTTTTTCGTCTTCTTCTTCCTTTAGAAAAAAACTTCGTACTGGACTCAGGCTTCACTTCTGTCTTCACATTTTGCAGGACTTCATAGTTTCTCCTTCTACATATGTTGCCTCTGTTCTAGCACTGATTCACTTCCTGAATCATCAGTACTTCTCTCATGGCTTGATTCTAACAACTTTTCCTAGCCCTGCAGTGAGATTTCCTATCAGAGTGATAGGTTTCTCCATAGTTGCTACCTCCACGCACAACATATGTTTGTACTCGTCTCCAAAGTTTGTCATCACCTTCGCTTTATGTTCCCAAGGATTCCACACAACAGCATTTGGCAGTCCATCCTTCCTCAGAACAAATGTCCTCTTTTTCTCATGGTCCAAAATTGCAATTTTTGTTGGTATACTAAGATAAACTCCATCCAACTCAGATTCAAATGTTATTGCATCGCCCTGTTATGTGAATCTTTCTGTCTTTCAGGTTGTCTAAAAAGTCCAAAGTCTAACCCTTCTATTCGCACCTCACTAATATCAGAAACAAAAAAATGTATGATAGGCAAACGTAAAATGGAATGGCTTGGTATCTGTATTCCTAATATGTGAAGTCAACATCAGATCTCCTCTAGGTCCCAAAGTGACGCTTAGACGAAACTCAAAGTTATGGGGCCATATCTTCAGGTCCTCCTCAAATGGCTTGAGGAGTAAGTCAACAAAGTCTTTGATTGTTGTAACTGTCAGAAATGGATGTGGATCAGTATCAATGACCCAAAACCTATTCCTTGCAAACCCACTTTGCTCTTTCCCTTAGATTAAATATTCAAGGATGGCTAGTATTCACTAGACCAACTGTTTCATGCTTGTAGAGTCCATAAAGAATAAGTTTGTCCTGATCAGTTGGTCTTTCAGGCAGAGTTTTATCCTTCTAAGTATATTCCAAAAACTCCTCCTCAAGACCCATTTCTTATATTCCATTCCAAGGGGGGCCTCTTGCTTCTCAAGAACTTTCCTCTCTTCTCTTCTACCAGCTGCAAGAACTAAAACCATGTTGAAAACCTTGTTTTGGTAGTTGTTGAACATTCCATACATTCTTGCAAATCTGCTGTCACCTACTACTGCTCCTAACAATCGAAATAGGCTCTGATACCATATTGAAATTTGTGAGAAGAGTATAACGAATAATCGAGAATGAAAACAATAATAAAAATGAAGAGTAAAATGGAAGATCGGAGGAAGGGGCAAGCACTCAAATGGAGGTTGCCCCCTCTCTTTCTCTCTTTCTATTAATCAAACTCTTAACCCTAATACAAAATATTTAACCCTTATATAATGGGTTGTAAAACAAAAAATAACCAAAATGCCCTTAATACTACGGGCAATTGCAATAATACCCAAATATCAGAAATTATAAAATTAGCACTAAAAACAGTAGATACATATATTCTTCAACATCTCTCTCTCTATGTGTGTATTTGTGTCTCTTTATCTTTCGATGTGTGTTTGTGATGCATGGACCGCATTGGCCACTAATGACCTATGTTAGGTGGCATTATTGGCTTCTATTGTTACTTGCTTCTTCCTTCCATCGGAGATTTTGCACGAACTCTCATTATATGCAGCACAAGTAATAGATTGTTGGGTTTAGTTCAGGCTTAAGAGTTAAGTTATGACAACTCACCCTTGTTGTTAATGTTTCATTCGGTAATTTAGTTAAATGTTTTGAATGATGAGAATCCATTTTTATGCACATTGTATAGTGTTGGTTTCACACCTGCCTCATGTTAAAGAGTACATTATCGGGACTCGGGTTTGGAATATATTATAATCTAGTCCGTCGAGACTCGGGTCGGGAATATATTATAATCTAGTCCGTGTATTAACCAAGAGTATTTTTGTCTTTAAAGTTATAACAGCCCTATATAAACCATGCTTAAAGAAAGAAATCAACAGCCGTGAGGAACCCGCTACTGTATGGGTGGTGAAGGACCGAGTGCCAGGAGTAATTTGATTCCTTGCAATTTATGTTGATTCTATTAAATAAAGTTTGGTTTATAATACCTCGTGCAACACAAGTATGTTAAACGCAACATAAGTAGTTTGAACTAAGTGGATTTGGTTTGCAATGAATTGCATTTGTACTTGCAACATAAGTAGTTAAATACAACACATCATTTAGTGGATTTTGGTTCTTTTTAATCTATTATTTTTCAGCTCTGCTTGTCAATCTTGAACCAATGATTTGTATTTGCAGGGATTATCAACTGAAAATAGTTGTTACTTAGAAGAACTTGGTGTTAGAATAACTTGGTTACATTTATGTTTTTATTTTTTAATTTATGTTTAACAATTTAATATGCATATGCCACATGATATTTATTGTCTTCTTAGAATTTGTTTATTTAATTTGATTCATATTTATGAATGTGGTGGTTTTGTGTTTCTTGGTATTGCTTAAAAATTAAAGAATCTATTATATATTATTTTTTTAATCATAAATGAGAGTGTACCGCTATATTAGGGTCAACCGCTAACAATTATATGGTATCACGGTTCAACTATCATGTCCTAGAGATATTCTATTCTTCAAATATAACTTCATATTGAGTAATGATGTGAATCTTTTATCTTTTCCTTATTTGGTTGCTTTCTTTTTCCGTTAGATTCCTCTTCTTTCTGTCCTCAATGCACATGGTTGTGTCTATGATAAAATTACACACTACAATTTTGAAAAGCTACATCTTCCACATGCTCTGTTATTTCTCTTTCCATGATCTCACCCTACAAATGTGATCAATATAATTTGCTTACTTTCTTGTCTTTTAGGACCCATGCTTTATGGATGACATGAACAAACTACATTATCCTCCTTAAATCTATGGCATTAATAGTACGCTATAGCGTTTTAGCAATTCATGAACTGTTATAGCAGGGAGTTGTTAACGAGCGACCTTTTTGGGTGCTAATTGTGTCATTAATAACACTATAGTGGTTTGTTATATCTGTAGCTGTCGGAAGCCTAATGTAACCCTCCTCTTTTATCCGGGTGTGAGAACGGTCATGCAAGGGTGTTTCTTTATATAGGGAGAGGTAAAACAATTAAAAGAAACTAATATATATTATACTTATCTCTTCAAGAATAGTGACTCATCCAATCTAATTTGAGCAATAAAATACATTATACTTATGAAGTAGCAACTTCAAAAGGAATAGAATAATATTAGGGTAGAGAAATAAATGCTCTTAAAACATGAAAAAATCTTAAAGATCTGAAAAAATATAACACTCACTAAAAAATCATAGGTTTAATAACCAAAATATAACATCTACCAAATGACAAGAATATTTGTAATACTTTGAAGTAACAACTTTAACATGCATTAAATATAATAACTAACAACTTAACAAATAACATGGTGAAAACATAACATCTATCAAATGGGATGTGAGAGATTGGTAGACAACTTGTTGAAAGAGAAAGAGAGCAAGTAATGCTAGCCATTGCTTGCTGCTGTTGTTTGAGAGAGAGCAACGACTAGCATTGCTTGTTGAGAGAGAGAGAGAGAGAGGGAGAGGGAGGGGGAGAGAGAGATGAAGACAAAAGGGGACCAGAGAGAGACATGGTTACCGTTACCGGTGGAGGATGGCAGAGGTGGTGGCCGTACTTGCACAAGGGTGGTGACTGTCGGAGAGCAGGTAGGAGAGAGAGGGAGATGCATGAGATGGAACAAACATAACTTAGGTTTTTATTTTATTTGGGTCTGGTTGATCCAATGGATGTAGTCGACCCCATCTAGTATGGGAAAAGACTTAGTTGTAGTAGTTTTTTTAATTGTTTTGCTTACTATTTAGAATAACTTGTTACATTTATGTTTTTGCTTTTTAATTTAAGTTGAACAATTCAATATGCATGTCACATGAAATTTATTATTTGTCTTCTTAGAAATTGTTTATTTAGTTTGATTTATATTTATGTGTTTCTTGATATTTCTTAGAAATTAGAGAATCTATTATATATATATATTATTTTTTAATCATACATAAAAGTGTACCGCTATATTCCCGCTACCTCTATATTAGGGTCAATCGCTATTGATAACGAAGGAAAGAATCAAAATATATGTATGGTCTTAAATACATCTGAAACTGCTTAATAGGGGAGCTATAATGCAAACAAAATGAAGCTCCTGCTGTTCCAGTGAAAGGAAGATGCTGCAAAACTTGCACTTATACAAAGCGCTACGAAAAGATGGCAAAATCTTGCCTGGTTTTGCAGCTTGAGAATGACATAAGGATCACTACTTGTAAAATCTCTTATTGCCAGACCTTTCCCTTGCAAAACCGTGACTTTTAGAAGGCCAATGGTCTCCTCCATAGAAAGCTACTTCTAGATACTTGCTGGCTTCTACTTGCGAATTTGTCGTACAAAGACGCAAGTCCTTAAGACGAAGATTTTTCAAATTCAAAATTATGAGAATACTACAGTAAAATACAAAATCGCCTACAATGCATGGAGTGATGGCACGAACATTGAAATCTAAATGTTTGCATCCATGATTTCTCCATGTAAGGACATCCTGGGATAGAAACAAATAAGATGAAAGAATGGGGTTCACGCCCTCAAAGATTACTTCTCACGTGTGCAATATTTGTGCAAGAAGCTGTGTTAAGGTTAGACATGATTTTAACATTAAGGAAGATAAAAAATCAAAATCTGTAGAAGACGAAGAAAATTCAACATCTTGGATAAAGGTACGAATTAGCAACATCAATTACGAATTTGGTCTCATGCTGGGTAGCAAATTGTTCTTACTAAAGTACATAGATTAATCAAAATAAAAACATCAATCCTGCTAGTTTAAACAAATGATTAAATCCTTGAATCAATTAAATCTGATGTTACTCATCAAGCATATTGTACGGCTGTAGACATGGAAAATTCTCACTTCCGGTTCTTAGGCCCGAAGTGAACATTTTCGTGTGTCTAAGTCGTTTTTATAACAAGGGCGTGCCAGCTAGCTTACTCAAGTTAGCGAAGTAAGTTTTGAAAATCTGACTCTTTCGGGGTGACTGCGAACAAGTGAGCTCTTTTCGTCGCAGACCTTCTTGCACCAATGCGCAAGGGTCAGTCTGTATGCTTGGCAAAGTCGTTTTAAACAAATAACCTCTTTGAAAATACATGAACTGTTTGGGTTTCGTTTGTATGGTTGCAAGTTTTATTTCATGTGGGATTTGCACGTGCCTGTCTTTCAATGTTTATGCTATTTAAGCCAACTAGGTGTGTGCGCAAGTGACCTAAGTTGGGCGATTTTTGCACGGGAGTGTGGGGTTTTCTTTGATGCAATATGCGTTCTAACTCGTGGTATGGCGAATATGCAATGCAAACTCACACAACTCCAAGGGAAAACCCGAATTGAAAGACAATGCTTAAGAGAAATTGCGTAATGTAAATTGCAAAAGGAAAATTGCAAAAGGGAAATATGGCTGTATCTTAAGAGCGGAAAGGCTCAATTGTGTAAGTGTGTGTCGTGTATATATGGAAAGACTACTCACACAGCTGAACCTTAAAACCCAAATCTTAAAGACATAGCGGAAGGGAAATACAACTATATATATATGGGCCCGAAGGTCGTCAACGTGTGCGTGGGTGTTGTGTATATATGTAAAGACAACTCACATGACTTGTAATGTAAAACCCAAATAGAATTGCAATATGGTCCTTATTAGGGTCTTGGGAGTAAGAGCGAAAGATCAATGTGTGTGAGTGTGGAATTGAAAGACCACGCACACAACTTGAATGAAACACCCAAATTAAATTGCAATATGGCCCTTATTAGGGTCTTGGGAGTAAGAGCGAAAGCTCAATGTGTGTGAGTGTAGAATTGCACCCACGACTTAAATGAAAACCCATGCAGCTGAATATATATATATAGAACTATATCTTAGGGGCTGTCAAGGCCCGTGTGTGTGCAAAAAGATGTGCAGCTAAGAGCGGAAAGGCTCAAGTGCACGTGTGTGTTGGCGTGTCAAACCACGTTATTACATCTTGGGGGGAGACTATGCTCCATTATTATAACCCCATGTCAAAATTTAATTGAATATAAGGCAAGTTCATAGACCGAGTTTAGGCAGTTACATGTAGCTGGTCCATGTTCAACTTGCGTGGACTTGGCTTTTATGAGTCACCTTGGGCAGCCAAAGGGGAGTCCCTTAGGTGGATGTTTGCAGCAGGTGGTGTTGGAGTGTGGTGGCCGAAAGAAGGTGTCTTGATGCTGGCCGAGTGGAAGGAGTGGCAGGTGCTGGCTGGGTGGTGGAGTGGCAGGTGCTGGCCGGGTGATGGAGTGTCTAGGTGGATGGGCTAGGTTTGGGTGGTGCTTGGTTGTGGAGGAGAGGGTGAAGAGAGAATGAAGGTTAGATGAGGTTGAGGTGGGGTACTAACCAGGAAAGAGGCGGTGCTGGTGGTGTTGGAGTGGCTGGCTGGAAGAGGATGGAAGGTGGATGGAAGGTAGCCGGCTGGTGGATGGAGCGCTCGGTTGGGAGTGGAAGGGATGAAGAGGGGTGCTCGCCAAGTCCCAAGGGTGAAGGGCTGGAAGTCCAAGAGGTGGCCGGGTCCTAGGAGCTTGGAGAGAGAGCCAACCCGCATGAAGGAGGGGGCTTATATAGGCTGGATTGGGCTAGGTCGGTTGGTGGGTTGTGGGCCAAATATTTGTAATAAGGTGGGCATGGGACATAGTTTGGAGTAGGTCGGTTAGGGGGGGCTGGTGAGTGGTTTGGGGTAGGTCGGTTAGGTGGGTTGGGACATAGTGGTTAGGGGCTTAGTTAGGTGCACTAAGGTAGGTTTAGGCTTAGTTGGTTAGGGTCTAGGTGGTCTAGCTAGGTGAGGTTGGGGTGGTTTTGGGTGAGAAGGGTTAGGTTTTAGGGGGAATGGCTAGGTGAGGTGAGCTAGCTTAGGGCTAGGTTTAGGAACCACCCCTTGGCGCCGGTCCATTGCTCAAGTTGCAGCCAGGTCCAAGTTGGTGCCGCCCTAGGTCAGGTGTAGGTGCATACAAGCTTAAACCCACACTCTTGGCTAAACCCACAAGGTTAACCCACTCTTGACCAAAAGTCAAGCCTACCAACTTTCTCACTCATACTTTATGCCCCCCTTTCCCTTTCTACCCAAGCCTTCCAAGGCATTTCACATGAAATATTTGTGGGCCCCTCACCTCCATTTATGAGAAGGTGATATGGGTCATGGATATAGATATTGGATTTGGATCTTGAGATCCAAATCTAAATCCAAATCTAAATACATGTTGGGTTTGGATCTGGATATATATGGTCCAGATCCGACCCAAATCTGATTTTTTGATTCCTTCATGGTGTTTCGAAATGGACAGTTTGTGCGAGGCCTGACTTCATCAGTACTCCGTCTTGCGTTGGGTCTTTGCCAACATTGTCGTCTGATCTTCTTCTCACCTTCAGGAGTTCATTTTGACCACTTTTCTGATATTTGGGGCTTGGATATATGAGAATTTGGGGATGCTTTTGATACGAGAGTTGATGTACCGGGCTTGAAGTATGCTTCGGGTCTGGGCTCTCCTTTGCCTTTTCGGTCCTACTTTGGTCAGGTCAGGCGACTTTCGGGGTTTCAAAATACTTTATAAAGTCTAAAAACTATATGTATAGATCTGCAAATATGTACAGGGTTGTCTGGAGGGCTCCAAGATTTCCAAACACAAAATAGCCCTTTGGGGCTGCTTTTTGTTAAACCAGGTATATTTGAGAAAAATCATGGGATTTTCAGGGTGTTTACAAATGCCCCTCTTTGGCATTGGATAATGGCAAAGACGACAACACCCCTTTCAATGTCTCCCTAGATCTATCCACAAAAATATGGGATCGTTCCAATTTTTTTACCAAAAATCTCTCTTTTAAACCTGGTAAGAGGAGATATCACGCCAAAGGGGAAACTTTCTATGGTTTCTGGTCCTAAACGGGATCATGTTATGCAAGTGTTCATGCGTGGGTATGCACATGCATGACATGGATGAGACGCCAAGAGGGGCGACCTCCTAGAGGCCAGATGACATGGTCGAACTCTTGAGACTTACGAAGACCTGCTACTCCAAGTGAGCGGGCCCTATGTTGCTTGATGTTCGATTTTTCAAAATCTATTTACAAAAGAAAAACTGCTTTTAACCTCAATCCTAAGGATCTAGAGCTCTTCGCGTTTGCCTTTGCTTGAGTCTTGACACTCGCTAATCTAGTGGAGGTTTTATAAGAAAACAATCTATATTTCAAAATTCCTACGCCTTACTCAAAACATCGAATTCTCAAACAAAATGAAAATCAAGTAAGTAAATCCTATTTTTACTTTAGGATTCCTCGAAATGAACCATGTTTTACTTGGGATAAGTCGCAAGGATGGGAAAGAGATACCACGGTCCCTTCTGAAGTGTCCCATGGTTTGAGGCACAGAAGGCAGAAAACTGCTCTTTTTGAGCTTTTTGGCCTTTCCTTCCTTTTTTTCATAGAGGGTCTCCCTTTGGGAGTATTTTTTCTTTAATCCCTCTTTTCCATAAAAGAATCGAATTTTTCTTTTGATTTAGATTTTTTTCTTTGGGAAAGAGATTTTGGCAGGGATTTCCCTTCGCTTTTGGCCACATTTTCCTTTTGGAAGGAGAAGAGAAGAGGGGAGGACTTATCCCAAGGTCATACTCGATCCATTCCAGATCAGCCTATTTAGAAATAGCACGTACTACTTGCAAGTATCTTGCTATATTGAACTAGGCCTTTCTTTGTAAGAAGAAGAATTTTGAAATGTAACCACGAATTTGGAAAGCTCCATTCTTTCACAAGTACGAATTCTCTTGCTTAGGGTCACACAATTTGCCTTTGAACCTTACTTTCGAGGTTTCAAAGCAGCTATCCCTAAGGATTTTCGAAAACGGGAATTTAACCCAGACCCTACACATAATACTTCTTTAAGTATTGAATATTGATAGGATATGCTAAATTCCTACCTTCGACATCGATCAACCAGTATGAGTTGTTCGTGGTGGTTGCACGCACAACATAGGGTCCATCTCACTTGGGGCACCACTTTCCAAGCGGATGTGGGCCACGATAGTGAATGATTTTCAAAACGAGATCTCCCACTTCAAAGTGGCGAGGTTTCATATGTTTGTCATAGTGTCGGGCGATCCTTTGCCGGTATGCATGAGCATGATCCATAGCAAGGAGTCGCCTCTCATCTAACAAATCTAGTTCGGCCATCCTAGCATGCTGAAGCGTCTCTAGGGGGAGGTCGAGTGCAATGGATGTATGAAATGAATGTAGTCATGTATGAATGGGGAGAATGGCGTTTGTGCCATAGACCAACTCAAATGGCGTGGCATTCTTGGGAGTCCGGATGGAAGTCCTATAAGCCCATAAGGCTTCATCCAACTTCTCGTGCCACGTCCTACCCTTTTCTAAAGTCTTCTCAATTATACTAATGAGAGTCTTATTCGTGGCTTCGGCTTGGCCGTTGCCTTGAGGGTAGTAGGGCGAGGAGAAGTGGTGAGTTATGCCATAGGTATTGCACAACTTGACCATCCGCTTGTTTTTGAATGGGGTGTCATTATCGGACACAAGGTCTCTTGGAACTCCAAATCGAGCCAAGATATTCCTCCTAATGAAAGCCACCACATGTTGCCCCTGTACGTTGGTCAGGGAGATGGCTTCGACCCACTTGGAGAAGTACTTAGTGGCTGCTAAAATGAACCTATGCCCATTCGATGCCTTTGGAAATATTGGGCCTACAATATCAAACGCCCACATGGTAAATGGCTAGGGGTTGACCACGGAATGCAATGATGATGAGGGGATATGAATGGCATGCCCATGCACTTGACATGGATGACACTTTCTAACATGATCGTGGCAATCCTTTTTCAGGGTGGACCAAAAATAGCCCGCTCTAAGTATTTTCATCGCCATCATGTTGGCATTAACATGACCTCCACATTCTCTATCATGGAATTCATGCATAATAGTTCTAGCCTCCTCTAGGTCGACACATCTTAGTAAGATGTCAGTAAAACTCTTTTTATACAAAACCCCAACCAAAATCGTGTATCGGGTAGAAATTTTCCGGATGAATGCCTTATCTTTGGATGTGGCATCCTCAACGAATCCCCCATTTTCTAGAAAACATTTGATGTCATAAAACCAAGGTTTTTCAACAGAATCTGGATTATTTTGACCAATTTTCAAATCGTGTGTGGATGGAGTGGGCGCATGCCATATTTCTAAGGATCGGGTTCCCAAAGTGGGATCGACCTTTAGGGCTGAACCCAAGGATGAGAGGGCATCGGCAACACCATTAGCCTCTCTTCCTATGTGTGTGAGTGTACACGATTGGAATGATTCAACTAATCGAGTGGCCAACTCGTGATATGGAAGAAGCTTTTCGTTTCTAACTTGCCAAATTTTTAAAACTTGGTTTATGACGAGGAGCGAATCTCCAAAGACCTCGATGCATGATGCCCCTAGAGTTTTCGAAATTCTTAAGCCTTGTATGAGTGCTTCATACTCAACTATGTTGTTGGAACATTCAAATTCTAGGCGAATTGCTATGGGGATCTCACCCTTTTCAGGGGATATGAGGATGATCTCAACACCAGCCCCTCGTTGGTTTCGTGCCCCATCGAAGTGCATTTTTCACACTTGGTTTTTGAAAGAGTTTGCCAAAATGTGGTTTTGAAATTGGTTTTGCAATATGCCTTCATCAGGCATTTCATTAAGTGTGGGATAGGCGTCCTCTAGGGGGAACTCAGCCACGTAGTCAGCTAGGGCTTGCCCCTTAATGGAGATCTGATGATGGTATTTCAGGTCATACTCCATTAGAAGGAGTTGCCATTTGCCCAATCTACCAGTGAGAATGGGTTTTTTGAACAAGTGCTTGATTGGATCAAGCTTGAACACTATCCAGATCTCATGATCTAGGAAATAGTGTCAAAATTTCTGGCAAGCCCAAACTAGGGCCAAGCATGTCTTCTCCATGGCTTGATAATTCCTTTCATAAGCCAAGAGAGTTTTCGAAATATAATAGGTGGCATACTCCTTGTGGGTATCATCCTCGTATTGAGCTAACAAAGCTCCCAAGGCGTTCGCATGCACGGAAATGTAAAGTAGAAGAGGTTTTCCTTGCTTTGAAGGATTTAAAATAGGGGGATTAACTAAGTATGCCTTTAGTCTTTCAAATGACCTTTGGCAGTCGTCATTGTAGACGCGTGAAAAATCCCCACGCCTCCCCTGCCTTTTCTGGGCTTGGAGTGGATCCTCTCGTGCGTCTAAGGCCTATTTATGCAAACAGGGCGTGCCAGCTAGCTTACCTAAGCTAGCGAAGATGTAAAACTGACTTCTAATCGTGGCGACTGTGAGCAAGTGAGCTCTTGTCGTCGCAGACCTTCTTGCACCGATGCGCAAGGGTCAGTCTGTACGCTTTGCAAAAATCGAGTTTTGGGATAGAAGGCCTACGAAGCAGTTCGAGGTGTCTAATTCGGGTCTTTTAGATGCGGTTGCATATTTTAGATCACGTGGATTTGCACGCGCCTAAGTCTTTCCTTTTATCCCTTTTCGGGCCACCTAGTTTGTGTGTTATGAACACTCCACTACATGGGCGAATTCGAGCGGGGCTTGCTTTGATGCAATATGCATCCTACCTCGTGGTATGGCGTAGATGCAATGCGAACTCACGCTACTCC
This sequence comes from Brasenia schreberi, assembly GCA_036023115.1. Classification (NCBI taxonomy): domain Eukaryota; kingdom Viridiplantae; phylum Streptophyta; class Magnoliopsida; order Nymphaeales; family Cabombaceae; genus Brasenia; species Brasenia schreberi. The sequence continues at coordinate 8,153,173 of JAYKKT010000071.1, forward strand.
AAAGGGAAAACCCGAAATGTAAAGACAATACCGAAGGGAAATAACCGAAGGAAAATGACTTGAAATATAAATGCCGAAGGGAGATATGTATATAGAGTATGTATATGAGCCCTTACTCGGGTCTTGCAAATAAGAGCGAAGGCTCAATGTGGGTGCGTGCTTGAATTGAAAGACTTACACATACGACATGAAATTAAACCCAAATATAAATTGCACTATGGCCTTAACTAAGGTCTTGGGAATAAGAGAGAAAGCTCAATGTGTGTGAGAGTGCTTGAATTGAAGTACTACGCACACAACATGAAATGAAACCCAAATATAAGTGCAATAGGCCTTGACTAAGGTCTTGGGAGTAAGAGCGAAAGCTCAATGTGTGTGAGAGTGCTTGAATTAAAAGACTTACACACGCGACATGAAATGAAACCCAAATAGTATAGGTCGGCCCTTACTTGGGTCTTTCAAATAAGAGCGAAAGCTCAATGTGTGTGAGAGTGCTTGAATTGAATGACTTACACACACGACATGAAATGAAACCCAAATAGTATAGGTCGGCCCTTACTTGGGTCTTTCAAATAAGAGCGAAGGCTCAATGTGTGTGAGTGCTTGAATTGAAAGACAACACACCCAACTAAAGCAAAACCCTACAAAAATGAAAGTATATGTATATACTTATGTATTAGGGGCTGATTAGGCCCGTGTGTGTTCAAAATCGTGCACAACTAAGAGAGTGCACGTGTGTGGGTGTGCCAAGCCACGTTATTACAAGCGGGGGGAGACTATGCTCCGTTATTACAACCCCGTATCGAATTGAATCTCAAGCAAGTATACAACTAAAGACCGAGTTAGGCACTTACTAATATCTGGTCCGTAGATGCCTTGCTTGAGTGTGGGCTTGGCCTTCACCTTGGGCTGCAAAAGGGAGCTCCGCGAGGTTGAACGGCAAGAGGAGATGCTGGCCGGAGGTCCTTGGTGCGCGGAAGAGGCGCCTTGAAGGTGGCCGGCCACTAGAGATGGGCTGTTTTTGGTGTGTTGGGTTAAAGGACCTAAGTAAGGTCACTAAGGGAATATGGCACTAAGGGAAGGAGCTAGCAAGGAGAGGGTGATGGCTGGCGGATGGCTGGCCAAATGAAGGGGATGACAGTCGGTTGAAGTGGCCGACTAGGGGAGTTCGGTGGTGGGTAGTTAGGGAGCTATGGGTTCGGCTGAGTGAGAAGGGTGGCGGCGAGTGGAAGGGCTGATGTTAGGGTGGTAGGGGAGTGGATTAGGTGGTTTAGAGTGGAGAGGGAGTGAAGAGGTGGCAAGATAGGATGTAGGGGGCTTACCGGGTGAAGAAGAGGGTGGCGCTCGGCTGGAAAGAAGTTGGGCAGGCGGTGGCGTTCGACTGGAAGGTGGTGCTGTAGGTGGTGGTGCAGGTGGTGGTGGGATGGGGAGCAGGTGGAGCAGGTGGAGCAGGCGGCTGAGCTTGGGGAAGTGGAGGACCCGGCTGGGAATGGATGAGGCGGCTAGATGATGAAACCCGCCCCCAAGGGGGGGGGTTTATATATGGCTGGGTAGGTCGATTAGGGCTGGGTTTGGGGTAGTGGTTAGGTGGTTTAGGTAGGGTGGTATGATGATAAGGTGGGCTGGAAAGGGTAGGGCCATATATTTTAGATACAAGTGGTTTGGGTAGGTTGTGGGCTAGGGGTGGTTTAGGGGTTTAGGGTTTGGTTAGGTGGGTGGGTTCTAGGGTGAGGTTTAGTGAGCTAGGTTAGGTGATTAGGCTAGGTTTAGGGTAATTAACCTAGGTTTAGGGAAGGATTAGGGAAGTAGGTTAGGTGATTAGGTTGGGATTAGGCCGGAATTAGGGAAGTAGGTTAGGTGATTAGGCTCAGATTAGGGGTGGATTAGGGTAGAAGGCTAGGATTAGGTATTTTTGGTTAGGTTTAGGTGAAGGAGCTCCCTTTGCATAACCCATAGACCTTAACCACATCATGTTGGTGCAGCCCTAGGTTAGGTTTTGGCTAATTACAAGCTTAAACCCACTTAATTAGGCTAACCCACATTATTAACCCCAAACTTGACACACAAGTCAAGCTTAATTACAACCACACTTGATCTTATCCATCCCCCCACTCTCTCTCATGCCCATAATCCCATGTGAATTTCAAGTGGGCCCCACCTCTATTTATGAGAAGGTGATGTGGGCCATGGATATGGATATTGGATTGGATTTTTGAATCCAAATCCAAATCCAAGTCCATACATGGGTTTGGATTGGGATCTGGATATATATGGTCCAGATCCAATCCAAATTGAACTCTGACTCCTTCGAGTTGTGTTCGAAATGAACGGTTTATGCGGGGCCTGATAGCATCAGTGCTCCGTCTGCGTTGGGTCTTCGCCAACATGATCGTCCGCCTTTGTTTTCGCCTTCCGGAGATGACTTCAAACAAGGTTTCGATGATAATAGGGTCTTGGACGTTCGAGATCCTAGGGGTGTGGATTTGATACGAGAGTTGCTGTGCCGGGCTCGACATGTGCTCCGGTTTGGGGCTCTTCTTAGCTTTCCTGGTCCTGTCTGGATTAGGCGAAGCTGCTTCGGGGTTTCAAAACATATTTTTAAAAGGGTTTTTAAAAGCCATATTGTATGTTTTCGAAATACAGAGTTCGAAACATATGTACAGGGTTGTCTGGAAGGCTCCTGGGTTTCCAAACTCAAAATGGCCCTTTGGGGCTGCTTTTACAAAACCAGATGGATTTGAGAAATTCATGGGATTTCGGGGTGTTTACAGATGCCCCTCTTTGGCCTTGTCCAAATCGATTTGGATAAGGGCAAAGATGACAAACACCCCTTTCAATGTCTCCCTAGATCTAGCCATGAAGAATATGGGATCGCCCCAATCTTTTAACAAAATCTCAATTTAAAACTCTGGTAGGAGGAGATATCACGCCAAAGGGTTTTGTTCTATGGAATCTGGTCCTAAATGGGATCATGTTTATGCAAATGTTCATGCGTGGAATGCAGATGCATGACATGGGTGTGGTGCCAAGAGTGGCGACCTCCTAGAGACCAGATGTGGTCGAACTCTAGAGACTTACAAGGCCTGTTGCTCCAAGTGAGCAGATCCTATGCTGTTCGATGTTCGATTTTCAAAACTTATTTACAAAACTATTTACAAAAGGGACAACTGTCTTGAGCCTCGATCCTAAGGATCTCGAGCTCTTCGTGCTTGCCCTTGTTTGAGTCTTAACACTCGCTTATCTAGTGGAGGTTTTACAAGAAAACAAGGCATATTTCAAATTCCTACGCCTTACTCGAAACGTCGAATTCTCAAACAAGATGAAATTGAAGTAAGTAAGTCTTTAGGATTCCTCGAAATGAACCATGCTTCAGCTTGGGATAAGCCAGGGATGGGAAAGAGATACCACAGTCCCTTCTGAAGCGTCCCGTGGTTTGAGGCACAGAAGGCGGAAAATTGCTCTTTTTGAGCTTTTTGGCCTCTTTTTCCTTTTTTTCATCGAGGGTCTCCCTTTGGGAGTATTTTTTCTTTAATCCCTCTTCTTCATAAGAGAATCGGTTTTTCTTTTGAATTCTGGTTTCTTTCTTTTGGAAAGATATTTTGAATGGGAAATTCCCTTTGTTTGGGCTTTTGGAAGGAGAAGAGAAGAGGGGAGGACTTATCCCAAGCCTACACTCGATCCATTCCAGATCAGCCTATTTAGAAATAGCACGTACCACTTGCAAGTATCTTGCTATGTTGAACTAGGCCTTTCTTTGTAAGAAGAAGGATTTTGAAATGTAACTACGATTTTGAAAACTCCACTCTTTCACAAGTGCGAATTCTCTTCACTCAGGGTCACACGAGTTTGCCTTTGCACCTTATTTACATGTCTCAGGGCAGCTATCCCTAAAATTTTTCAAAAAATGGAATTTAATCCAGATCCTACACATGATACTTCTTTAAGTATTGAACATTGATAGGATCTGCTAAATTCCTACCTTCTACATCGATCAACCAATACGAATTGTTCGTAGTGGTTGCTCGTACAACATAAGGTCCATCCCAGTTGGGGAGCCACTTGCCAAGGGGGTGTGGGCCACGATGATGGATGGTTTTTAAGACCAGATCTCCCACTTCAAAGTAGCGAGGTCTCATGTGTTTGCTATAATGTCGGGCTATCCTTTGCTGGTATGCACGAGCATGATCCATGGCAAGGAGTCGCCTCTCATCTAGCAAATCTAGTTCAGCCATCCTAGCATGATGAAGCGTCTCTAGGGGGAGGTCGAGTGCAATGGATGTATGAAATGAATGCAGTTGAGTATGAATGGGAAGAATGGCGTTTGTGCCATAGACCAATTCGAATGGTGTGGCATTCGTGGGAGTCTGGATGGAAGTCCTATACGCCCATAAGGCTTCATCCAGCTTCTCGTGCCACGTCCTACCCTTCTCTAAGGTTTTCTCCATTATGCTAATGAGAGTCTTGTTTGTGGCTTCGGCTTGGCCGTTGCCTTGAGGGTAGTAGGGCGAGGAGAAGTGGTGAGTTATGCCATACGTGTTGCACAACTTAACCATCCGCTCATTCTTGAATGGGGTGCCATTATTAGACACAAGGTCTCGTGGAACCCCAAATCGAGCCAAGATATTCCTCCAGATGAAAGCCACCACATGTTGCCCCATTACATTGGTTAGGGAAATGGCTTCCACCCACTTGGAGAAATACTCCGTGGCTGCTAAAATAAATCGATGCCCATTCGAGGCCTTTGGAAATATTGGGCCTACGATGTCAAACGCCCACATGGTAAATGGCCAGGGGCTGACCACGGAATGCAATGCAGATGATGGGATATGAATGGCGTGCCCATGCACTTGACATGGATGACACTTCCTAACATGATCGTGGCAATCCCTTTTTAGGGTGGACCAAAAATAGCCCCCTCTAAGTATTTTCATTGCCATCATGTTGGCATTAACATGACCTCCACATTCTCCATCGTGGAACTTGTGCATCACTATCCTAGCCTCCTCTAGGTCGATACACCTAAGCAAAATGTCGGTAAAACTTTTTTTGTATAAGACCCCACCCCAAATGGTGTATCGGGTCGAAATCTTACGAATGAATGCCTTATCTTTGGATGTGGCATCCTCGGTGAATCCCCCATTTTCTAAAAATCGTTTTATGTCATAAAACCAGGGTTTTTCAATAGACTCTAGGTTGTTTTGGCAAATATCCAAGTCGTGTGTGGATGGGTGGGGCGCATGCCATATTTCCAAAGATCTGGTCCCTGAAATGGGATCGACTTTCAGGGCTGAACCCAAAGAGGAGAGGGCATCGGCGATGCCATTGTCCTCCCTTCCTTCGTGTGTGAGTCTACATGATTGGAAGGACTGGACCAATCGAGTGGCCAACTCGTGATAAGGAAGTAGTTTCTCATTATTTACTTGCCAAATTTTTAAAACCTAGTTTATGACAAGGAGCGAATCTCCAAAGACCTCAATGCACGATGCCCCTAGAGTTTTCGAAATCCTTAAGCCTTGTATGAGTGCTTCATACTCAGCTACGTTGTTGGAACATTCGAAATCTAAGCGGACTGCTATGGGAATCTCGCCCTTTTCAGGGGAGATTAGGATGACTCCAGCACCAGCCCCTCGTTGGTTTCGTGCCCCATCGAAGTGCATCTTCCACACTTGGTTTTCGAAAGAATTTGCCAAAATGTGGTTTTGAAAATGGTTTTGCAATATGCCTTCATCAGGCATTTCAATAAGAGTGGGATATGCGTCCTCTAAGGGGAACTCAACCACGTAATCTACTAGGGCTTGCCCCTTAATGGAGATCTGGTGATGGTATTTCAGATCAAACTCCATTAGAAGGAGTTGCCATTTGCCCAATCTACCCGTGAGAATGGGTTTTTCGAACAAGTGCTTGATTGGATCAAGCTTGGACAGTATCCAGATCTCATGATCTAGGAAATAGTGCCTAAATTTCTGGCAGGCCCAGACTAGGGCCAAGCACGTCTTCTCCATGGCTTGATAATTTCGTTCATAAGCCAAGAGAGTTTTCGAAATATAGTAGATGGCATACTCCTTATGGGTGTCATCCTCGTATTGAGCCAACAGGGCTCCTAAAGCATTTGCATGCACGGAGATGTATAATAAAAGCGGTTTTCCTTGCTTTGGAGGGTTCAAAACGGGGGGATTAACCAAGTATGCCTTCAGTCTCTCAAAGGACTTCTGGCATTCGTCATCCCATAAGAATTTCGTGCCCTTCCTCAACAGTTTGTTGAAGGGTTCGCATCTAGTGGCCAGATTCGATATGAATCGGCGAACAGATTGTAAACGACCCTAGAGGCTACGGATTTGGGTGAGATTAGAGGGTGGAGCCATGTCTATGATGGCTCGACACTTAGAGGGGTCGACTTCTATTCCCTTTTGGCTCACCATAAAGCCTAGAAGCTTCCCTGATTCTACTTTGTAAAGCCTAAGCCTTTCGAAAATCTTTTGTAAACATTCGATATGGGTGCATCGGGTTTTGGATTTCGCCAAGAGATCATCTACATACACTTCTACAAGCTCATGAATTTGATCATGGAAGATCGTGGTCATGGCTCGTTGGTATGTTGCACCGGCATTTTTCAAACCAAAGGGCATGACTGTATAGCAGTACGTGCCCCATGGGGTTGTGAAGGCGGTCTTACCCTGATCTCGTGGACTTAGTTTGATTTGATTATAGCCTGAATAGCCATCCATAAATGAAAACATTTCATGATTTGCAGTACTATCGACTATCAAATCTATGTTTGGTAAAGGATAATTATCCTTTGGAGTGGCTTTATTCAGGTTTCTGAAATCGATGCATATTCGAATTTTCCCATTGGTTTTTCGAACTACAACGATATTTGATAACCAATCAGAATACGCAATGGGTTTTATAAATCCGGCTTTTAGCAGATCTTCTAAACCCTCTTTGACTTGCGTGTGTACATTCGGGTGTATTTTCCTAAGCTTCTGCTTTATGGGTTTTACACCTGCATCTAAGGGAAGACGATGCTCGACAATGCTGGGATCTATGCCCGGCATGTCTTCATACGTCCACGCAAACACATCTAAATAGGTTCGTAGAAATGCAATGAATGCTAACCTTTCAGTATCATGCAAGCATGCGCCTATTTTGATGGTTTTGGGATTGGAATCATCCCCTAGGTTCACTTCTATGAAATCTCCTCCTACTGATTGGGAAGGTCTTTCAAAATCGAGAATTTTATGAAATTCGGGGAACTCAGAAGTGGGATCTTCCTCAAGGGGATCCACTTTTGGACTTTGATCATTCTCGTGGGCTATAGACCCGAGGGAATTTGATGCGTGGTTTTCAAAAGGACCTGGTTTTGTACTTGGATTTTCAAGTGATTTCGAAACTTTTGGTCTGGCTATGCAGACGACGTTTCTTTCGAAATCCTTTTCTTTTGCCAAAGTCCTACCAGGAGCAGCTATATACAAAATCTTTTTGGTATTTTCCAAATTTTCGATTTTTTTGGGTTTTTGTAGAACAAGAACCTTGGGAACTATACAAAGCACTCTATTTTCGAGTTTTTGTTTTTCAATTGTTTTTGGTTTTTCTTGTTTTTCGATTTTTTTTTATTTTAAGGTTTTCAAATGTTTTTGTATTTTTAGAAAAAGGGATCTTCCGTCATACCTACAAAGGGAAAACACTATGGATTAGACTTGGAATAGGAGATCTAAATCGTAGGTCTCTTCTAAGGCAGGTTCCGGGGCACCCTTGACCCAGGTGGTCACAGGGGGTGGCTCCGGTGGTATTCGGGGAGTATAGCCGATCCCATATCGGCTTGGATTGGCCCTAGGAAGGATGGGCTTTAGGAGACCCTGGTTCTGTGCCCCTAGACTCTTGTAGGGCGTGTAGCCCATGTTTAACAACATCTTCCACGACTTTTTGTTTTTTGAAAAAGTTTGATATAAGTCGTGGTCCTGGAACATGCTATCATCCATATTGTGCTCATATGGCCTCCTGTCTAGGGGTTTTGGAAATAGGGAACGCTTGGGTCGTCCTAGAAGGGTTAGAGTCGGGAGGGGGCCTGCTTTGGGCGGCCCTTTCACATATACAACCTTCCTAGGGTTGTTTAACACGAGCCGAGGTGGCTCAATCACAATTTGCCCCAGGTTAGCCTCATGGGCCTGGGAGCTTGATAAACAAGGGGAGTTTATGATCCCCTGAAGCTGTGGGTGACTCTCACCTAGGATCACTACGACCTGGTCCCTAAAAAGGATCTTGACACACCTGTGGAAGGTGGATGGCACAGCGCACAAACTGTGTATCTAGGGCCTTCCCAGCAACAGGTTATAAAGGGTGTGGATGTCCAAGACATGGAACACCCCCGTGTGTTCGATCCCTCCCGTTTCCATTGGGAGTTTGATGGATCCTAAAGGTCTAGACACATTCCCATCGTATCCAGTGATAACGATGGGGCTTGGGTTCACTGAAGTCAAGGTGACTCCGATTTTGTACGCCACATGAAGTGGAAGGATGTTGAGCCCTCCTCCACCATCGACTAGGCACCTGTCTAGAGAGTGGTTGTTTAGAACCACCTCGATATGCAGGGCCTCGTTATGGGTTTCGTAGGGTCTATCTACATCATCTTCCGAAAAAGTGATGGGCGATTTTGCTCCTAATAAAGCCACTTGGGCAGACAAGGATTCCGGACTTATGTTCGAATCAACCTTGGCCCTTTCTAGAATTTTCTCTAATACAAATCTATGCCTAGGCGAGGTTTTTATAAGCTCTAAGATAGACATGTGAATAGGAATCTTTGAAAGGTGGTTTTCAAAGTCATAAGGATTTAGGATGACTTTGTCCTTATCTGCTTTTGGCAGAACACTAGGGATACATGCTTTTGAGGGGCCAGGCACACTGACCACCTTTTGAGCACCTTGAAGGTGCGGGGGTTGATAGATCCTCCCGGATCTAGTGACTTCCCCCACGACCAGCCTAGGGTTCGCGCTAATTTTGGCTCTAAGAATAAGCTGAGGAGAACCTTGGGTTTTCAAAACTAGTTTTACCGGGGATTCCACTTTTGGTGGTCCCCGAATGACGACTTGGGCGGGCTTCTTGTATAGTACAAGAATGGGCGCGCAAGTGGGTGGACCAGGTTCTGGTTTTTGCGCTAGTTCCTTGGAAATGGTGAGGGTACATACCTCCTTTCCTTTCCCACTGCCACTGGCGTGTTTGGGAAAGGGTTCCTTGAAGATAGCTTAAGGTGGCTCAGGTTCCGCAGTGACCTGGAGCCGGCCTTCTGCTGTCAAGTTCTCAATTTTATTTAAGAGGGAGAAGCAGCGCTTGGTATCATGGCCTTTGAGCCGATGATACTTACAAAATTGGTTTAAATACCCTCCTTTGGAAGTGACTCCATCGGGGATTTCAGGGAGTTCTATCATGCCCTGGGCAAGTAGGAGGTCTAGGACCTCCGACACAGGTTGCCCCAACGGAGTGTACTCCCGTTTTTCAACCGGTTTTTGAAAATTTCGCTCCCTCTTATTTTCTATCTTTTCAAAATTTTTGGAAGTGCCCGCCATGCCTGGATTCACCCGGACATTGGCGATTTTATGGGGCTTTGCCCCTTTGTCCATCGTGGGTAGCCCATATGTGATGGGCTTTTCCAAGCGGGTTTTTGGAACGGCACTTCCTTTCCACAAGTGATCGTATGTCCCTTTTCGCAAGTTGGTTTCGAAAAGGGAGGCCTTTTTGATCAACTTATGGAAAGTTGAGATCTCATGGAGCGAGAGAAGGGTTTTAACTCGCTTTTAAAGTTATCCAGGATGAGCATTACTACGCATCCTTCGGATATGGGCTCTCGCACTTGGCCCAAAAGCGACCTCCATCTTATAATGAAGGCATGCACGTCTTTGTTCATGCCTTGCTTTGTATCCCTTAAGGTATTCAGAGTCGGCGTGACTTCTACGTTGTGTGCAAATCTTTGCATGAAGCAATTCGCTAACTCTTCAAAAGTAGCGAACTGGCTTAAGTCGTAGGAAGCCAGCCATTTGGCAGCTGTGCCTTTAAGGGATAAAGAGAACCAATACACCCATTTCATCGAGTCCTTTTTCTTCTTATGGGCTCGACGTGAGAAAAGCTGCAAGTGAGACCTAGGGTCTCCCATGCCATCATACCGATGGAAGTTCGGTATTTCATCATCACTGTCTGTTTCGTAATCCATAGGAAGGAAATCAGACAGGGCGTAGTTTCTTTTCTCTTTATTCTGCCCTTTCAGCAACTGCTGTAGGGCTTTACGGTCCTTTTGTGTGAAGGACTCGTGGTATTGGTTGCCTTCCATTACGGAGGCCTCTTTGTGCTTATGAGGTTTTTCAGATTTCTTTTTAGGCCTTTGTTCACCATTTGATGAACATGAATCACCTACTTCAACCTCTTGGCTGAGAGCATCGATTTTGGCCTCAAACTCCCTTCTCAAGTCCTCGATTTCATCTAGTTTTATTTTGTTTTTGAAAATCCTCCTAGAGTGAGAACTTGATGCGCATGAGCCTTGGCTCGACACTTCACTTGGATTGGATTTTGAGATGCTTTTCAAGCTTTTTCAAAATGTCCTAAGTACAAGCAAAGAAAACAAGTTAAAAATGACACCTTTTTACCAAAATTTTCGAAAAACTTCTACCTTAAAACCTCGATTTTTGAAAGGCTCACGTCCCACCGGGCGTGCCAATCTCTGTAGATGCGCGAAAAATCCCCACGCCTCCCCTGCCTTTTCTGGGCTTGGAGTGGATCCTCTCGTGCGTCTAAGGCCTATTTATGCAAACAGGGCGTGCCAGCTAGCTTACCTAAGCTAGCGAAGATGTAAAACTGACTTCTAATCGTGGCGACTGTGAGCAAGTGAGCTCTTGTCGTCGCAGACCTTCTTGCACCGATGCGCAAGGGTCAGTCTGTACGCTTTGCAAAAATCGAGTTTTGGGATAGAAGGCCTACGAAGCGGTTCAAGGTGTCTAATTCGGATCTTTTAGATGCGGTTGCATATTTTAGATCACGTGGATTTGCACGCGCCTAAGTCTTTCCTTTTATCCCTTTTCGGGCCACCTAGTTTGTGTGTTATGAACACTCCACTACATGGGCGAATTTGAGCGGGGCTTGCTTTGATGCAATATGCATCCTACCTCGTGGTATGGCGTAGATGCAATGCAAACTCACGCTACTCCAAAGGGAAAACCCGAAATGTAAAGACAATACCGAAAGGAAATAACCGAAGGGAAATAACTTGAAATATAAATGCCGAAGGGAGATATGTATATAGAGTATGTATATGAGCCCTTACTCGGGTCTTGCAAATAAGAGCGAAGGCTCAATGTGGGTGCGTGCTTGAATTGAAAGACTTACACATACGACATGAAATTAAACCCAAATATAAATTGCACTATGGCCTTAACTAAGGTCTTGGGAATAAGAGAGAAAGCTCAATGTGTGTGAGAGTGCTTGAATTGAAGTACTACGCACACAACATGAAATGAAACCCAAATATAACTGCAATAGGCCTTGACTAAGGTCTTGGGAGTAAGAGCGAAAGCTCAATGTGTGTGAGAGTGCTTGAATTGAAAGACTTACACACACGACATGAAATGAAACCCAAATAGTATAGGTCGGCCCTTACTTGGGTCTTTCAAATAAGAGCGAAAGCTCAATGTGTGTGAGAGTGCTTGAATTGAAAGACTTACACACACGACATGAAATGAAACCCAAATAGTATAGGTCGGCCCTTACTTGGGTCTTTCAAATAAGAGCGAAGGCTCAATGTGTGTGAGTGCTTGAATTGAAAGACAACACACCCAACTTAAGCAAAACCCTACAAAAATGAAAGTATATGTATATACTTATGTATTAGGGGCTGATTAGGCCCGTGTGTGTTCAAAATCATGCACAACTAAGAGAGTGCACGTGTGTGGGTGTGCCAAGCCACGTTATTACAAGCGGGGGGAGACTATGCTCCGTTATTACAACCACGTATCGAATTGAATCTCAAGCAAGTATACAACTAAAGACCGAGTTAGGCACTTACTAATATCTGGTTCGTAGATGCCTTGCTTGAGCGTGGGCTTGGCCTTCGCCTTGGGTTGCAAAAGGGAGCTTCGCGAGGTTCAACGGCAAGAGGAGATGCTGGCCGGAGGTCCTTGGTGCGCGGAAGAGGCGCCTTGAAGGTGGCCGGCCACTAGAGATGGGCTGTTTTTGGTGTGTTGGGTTAAAGGACCTAAGTAAGGTCACTAAGGGAATATGACACTAAGGGAAGGAGCTAGCAAGGAGAGGGTGATGGCTGGTCGAATGAAGGGGATGACAGTCGGTTGAAGTGGCCGACTAGGGGAGTTCGGTGGTGGGTAGTTAGGGAGCTATGGGTTCGGCTGAGTGAGAAGGGTGGCGGCGAGTGGAAGGGCTGATGTTAGGGTGGTAGGGGAGTGGATTAGGTGGTTTAGAGTGGAGAGGGAGTGAAGAGGTGGCAAGATAGGATGTAGGGGGCTTACTGGGTGAAGAAGAGGGTGGCGCTCGGCTGGAAAGAAGTTGGGCAGGCGGTGGCGTTCGACTGGAAGGTGGTGCTGTAGGTGGTGGTGCAGGTGGTGGTGGGATGGGGAGCAGGTGGAGCAGGTGGAGCAGGCGGCTGAGCTTGGGGAAGTGGAGGACCCGGCTGGGAATGGATGAGGTGGCTAGATGATGAAACCCGCCCCCAAGGGGGGGGGGTTTATATAGGGTTGGGTAGGTCGGTTAGGGCTGGGTTTGGGGTAGTGGTTAGGTGGTTTAGGTAGGGTGGTATGATGATAAGGTGGGCTGGAAAGGGTAGGGCCAGATATTTTAGATACAAGTGGTTTGGGTAGGTTGTGGGCTAGGGGTGGTTTAGGGGTTTAGGGTTTGGTTAGGTGGGTGGGTTCTAGGGTGAGGTTTAGTGAGCTAGGTTAGCTGATTAGGCTACGATTAGGCTAGGTTTAGGGAATTTAACCTAGGTTTAGGGAAGGATTAGGGAAGTAGGTTAGGTGATTAGGTTGGGATTAGGCCGGAATTAGGGAAGTAGGTTAGGTGATTAGGCTCAGATTAGGGGTGGATTAGGGTAGAAGGCTAGGATTAGGTATTTTTGGTTAGGTTTAGGTGAAGGAGCTCCCTTTGCATAACCCATAGACCTTAACCACATCATGTTGGTGCAGCCCTAGGTTAGGTTTTGGCTAATTACAAGCTTAAACCCACTTAATTAGGCTAACCCACATGATTAACCCCAAACTTGACACACAAGTCAAGCTTAATTACAACCACACTTGATCTTATCCATCCCCCCACTCTCTCTCATGCCCATAATCCCACGTGAATTTCAAGTGGGCCCCACCTCCATTTATGAGAAGGTGATGTGGGCCATGGATATGGATATTGGATTGGATTTTTGAATCCAAATCCAAATCCAAGTCCATACATGGGTTTGGATTGGGATCTGGATATATATGGTCCAGATCCAATCCAAACTGAACTCTGACTCCTTCGAGCTGTGTTCGAAACGAACAGTTTGTGCAGGGCCTGACAGCATCAGTGCTCCGTCTGCGTTGGGTCTTCGCCAACATGATCGTCCGCCTTTATTTTCGCCTTCCGGAGATGACTTCAAACAAGGTTTCGATGATAACAGGGTCTTGGACGTTCGAGATCCTGGGGGTGTGGATTTGATACGAGAGTTGCTGTGCCGGGCTCGACATGTGCTCCGGTTTGGGGCTCTTCTTAGCTTTCCTGGTCCTGTCTGGATTAGGCCAAGCTGCTTCGGGGTTTCAAAACATGTTTTTAAAAGGGTTTTTAAAAGCCATATTGTATGTTTTCAAAATACAGAGTTTGAAACATATGTACAGGGTTGTTTGGAAGGCTCTTGGGTTTCCAGACTCAAAATGGCCCTTTGGGGCTGCTTTTACAAAACCAGATGGATTTGAGAAATTCGTGGGATTTCGGGGTGTTTACAGTCATCCCATGAAAATTTTGTGCCCTTTCTCAACAACTTGTTGAAGGGTTCGCATCTGGTCGCTAAATTTGAGATGAACCTGCGAATGGATTGCAATCGACCTTGGAGGCTACGAATCTGCGTGGGATTGGAGGGTGGAGCCATGTCTATGATGGCTCGACACTTAGATGGGTCAACTTCTATGCCCCTTTGGCTCACCATAAAGCCTAAGAGCTTTTCGGACTCTACTCCGAACACGCATTTTTGAGGGTTTAGCTTTACTTTGTAAAGTCTAAGCCTTTCAAAAATCTTTTGTAAGCATTCGATATGAGTGCATCGAGTTTTGGATTTGGCCAAGAGATCATCCACATATACCTCTACGAGCTCATGAATCTGATCATGGAAGATCGTGGTCATAGCTCTCTAGTATGTGGCACCGACATTTTTCAAACCAAAGGGCAAGACTGTATAGCAGTACGTGCCCCATGGGGTTGTGAAAGCGGTCTTACCCTAATCTCGTGGGCTTAGTTTGATTTGGTTATACCCTGAATAGCCATCCATAAACGAAAACATTTCGTGATTTGCAGTACTATCGACTATCAAATCTATGTTTGGTAAAGGATAATTATCCTTTGGAGTAGCTTTATTCAGGTTTCTAAAGTCGATGCATATTCGAATCTTCCCATTGGTTTTTCGAACAACAATTATATTGGATAACCAATCAGAATACGCAATGGGTTTTATAAATCTAGCTTTTAACAGATTTTCTAAACCCTCTTTGACTTGTGCGTGTACGTTCGGATGTATTTTCCTAAGCTTTTGCTTTATGGGTTTTACATCCGCATATAAGGGAAGACGATGTTCGACAACACTAGGGTGTATGCCCGGCATGTCTTCATACGTCCATGCAAACACATCTAAGTAGGTTTTTAGAAATGCAATGAATGATGATCTTTCATGCTCATGCAAACATGCGCCTACCTTAATGAGTTTGGGCTTTGAATCACTCCCTAGGTTTATCTCTATGAAATCTCCTCCTACTGAATTTGAAGGCTTTTCAAAATCGAGAATTTTATGAAATTCTGAGAGCTCAGAAGTGGGATCTTCCTCAAGGGGATCCACCTCTAGGCTTTGATCATTCTCGAGGTTTATAGATCCTAGGGAATTTGATGCATGGATTTTTAAAAGACCTGGTTTCGTACTTGGAATTTCTATTGATTTCGAAATTTTTGGTCCGGTTATGCAGAGAACGTTTCTTTCGAAATCTTTTTCTTTTCCCAAATCCTTACTGTAAACACCCCAAATATTCTATATTTCAAAAACTCTCAAAAATACAAAAAAAGCTCGTTTGAGCCAAAACAACAACCTGTTTTAAAATGTGAAAACAGGTACAAAAGGCAAAAGAAAAGCCCAGGCAAGAAGAAGATTCGAGCCTAGAATTTCAGAAGCCACTCCCTGTTCAAAAACGGAAGAAAAAAGAGCCCGTTTGGAGAAAAGCCCGATAGAAGGGTAAAAATGTAATTTGGGTCAAAGAAAAAGCACAAAGCAGCTCCAAAATGCAGAAAGAAGCCCAGTACCTGAGGAAGTCGACAGAAGTCCGAGACACGTCCTGTCAGAATGAAGAACGGAATCCGTGCGGCAATCTGAGTTCGATATCAACAGGAACCGGCCAAAAACTAAAACGGCGGACCGAAACAAACGCCGAAAAAGTCCTGAAAAGCAGAACACCGGTTGGAACAAAGACTTGGAGAAGACCCAGGCCAGAGTTGGGCGTCCGATGAATCGAAGCCCGCTCGAAACCGACGGTGAAAAGCACCAAAAAGGACCAGAAAACCAAGGAGCAGAAGAAAAAGTTCGAACTGGATCTGGACCCAAAATATCCAGATCCAGATCCAAATTGTGTTTGGATTGGATCTGGATCTCAAAATCCAAGATCCGATATCCGAGATCCAAACCCAAATAAATATTTGGACTGGATCTGGATCTCAAAAATATCCGAGATCCATGATCCAGATCCAAACAGGGTTTGGATTGGATCCGGATAGCTAGACCCAAATCCAGGACCCAAGATCCAAGACCCACTTAAAACCTCTATAAATAGAGGTGAGTGGGCTGGAAATCATTCACGTGAAGTCTCCAGGAAACCCACTTCACATGAAATAAAGAAGGGGGGGGATGAGAGAGAAAGTGGCTCATACGCCCAAAATGTTTTTTGTTTGAGATGGGGATTGGCCAAGGGCTGCACCAATGGTAGAAGCCTCTTCTTCAAAGCTGGGAACGTTGCATGGTGGAGCTTGGCGGTTTGAGTGGTGGCTGGAGCGGTGCTGCAAATAGGTAAGCCCCCAAACCTAACCTAGACTCCCTCTTCCCTAACCTCTCTAGACCACCCATCAACCACCAAGAACCGCCCCTAAAAACACTACCTAAACAGCCAAGTCCTGGCCGATTTTTCCCAAAACATCTACCCTAGACAACCACCTAGCTAGGCTGCTCCAAGACCTAAACCTAGTTCGGCCACCACTTGGCCGAACTCCCCCCCTTCAACCCAACCAAGTTCGGCCAGCTTTGGCCGAACTTCAACCTAACTCGAGCCACCTTGGCTCGAGTCCTTTTTCCCCAAAAACCCATGGCCTGCACCAGCAGGCCGTGTCCCCTTTTCTTACCCAAGGTGGCCTGCCCTAAAGGCAGGCCAACTACCTAAAAACCAGCCCAGCCCGTGGCTGGTTTTCCCCCTCCAACTACCTAAAACAGCCCGACCACCTTTGGTGGCAGGGCTTCCTTGTTTTTCTTGCCAAAAACCTGGTCGGCCTTAGCCAACCCACCTACCTAAGACCCACGGCCTGCTAGAGCAGGCCGTGTCCCACCTACAATCAACTAAGGCCTGCCCTAAAGGCAGGCCATCCCAGCCCAAAACCTTAGGCTAAGGGCTGGCCGTGAACCAGCCCCTAAGCTCACCTTGGCAACCTAGTGAACCCTACCTAAACCTGGCCATGTATCATCCCTAGCTTAACCGTGTCCCATCTTCAGCACCTAGACTAGGACCAACTACACCCTAATACCACTCTTACTCGAGCCACTTTGGCTCGAGTTTCACAAGATCTAAACCAAGGCCAAATGTTGGCCGAACCCTAGAGCAAACAACTACCACTCGAGCCACTTTGGCTCGAGTTTCACAAGACCTAAACCATATCCTATCACTCGAGCCACCTTGGCTCGAGTCATGCCTAATACCAGGTCCAAAACATGACCTAAACCAAGGCCAAGTGCTGGCCTAATCCTAAGCTTAAACATGACCTAAACCAAGGCCAAGTGCTGGCCTAATCCTAAGTCTAAACCTCACTAAACCTAAGGCCAAATGCTGGCCAAGTCCTAAACCAAAAAGCCTATCACTCGAGCCAAGGTGGCTCGAGTCATCCCTTACCCAAACCAGCCCCAAGCGGCCCTAAACCCGGTATAATTTGCAGCTCTCGGAACTCCAAGTCTCCCCAAGCTCTCAAGCTCTCCAGCTTCGCTCCCACGTGCCCCGGACTCCATGTAATGATAATGGACTCGCCTCTTGTACGAGCATAACTCAAGAATCTGGAAAATATGAGTTTATTTTGATATATATCAAGTTGTTTTTCGTGTTCAATTCAATTTGATACGGGGTTGTAATAACGGAGCATCGTCTCCCCCCGGATGTAATAACAGTGCTGGACACACGAGACACACACGTACACTCGAGCCTTTTCGCTCTTATCTCGTACACAAGCACCACGTACACAATTGAGCCTTTTCGCTCTTATTATACGTACGTATTTCAATTAAGCTGGGTTGTTACATTAAGTCGTGTGAGTTTGTTTTTCAATTACACACTCGCACCCAAGAAACACCCGAGCGTTTGCTCAAACACTTCACGCACATTTTGGCCTCAGAAGCCACTAAGATATAGCCATATCTATATACTTTCTGCTGCGTGAGTTTTCCTGGTTCAGTTGTGTACGCATTTCAATTCTGGGTTTTAAATTCAGTTGTGTGTGTTGTCTTTCAATTTATGCACATACACACACACCACAATTGAGCCTTTCCGCTCTTACATATATCTATATCTCCCTTCTGCTGCGTTTTACGGTTCAGTTGCGTGTGTTGCATTTCAATTTATACACAACACCCACACACACATTGAGCCTTTCCGCTCTTAAGATATAGAGATATTTGAATTTCTGCAATTTACATTCAAGTCGTGTGAGTTGCATTCAATTTGGGTTTTCCCTTCTGTTAAGTCTTTAAATTTTGGGTTTTACATTCAAGTTGTGTGAGTTGCATTGCATACTCGCCATACTCGAGCTAGGTTGCATACCTGCATCGAACAAACCCGAATAAATCGTGCAAAACGCCCATCTTAGGCACTTGATGCACACACTCCACGCCTAAGGTAGATAAATTCCAAAGACTTAGGGTCGCCCAAACCCAGTAAAAGCAAAAACTCGCCAAATGCATGCTTTTTGAAGTTTTCAAACACCTGTTCATTCAAAAATCGAATATGAGTTTAACTTGTTTCAAACGAAGTCTCTAAGCGTACAAACTGACCCTTGAGCGTCGGTTCAAGAAGGTTTGCGACGAAAAGATCCCGCTTGTCCACAATTGCCTTTCAAAAGTCAGATATTTCAAAAACTACTTCGCTAGTTTGAGTAAGCTAGCTGGCACGCCCTTTTTAAAAGTAACGTAAGCAAGAAAAGATTCGCTTCAGGCCTAAGAAACCCGGAGTCGAGGATTTTCCGTGTCTACACTTACTAGGAGCATCTATGTACAAAATCTTTTTGGTATTTTGCAAATTTTTGATTTTTTTGTGTTTTTGTAAAACAAGCACTTTGGGAACTATACAAACTACTCTTTTTTTTTTGAGTTTTTCATTTTCAAGTGTTTTTGGCTTTTGTAATTTTTCCATTTTTTGAATTTCGAATTTTTCAAATGTTTTTGTATTCTTGATTGAGGGATCTTCCATCATACCTACAAAGGGAAGACACTACAGGTTAGACTCTAAATAAGAGGTCTAAATCGTAGGTCTCTTCTAAGGTAGGCTCCAGGGCACCCTTGACCCAAGTGGTCACAAGGGATGGTTCTGGTGGTATTCTGGGAGTATAGCCGATCCCATATCGGCTTGGATTTGCCCTAGGCAGTATGGGTTCTAGGAGACCCTGATTTTGTGCCCCTAGACTCTTATATGGCATATAGCTCATATTTAACAGCATGTTCCCCGATTTTTTATTTTTAGAGAAGTTTTGATATAAATCGTGGTCTTGGAACTTGTTGTTGTCTATGTTATGCACATAGGGCTTTTTGGTTTTGGAAATAGGGGATTTTTGAGTTTTCTTGGAATGGTCAGAACTTTGAGGGGGCCAGCCTTGGGTGGCCCCTTCACATATACGACCTTCCTAGGGTTGTTCAATGTGAGCCTTGGTGGCTCGAGCATGGTCTGCTCCAGTTTTACCTCGTGGGTCTGGGAACTCGACAAGCAAGGGGAATTTATGACCCCTTGAAGCTGAGGATGACTCTCACCTAGGATCACTACGACTCGGTCCCTGAAAGGGATTTTGACACACCTGTGGAAGGTGGATGGCACAGCACACAAGCTGTGTATCCAAGGCCTTTCCAACAATAGGTTATAGTGGGGGTGGATGTCTAGGACATGGAACACCCCCGTGTGTGCTATCCCTCCCATTTTCATGGGGAGTTCGATGGATCCTAGTGGTCTAGATGCATTTCCATCGTACCCAGTGATAACGATGGGGCTTGGGTTTACGGATGTCAAGGTGACTCCGATTTGGTTTGCCACATGAAGTGGAAGGATGTTGAGCCCTCCTCCCCCATCGACTAGGCACCTATCCAGAGAGTGGTTATTCAGAACCACCTCGATATGTAGGGCCTGGTTATGGGACTCGTAGGGTCTTTCTACATCGTCTTTCGAGAATACGATGGGCATTTTTGCTCCTATGGAGGCCACTTGTTTGGACAAGGATTCTGGGGTTATGTTCCAACTAACCTTTGCTCGTTCTAGAATTTTCTCTAACACGAGTCTATGCCTAGGCGAAGTTTGTATTAGCTCTAGGATGGACATGTTGATAGGAATCTTTGAAAGATGGTTTTCAAAATCATATACCTTTAACACGACATTTCCTTTGTCCGTTTTTGGTAAAACTCTAGGAATACATGCTTTTGAGGGGCCAGGCACACTGATCACCTTTTTAGCACTTTGTAGATGTGGGGGTTGATAGATCCTCCTGGATCTTGTCACCTCCCCCACGATCAACCTAGGTTTCGCACTTAACATGGCTCTAATCGAAAGTTTTGGAGCACCTTGAATTGTTAAAACTGGTTTAACCGGGGATAGAACTCTTGGTGGTCCCCGGATGACTACTTGGGCGGGTCTTTTGTAAAGTATGGGAGTAGATGCACAAGTAGACAAACCAGACTCATATGCATGCGCTAGACTCTTCGAAATCGTGAGAGCACATACCTCTTTTCCCTTTCCACTGGTACTTGCGTGCTTGGGGAAGGGTTCTTTGAAGATAGCTTGGGCAGGCTCAGGTTCTTCAGTGACATGGAGCCGGCCTTCTGCTATCAAGTTCTCAATTTTATTCAGGAGGGAGAAACACCGCTTTGTATCATGGCCTTTGAGCCGATGATACTTGCAGAATTTGTTTAAAAATCCTCCTTTTAAAGTGACTCCCTCAGGAATCTCGGGGAGTTTAATCATTCCCTGGGCGAGTAGGAGGTCTAGAACCTCCGATACAGGTTGCCCCAACGAAGTGTACTCCCGTCTCTCAAAGGGTTTTTGAAAACTTTTCTCTTTTTATTTTCTATTTTTTCAAAATTTCTTGAAGCACTTGCTAGGCTTGGATCCACCCGGACATTGGCGATTTTGTGGAGCTTTGCCCCTTTATCCGCGGTGGGTAGCCCATAAGTGTGGGGCTTCTCCTAGCGAGTTTTCAAAACCACGCTTCCTTTCCATAGATGATCATAAATCCCTTTTTTCAAATTTGTTTCAAAAAGGGATTCTTTTTTTATCAACTTATGGAAAGTTGAGATTTCGTGAAGCGAGAGAAGGGTTTTCAACTCGTTTTTAAAATTTTTTAGGATGAGCATGACTGCGCATCCTTCGGATATTGGCTCTCGCACTTGTCCTAGGAGAGACCTCTAGCGAACAATAAACGTATGCACGTCTTCATTCACACCTTGTTTTGTATCTCTCAAGGTGTTTAAAGTCGGCGTGACTTCTACGTTATACGAGAATCTCTACATAAAGCAGTTCGCTAACTCTTCAAAAGTTGTGAACTGGCTAAGGTCATAGGAAGCCAGCCATTTGGCAGCTATGCCTTTGAGGGATAAAGGGAACCAATACACCCACTTCATCGAGTCCTTTTTCTTATGGGCTCGATGAGAGAAAAGCTGCAAATGAGACCTAGGGTCTCCCATGCCATCATACCGATGGAAGTTCGGTATTTCATCGTCACTGTCTATTTCATAGTCCACAGGCAAGAAATCAGACAGGGCGTAACTCCTTTTCTCTTTATTTTGCCCTCTCAGCAGCTGCTGTAGGGCTTTACGGTCCTTGTGTGTGAAGGACTCATGGTATTGGTTGCCTTCCATTGCGGAAGTCTCTTTATGTTTGTGAGCTTTTTCAAACTTTTTCTTGGCCTTTGGTTCGCCATTTGACGAACATGAGTCACCTGCTTCAGCCTCTTGGCTAAGAGCAGTGATCTTGGCCTCGAAATCCCTTCTCAAGTTCTCAATCTCTTCTAGTTTGTTTTGTTTTTTCGAAAACTTCCTAGAGAGAGAACTTGATGTGCATGAGCCATGGCTAGATACCTCTTGAGAGCCCGGACTCGACATGCTTCAAATAATTTAAAAAATCCTAGGTATGAAATGCAACAAACAAAGTTAAAATCACTTTCTTTGAAAAATTTTCATGAGGTTTTTCTACATGAACTAACTTTACACAAGGCCCAAGTCCCACCGGGCGTGCCAAATCTATAGACATGGAAAATTCTCACTTCCAGTTCTTAGGCCCGAAGTGAATCTTTTCGTGTGTCTAAGTCGTTTTTATAACAAGGGCGTGCCAGCTAGCTTACTCAAGCTAGCGAAGTAAGTTTTGAAAATCTGACTCTTTCGGGGCGACTGCGAGTAAGTGAGCTCTTTTTGTCGCATACCTTCTTGCACCGATGCGCAAGGGTCAGTTTGTATGCTTGGCAAAGTCGTTTTAAACAAATAACCTCTTTGAAAATACACGAAGTGTTTGGGTTTCGTTTGTATGGTTGCAAGTTTTATTTCACGTGGGATTTGCACGTGCCTATGTCTTTCAATGTTTATGCTATTTAAGCGAACTAGGTGTGTGCGCAAGTGACCTAAGTTGGGCGATTTTTGTATGGGAGTGTGGGGTTTGCTTTGATGCAATATGCGTCCTAACTCGTGGTATGGCGAATATGCAATGCAAACTCACACAACTCCAAGGGAAAACCCGAATTGAAAGACAATGCTTAAGGGAAATTGCGTAATGTAAATTGCAAAAGGGAAATTGCAAAAGGGAAATATGGCTATATCTTAAGAGCGGAAAGGCTCAATTGTGTAAGTGTGTGTCGTGTATATATGGAAAGACTACTCACATAGCTGAACCTTAAAACCCAAATCTTAAAGACATAGCGGAAGGGAAATACAACTATATATATATGGGCCCGAAGGTCGCCAACGTGTGCATGGGTGTTGTGTATATATGTAAAGACAACTCACACGACTTGTAATGTAAAACCCAAATAGAATTGCAATATGGCTCTTATTAGGGTCTTGGGAGTAAGAGCGAAAGATCAATGTGTGTGAGTGTGGAATTGAAAGACCACGCACACAACTTGAATGAAACATCCAAATTAAATTGCAATATGGCCTTATTAGGGTCTTGGGAGTAAGAGCGAAAGCTCAATGTCTTGCTAGCCGAGTGAAAGGAGTGGCAGGTGCTGGTCGGGTGGTGGAGTGGCAGGTGTTGGCTGGGTGGTGGAGTGTCTAGGTGGATGGGCTAGGTTTGGGTGGTGCTTGGCTGGGAAGGAGAGGGTGAAGAGAGAATGAAGGTTAGATGAGGTTGAGGTGGGGTACTAACCAGAAGGAGGCGGTGCTGGTGGTGTTGGAGTGGCTGGTTGGAAGAGGATGGAAGGTGGATGGAAGGTAGTCGGCTGGTGGATGGAGCGCTCGGTTGGGAGTGGAAGGGATGAAGAGGGGTGCTCGCCAGGTCCCAAGGGTGAAGGGCTGGAAGTCCAAGAGCTGGCCGGGTCCTAGAAGCTTGGAGAGAGAGCCAACTCGCATGAAGGAGGGGGCTTATATAGGCTGGGATTGGGCTAGGTCGGTTGGTGGGTTGTGAGCCAGATATTTGTAATAAGGTGGGCATGGGACATGGTTTGGGGTAGGTCGGTTAGGGGGGGTTGGTGAGTGGTTTGGGGTAGGTCGGTTAGGTGTGCTGGGACATAGTGGTTAGGGGCTTAGTTAGGTGTACTAAGATGGGTTTAGGCTTAGTTGGTTAGGGTCTAGGTGGTCTAGCTAGGTGAGGTCGGCTAGGTGAGGTTGGGGCAGTTTTGGGTGAGAAGGGTTAGGTTTAGGTTAGGTTTGGGTTAGGTTTTAGGGGAATGGCTAGGTGAGGTGAGCTAGCTTAGGGCTAGGTTTAGGAACCACCTCTTGGCGCCAGTCCATTGCTTAAGTTGCGGCCATGTCCAAGTTGGTGCAGCCCTAGGTCAGGTGTAGGTGCATACAAGCTTAATCCCACACTCTTGGCTAAACCCACAAGGTTAACCCACTCTTGACCAAAAGTCAAGCCTACCAACTTTCTCACTCATACTTTATGCCCCCCTTTCTCTCTCTACCCAAGCCTTCCAAGGCATTTCACGTGAAATATTTGTGGGCCCGTCACCTCCATTTATGAGAAGGTGATGTGGGCCATGGATATAGATATTGGATTTGGATCTTGAGATCCAAATCCAAATACATGTTGGGTTTGGATTTGGATATATATGGTCCAGATCTGACCCAAATCTGATTTTTTGATTCCTTCATGACATTTCGAAATGGACGGTTTGTGCGGGGCCTAACTTCATCAATACTCCGTCTTGCGTTGGGTCTTCGCCAACATTGTCGTCCGATCTTCTTCTCACCTTCAAGAGTTCATTTTGACCACTTTTCTGATATTTGGGGCTTGGATATCTGAGAATTTGGGGATGCTTTTGATACGAGAGTTGATGTACCGGGCTTGAAGTATGCTTCGGGTCCGGGCTCTCCTTTGCCTTTTCGGTCCTACTTTGGTCAGGCCAAGCGGCTTTCGGGGTTTCAAAATACTTTATAAAGTCTAAAAACTATATGTATAGATTTGCAAAT